>ML685822.1:1717431-1820541 GCA_007922175.1 Pelusios castaneus
CCCCCAATGGAGGGGAGGGCTGGGGGTCCCCATGGGGGGGTGGAGAGGTGGGACATGGCTGGGTGAGATGGTTCCCCCCCATCACCTGGGAATGAAGGAAAAGATGTAGGAGGAGGCCTCTTTCTAAACTAGAGGCTGAGTATGTGTGATGATGAGGTTCTCCTTTTCCACCCACTCCCCACCTGTCTTGGACCTAGGGGATAGGCTGTGTAGATAGAGGGAATATTGTGTAGCTTTTCTCTCTCTTCTTGTGGCTCTCCCCATCCCTTCTGTCTAACTACAGCAAGGGAAGATGTGACTTGTGCGTTTCCCCACTATGGTTAAATTTCAGGGAGATGTAGGGTGGGTTTTCTCTTAAATTGTAACACAACTGGAGTGGGAGAAAATTACGGTGTGACTTTTCTATCTCTTCCCGACTGTAACTGGAGTGGAACCTGGGAAATACGTGCTCCCAGGCCCCCCTGTATCTGGAATGGAATGGCAGGGTGATCTGAGGTTTCCATGTTGTTCCCCAAGATCTGTAATTGAAATGGTTGTGGGGAGGAATGAATACAGTTTGTCTTCCATCAGTAAACAGAATGGAGTGAGGAGTGAGAGGAATACTTTTTGTTTCTCTCCCTGTAATTGGGGTACTGAGGATAAGTCTCATACATGAAAATAACACTTTACTTCCACCATTGCACCCTCTTTGTAATTGCTCTCCATGAGAGCGTCCATCTGTGTGATATTCCCATTTCTCAAGTATGTTTGCTCTTCATCATCTCTTCCACTGTTAATTGTGAAACTTGTTAATACAATTTTTACAAAACCAACAAGAAGTCCAGTGCCACTTATAAAGGCTAACAAATGTATTTATCGCATGACTTACGGTAACAGTTAGTACCTGCCCTGTATGATTTGCTATCTAAGATGTATGCCATAATCTTATAACTAAGCCTTAAAATAGGAAGCAAACTGTATGTGGTTATAATTAGTTTTTTAAAATCCAAATAACTATTACTATAACAATTAGCAGCTACTTGAGACTCATGCCTGCAGTTTGCCTTTAGTGTCCAAAGGCAGGCATGTTGGTGTCTTTCGGTGTAATCACTAAAACACAGGGCTTTTTTTGTGATGGTACTCGGGGGTACTGAGTACCAGCACCTTTTTTTTCCACAGTGATGTGGCGGTGGCTCCTGTCACCACCGCTGGCAGCTCAGGTCCCTGGCCAAGTACCGGCACCTTTTTTTTTGGTGTTTAAGAAAAAAAGCACTGCTAAAACAGATCAATGAATGTGTGGGTGTGTGAGGTATAAGCCGGATAAAAAACATAAAGAGCTAGTGTAGTCAGAAATATTGCCCCCAGGAAATTAAAAATTGTACATTATGGCATATTCCTGTCTACACCAATGAATATATTAATTGTATTTCTGACTGTTGATCTAACAGCTAAATTTTAAAAACTCTTAGAATTCACAGCAGAAATATAGTGGCATAGCTAGCTTTTCATGTTGCAGTTCTCTTATTCTCTGCATTTTAGTTTTATTTAGGCATTTTCCTTTTAAAAGGAATAGATGGTTTAAGTAATAGGTGATCGATTCTGTAGCCCATCTCCTCTAGCTTTTGCTTCAGATTCAAACCTAGGAGTCTGGCCTTGCAAATAGTTTCACTGATTTTTATACTGCTCTCCAGCACCACAGTATCTGTGAGATTGTCTCATAAAACAAATAGCAATAGCATAGTCCATAGAGGACTTTTAACATACTCTCTGATTTTTCAGGGTAAAAGCCCTACTTGTGTTATGATTTTATTATTGTTGTTGGGAAGGTTGTGTGCAGCGAGATTTGGTGGTGTTTGAGGTTGTGAATATTGTGAGTGTCTTTTTTGCTAATGTGGAAAGGCTTTTTGAAAAGAAAGGCATTGCAATGTTTCCTGAACAAGAGTTAGTCTTTGGATTTGCTTAATCTTCATGCTTCACGGTTTAAACCAAACCCTGTTAGATCAGGATGACACTTAATGTGGTGGATCTGCCTACTGCAGTGTTGTTACAGCTTCCTCTGAAGCATCTGGTGCTAGCCACTACTGGAGTTGGGATACTGCACTAGATGTCATTTGAGTCTGACCTAATATGATGGTTCCTAATTACTCTGGAAGTTCATTCTATGGCTGGATACCATCAACCAAGAAAGCATAGTCCTTAGTTCTTACACACTTTGGCTTGGGTTTTGTCATCTGTATTATCCCAGACAAATGGAACTGTCTTGGCAGTTCCTATATAAAAACCAGGTCTTTAAGGTAGCGAGGGCTTGAACCATTGATAGCCTGTGAAGACTTCCATCTGAAACTGACTAAAAGCTGGTGGAGGATCATGAGCATGGCTTGTTGTGCCCGTGGTGACCATATGCACATCCATGGTTAGCAACACTTTGTACCACCTATGTATTGTCTTCATGTTCAGCTTCAATAAAGTCAATTAAAGTCTTTAAAATCATGATTTAAGGAGTTTAATAACTCAGTCATAGGTTAGAGGTTTATTACAGGAGTGGGTGGGTGAGGTTTTTGTGGCCTGCATTGTGCAGGAGGTCAGACGAGGTGATCACGTTGATCCCTTCTAAGCTTAGAGTCTATGAGCCTAAAATAGTCTTGAGGTGACAAATGCATGGATTACTATGGCTAGGTTCTTGTGCAGGAGAAAAGGGTGAAATTTCCTAGCAAGTTGGAGGTGAAAAGGCATATTTATACTCTGTTTAGATGACCATATGATGTCAGTGCCTGGACCAATACCTGGTCAGTAGTGAGGTGCCAGAGGACCCTGATGCTTCAATGCACTTTGAGAGATGGGAGCTGTATGCCTTGAGTAGAAGCTGGGTGTGGTGTATGTTTAGTTCTTCAAAGTGTTTCCCCTGTTGGACCAGCATCACTTGGATTTTGCCTGTGTTACGCTTAAGATGGCTTCTCTTCATGCAAGAGCTGATCTCTTGTACTCATTCTAACATCTTAATAGAGGTGATGGTTGCATCACTGATGAATGATATGAGCATCATCAGCATATTCTTAACACCTGAACATATTGTCTTACTGTCTGTCCCAGTGATCTCATAGTAATTCGAACTAATTCCTTAGTTCAAATTAACCGGCCATTGAAATGAATGGGGATTGCTAATTTGAACTAACGTTCCAGTGTGGCCATGCTAGTTTGAATTAAGCTAATTCAAACTAACTAAAATTAGTTTGAATTAGTTAGTTCGAACTAACTAATTCGAACTAATTTTAGCAAGTGTAGACATAGCCACTATGCTTAACAGCTCGGTGGACCATGATTCTATAACCTAAACTGTGGACGTGTAGAAGGCTCTTGAAGCTTCTTTTACTCTGATGGTGTAGTTCTATCAGAATTGTTTGTGGTGTTGGTGGACAGATAGAGAATATTTCTTGTGCCATTGACATTCTGAATCTTTGTCTGTGGACTTCACCCACTCTAGTTCATCTTTAAAATGTTGTATTCTTTTCAGTCAGCATGGGAGGAATGGGCAAGGTTGGGCCAATGTCAGTTATTTATAAAATATATTTTTGATTCCCATACTGTCCTTTTCTTCTTTGTATTTTCATAGTTTCAGTGGCCACAGTCTCAAAGAACCAGAGGTAAAACTACTGCTTTATTCCATCTTAAAGCTTGAAAGATGTATATTTACTTGGTGTTTAATTTTTCTCACTTATAGACTGAGAATATGGGAATCTTCTAAGTGCATGTGCACATATCCCTAGTTTTAAATTTAACTAAATTCACACAGTGTCAATCAAATCTCCACATCCAAGGCACTCACTTCCTTTCTCAGACCTTTAAATGAAAAAACAAGGGACTTAACCTTTTGCCTTTCTAATATCTAGACTCCTCTTTCTCCCTGCCACATCTAAACAAAAATTAATGTAAACCCTTTATGGTAGCAAATCTGTTAGTTTTGTCAGCTCTTTGGTTCTTCTCTAAAATATTAATGTGGTACTTGATGTTCTCTTGGAAGTCTTGTTTGAACTAACTAATCCGTTATCTGGGTGATGGCCTGCATTGAATTTTTTGTAAATAATAATTTGTCTGGGTTTGAGTTCTGTGCTTTAGGTTTCCATTTCTAATGCTCCTCCAGGACAAAGTGATAATTGGAACAGGGGGCCCTCTTAACCTAATTTTGTTTTGTGGTTCTCTGACTCCCCCTACTCCCCATTTTGGCCCTCATTCCCAAGGTTCATACCTCAGATGGAGGAGGACTGGGCATATTAGGTCAAACTGTTCCACTTCTGCACCATTTACATTGTGTAGAGGGAGAAATGGCCCTCAGGGAATGACCGCTGCATAAAGGGGTTCTCCAGGCAGCACAGAACTGCCCAAACAGCCCTACAATTCCCCTCCCACAGCTCTCAGCATCATGGTATGCTGGGGTCAGGAATGGGTGGCATGTATTATGCTCTGCCTTGTTCTCAGCTGTTGCAATAGTTCTTAGAGGATTGGCAACATAATACATTGAAAAAACCAAAAAGGTTTGTAAGGCTCTGGGAACCACTGCAGAGCAGGCGCTGTGTGTGTGTGTTTGGGGGGCGGGGAGGGGGTGTCTCTGGGTAGCCTTGGTTGTATAGGAGTTCGTTCGTTCTCTGTCCGCAGTTCTCAAATTTAATTGCACTGCAACCCCATTCAGACAACAAAAATTACTACGTGATTCTGGGAGCAGGGACCAAAGCCTGAGCCCATGCCCCACCACCCTAAGCAGGGGGACCTGAAGCCTGAGGGCATCAGCCTGGGTCAGGGGACCTATAAACTGAGCCCTACTACCCAGGACCGAAGCCCTCAGGCTTCAGGTTCATCACTGGGTAGTGGTGCTCAGCCTTTGGCCCCAGCAAGTGTAATGCCAGCCCTGGCCTGCCCATTAAAATGGGGTTACTACCCGCAGTTTGAGAACCACTGATCTATGCTGAGACATTCAGTGAGCCAAGGCAGGAAAACCCTTTTAAAGGCTGATGTTTCAAGGCAGGAGCACCGGACTCCCTGCTTGTAAATCACTAGTCCCACTCATAGATCAATGTATCTCCTTTCCTTCCATTGTACTTTGGAGGTAGGGCAGTGTGAGTGGGGCTGTAAGGTTTGCAAGTTAGCATGTGTTGACTAAATAAGAGAATTAAGTGCTGTTGGGAGGCTTTTAACTGGGGGCATCAGTGCTTGAAGTAATTGCTTGTTGCTGCTGCCTTTGTTCCCAGGTGTACTGAGGCCGCAGTACCATGATGTCATTTCATATGCTGATACCTCAGAGCATAGGCTCTTGTGTGTACTGGTCAGCATAGGCATAGGGAGTGGTGCTGCGGGTGTGTGCTGTTCAAGGGCCAGTGCTCACTCACTTTCTCATCCACTTGTTTCTCTTTTAAAACTCCCCAAGGGCTTCTTCGCTGTGTCTGCTTTCTTATTCCAGCGCATTTGCTCAGCCTGCCTAAAGGTTCACCAAGAATATAGGCAGAGCACAACCGATGAGTCAGAGGCAGGCCAGTGTGCTCTGAAAACATATGTAGCTGATTTGAGCAGTCCTGCAATAGCTAATTTTGGCATAAATCAATTAGATTATCTTGAATAAGGAATAATTCTTTAACTTTTTGTATTTCTCAGAATTAGCCTGTTTGAGATTTATCACTGTGTATGTGTGTGAATTGTTTAGAGAAACTAAAAAAGCAAAACTTCAGAAATGAAAATTCTCGATGTTCCACCTGTGAACATTTTGTGAATATTCCACTAAAAATAATTACATAGAAAACTCAGTTGCCCTCTAAAGAATTACAGTTCCAAATTTGGAAGCTCAGCTTAATTGCAGGCAGGAGCTCTGCCTCCCTGAGCAACAGAAGCAGGGTGGATGGAAATAGTCTTCCATCAATCTAGCTCTGTCTATGCTGGGAGTTTGGTCAGCATAACTGTGTTCTCAGGAATGTGGATTTTTCATACACTTAAGTACTGCACCTCTATTGATGCAATTTTTAAATATAGACCAGACCTCAATGTCTTTTTAATGGAATTATTGGAATTCATTCACAGACATTTTATTTTCCCTCCTTCCCTGCAGGAACAGCAAACTATATTTGCAGCACCCAGCCCTTTCTGTTCCCTAGAAAAATATACTAAAATATCAGAACTGAAAATTGAATCTGGGTTTCTTGATTTAGTCACTTGACTTCAACAATTAAATATTTAAGGTAATTTATTTGTCTTCTGCCAATTGTGTTTTATATTAATGAACTACATTTTTAAGTTCATGTTAACTAAACTATAATGGTTCTGCTGTTTGGTTTTTTGTTGTTGTTTTAGGCTGCTTAGTAAAAGAAGAATACAGCTCAGCTGCTATTTCACCAGGATGGGTTCTATCGTGTGGGAATGTGGTTAATCAACTTGACAAATCAACCTAATACAATCTATATAATGTGAAAAAAGACAAGCTGTTTCCTCTGTGTCTCAAGTTTTCTATTGGACTGAGCTAAGACAGCTCCATCAGCACAAAACCGGAAATAAACAAGCAGGAAAATTACTGGCATTCTAGCCAAACCTTCAATGCATGTATATCTGAAAGTGTATATTTAATAATCTGACATGCTTCAGTAACTGGCTCCCATTCACATGTGGAAGGATGGCTTCTAGCTTGATGTTGTGGTCTCTTTTTTTCTTGGATGTTTTGGTGGAGCACACAAATGGACACAGTTTGTTTTCTTGTGAGCCCATCATCTTGAGGATGTGCCAAGACCTGCCGTATAATACCACCTTTATGCCTAATCTTCTGAATCATTATGACCAGCAAACAGCAGCATTAGCAATGGAGGTAAGAATTAATCTGCTTTCTTTGCCCATAGGATAATTTTTTGGCAGTTGGAATTAAGGAGAAGAATGGTTACATAAAAGGTATTTTATTATAACGTTTCAGTATTTTTCCTATTGTCTTACTGTTTTAAAAAGTGTAAAGCATCCAGGTGCTATTTGCCACAGGTGCCTTACAAATCATTCCATAATAAAAGACACTATTAAGAATTCTGACAAATGTGTCACCACATTATACTTATTGTTAATATATACATTTGCTACATATGAACAATTATATGCATGCAAGTGTTCTCAAGGGTTCAAGTTTTAAATATTTTTGGCAGAGCAAGTGTATGTATTTGGAGTATTATGTCAGCAAAAGATCGTTTAAAGTACTTTTCCATAAATTAATTTGCTCAATAATGCTAAACAACCAATTGAGGACTTAGTTACAAAAATATATCCATCTGATGTTCAGGTTGGATGGAAGAATATTTTTGCCTCCTTGGTTATTGCAGATTATATTGTCTTTGTGTCCTTTTAGTCTGTCTGGAAACAAATGGCTAAATTCACAAACTAATCATGTTGCTTTCCCAGATTACAAGAATTTGGCAAACAATTCCTCTAAATTGCTGCTGTTCCCTATCTGGACAGGCAACTTAGTGTAATTAAACTTTCTTTGGTATGGAATGTTATTTTACTACTCTTCATATGTAGAATAAATCCAGAAGAAACTACTTGGGTTATCTGCCTTGATTCCATCCACCCCAGCATTTTGTAGGACTAGTGCATATAATGCACTTTATTCATTTACAGCATAATAATCATTCCCACTAATATCTCTGACCTGTTGTTGAATATCTCTCTTGGTGTTGCTTTAACCACATATTTAGGACTTTTCCACTGTCCTTTTGTTCGTACTGTTTTTTGTCCCACCATTTACACTGTCTGAGTAATTTCCTTCCATAGAGCTTGACTGTGATTTGATTAATGCCAGTGGGAGTTCAAATGCTTAACAACTCTCAAGATTTACCTTTTCCAATGCTGCTGTGAAGGAATTGCATGTGTGATCATGTGGCTTCTTCCTACCGTATGGAAATATTTATATGTTCTTGTATATCTAGTATAGTTTTAGTTCACTTTTAGCTTTGCTATGTCCTTTCTAAACTGTGGGATCATGCATTCTGTGTGTGATGGATACAGGTAATGTTAGTGCTTTATTCTGTAATACGGAATAAAATTCCATATTTTTCTCTGTACATGTACAGTTGTATAACTAGTGTACTTGGATGACTGTAGCATGGATAGTGTGTATGAGTTTGTTTGCCCCTTATGCATTCTCCCTATTTCTCCCATGAGACAGGAACAATCGTGTGGTGTTATGCCCCGTTACCGGCTGTTCAAACAACAAACTATATTGATACTGACTAAGATTAGGTTACTGGTTTTGTTCTTATAGCTGGCAGTGTGTTAAAGAAACACTTATAGTAATCTTGGTTTCCTTAAAGAAATAGTTTTTTGTCAATGAGTTGAGACAGTTGATGACAAAAGACAAGACAGTTGCATGTATCGTATAACATCTGATAAAGCATAATAAAGGTGGTTAAGGAATATTTGTTTGAAACATAACATTTATTAATTGCCCACCTTTGCTTGAAAAAGGCTAGTTTGAATAAATAGCATTTTCATTTTTAAAAAAGTTTCAAAAGCTCATATTATGTACTATAAGACAAACACCATAAAGAAGAAAAAACTCCTTCAACATGATAATCAAAAAGTGATAATAGCAATACAGACCTCCTTTATAGCACAGAAACAGTGAATGATAAGCTGAATGCAGCTGTTCCACTTTTCTACGCTACGAAGTTACCAGTATCAACTTGTGAGCCAATAAGGAGTTTGAATCGGGTCAAAATCTTATATAAGGATTACGATATTTCAGGTCTTTTGTCCTTTTTATTTATTTATTTAGTGAAGTGGTGAATGAGGATCTGGCTTGGCTTGTTTACTCATCCAGTAGACTTAAACTGGAGTATACTTATTTACCTAATTAAATTGGGTATTTTAAAATATAGAAAGGAAACAAAACTGAGTTTCTGGCGGAAGAATCCTCTCTTGAAAAGGGGAAAAATCCTTAGTTAGGCAGTTGTTCTCCAGACGATTTCCAAAAGGAATCTGTTGAACAAAAGGGATCTAGTAGATAGTCATGTTCTATTGTGTTACATAGTGAAACTCCAGAGTGACTTCTGTGGAGTTATATTTGTGAAAATCCTGAGTAAATGAGAACAGAATATACCTGTCATGTGAAATCATTTTAAAATTATTTTCATATTTATGCTCAGTAGGAAAACTTTTTGCCAATGAAATTTGGGTTTACTTGATTGTAAGTTGACCAGAGTAGAGACTTTGACAAAGAGTTTAGATAATGGATTTTTTCACTTTGGTTCAGCTGAAGAGTTTGTTTCAGATCCAATAAACTGACTTCAGCCAGAGGAAGCTGAACGGTCTTAACTTGAGCCCTGCCTACATTTGAAAAACTTGCCTGAGAGTATCAACATCAGTGTAGTTAGTGATGTAAGTTTCTGTTAGCAGCTTTGTCATAAAATTTGCAGGGATTAACAGTAGTTAAAACAGTTTAGTCAAATCATTTGTGTCAAGTCTTCTATGTCATTTTTAAACTGGCTATTTGGAGTGCAAGCTAAACTGATATAGGTAGGCTTAAACCTATAAAAATTGTATACAAGTTATTCTGGTTTTAATTAAATTGGTATAAAATTACACCTTTTAATTGATATAGCTATTTGGGGAGACCAGCCCTTGTATAAATAGGGCAACTGAGCTAACTAGCATGTAGAAATCTCAGAATGCTCCAAAACAAAAATGAAAAATCAAATCTTGGAATTTAGCAGTCACTAACTGCCAGATCCATATTTTTTGTAAAATATTAGCGATATTTTCTGTGATTCTGTGTATTACAAGGGGAAGGGAGAAAAGTAGGGCTGGAGGGGCCCTCAAGAGGTCAATTTGTTCAGCTCCTATACTGAGGGAGGACCAACTATACCTAGACGGTCCTTGACAAGTATCTGTGTAACCTGTTGATACTTCATGTGATCAGGATTCGATAACCTCCCTTGGCAGCCTATTCCATTGCTTAACTGTCCTTAGTTAAAAGGTTTTCTTAGGTTAGATATTAAGGCCATGTCTACACTAGCACTTGATGGCAAAACTTTTATGTTGCTCGGAGTGTGAACCTTCCCCTCCACCCCCGCCACATAAGTTTTGTTCTCATAAGTGCTTCTGTACACAGTGTTAGGTTGGTGGAAGGCGATATCCTGCTGCCGCTTATTGAGCTGGTTTTATTATGTCAGTGGGAGACGGCTCTGTAATTTGCAAGTGTGGACATGCCAATCTCTCTTCTGCAGATTAAACCCATTACTACTTTTCTCCACGTATGCTGAAAGTAAGGCAACTGATCAATCATCTTTTAACAGCCTTTCATATGTTTGAAGACTATCGGGTCCCCCAGAGGCTACTTTTCTCAAGACTCAATCTATCTAGTTTCTTTAACGTTTCAACAAAGGTCAGATTTAGAAAGCCTGTTATTTTTTTAGCTCTCCTGGATTCTCCCCAGTTTATCCACATCTTAGTCTTTTGCACAGAATTGGACATTGTGCTCTAGTTGAAGCCTCATCAATGCCAAGTAGAGCCAGGACAGTTCCCACCCGTGTTTTCCATGCTATCCGCCTGTTAACCCCCCCCCCCCCCCCCGAATATTATCCTTTTCTGCAGCTATATTACATTGGCTTGTTCAGTTTGTGATCCGCTGTAACCCTCCAGGTTCTCAAGCAGTAGTACCACCAAGCTAAACAAACAAGGAGTCTACTGGCTCTTTTAAAGACTAACACATTTATTTATCGCGTGAACTTTGGAACTTACCACTGAGCTAGTTATTCCTCATTTTGTAGTTGTACATTTGATACGTTTTTTTCTTAAGTGCAATACTCTGCATGTTTATATTGAATTTCATATTGATGACTTCAGACCAAATCTCTAATTTGTCAAGGTCACTTTAGAATTCTTCGTGTTTCTTCTTGAATCCATTCTTTGGTGGGTGCAACTTGGGAATCCTTTGGTACTCACTGGCAGAGAGCACATCATCATATGGATTTGGTCTCCATAGTTTGTCAAAGTATGCCATGTAAGGTTGCTTCATAAAGATTGTTATGCTGATGATCAGAATAATTGCAAAATGTGTGTACTGTATACATAGACATTAAAAGCTAACTTTCTTTGTTTAAGTTGAGGCTGGTAAGAAAGTGAGATGCATCTTCTGTCTGAAAGAAATTTTATCATCTATTTCTCTGACTATATTTCAACTGAGGATTGAATACTTCAATTCATGCTTATTTATGGTCTGAACAAAATGCTAATAGGAGATATCCTCTGCTGCTTGTCTTTTTCTGTATGGGCTCCCTACATACTTTCTAGAACCTTAATTTAACAAATAAGACCTATAGTAATTTCCTGCAGACCACATTTTCCTGGCTTGCTTATTGAGAATGTCATGTGGGACTGTGTCAAAAATCTTACTAAGATTATGGGGTATATCATGTCTACAACTTCCCCTCCTACCAAGTAGGTCATTAACCCTGTCAAAGAAGGAAATTAAACTGTTTTGGTGTGACTTATTGATTGATTCTTCAGGTCCTCATTGTTCCTCTTTTTTTAAAAGATGGATGCTAGTTTGACCTTCTCTTCTCCTCTCCTGTTCTCTATACATTCTTGCAGATAATTGCTAACACTTCCAGGATTGCTTCATTTAGTTGAAGTATTCTGGGATGAATTAATCAGGCCCTGCTGATTTGAAGACGTGTAACTTATCTAAATGTTTTTAACCTGTTGTTTCCCTATTTTGGCTTGTCTCCCTTCACCCTTTTTGTTAATTGTGTTGAGAATCTGGTCCCCACTAACCTTTTTAGTGGAGACTGAAGCAAAATCAGTATTAAACACCTCAGCTCCCTTGATGTGGTCAGTTAGATATAACCCTCTTATTAATAAACCCTGAAATAATACTGGCCTTTTTCACAACTGCATCACATTGTTGACTCATTCTGTTAGTGATCCACTATAAATCCCAGAACTTTTTCATCACTACTACTGTTCAAGAGTCTTCATTTGGTCATGAGTGTAGACTACATTATATCTTTAACTTTTAGGCAGTGACTAGCTAAAACAAGTCTATATGCTAAGCAGTTCAAACTTACTGATTTAAACTTAGTTTGCCATTGTTTTCTATGGGATTGGGATAAGTATTGGTACTATTGTTCCATGGTCTTCCTGGTTTTGCTTTACATATTTTTGCCTTAAGAGCACAGAGTATACTAATGTGTGAACTTCCAAGCAAAGGAAAGCAAATAAACCCAGCTGTCCTTTCGTCTATTAAAAATACATTGTGTTCTCCCCTTTGTTTATTGGATGTGCTTGATGAAATGTTGTTGTTCAGTTCTTCCAATGAAGTTTCCTTATTGATGTAATTTGTAACTCAAAATATTAAATATTTTTGTTTGTTCCATTACTTTAATAGTCTTTTTTATAATTATAAATTGAAGATAATCCTTGTTTTCATGCTGGGATCTGTCTCTCTATTTGCATCATCAAAACACCCTTACTGAACAAAGAAGAATAGAAATATTACACACAGGATGCTGAATGAAAGCTAAAGAGTTGGTGGAACTGTAATCGGATCCTCTTCCCATATTTAATCTCAAGAAAGATTAAAGCTTTAGGCTTCCTAGTGTGCTCCCTCAATAAGGCCTGTTCTAATCTGGAAGGGAGTGTGTGGGGCGTGAGGGGAGGAAGGACTTCATTCATGGGGTTAGAGGGTCATTTTGTCCTTGGGGATCTTTTAGCTGAATTGCTTCTTTTGACTGCTGACTAAAATGTCAGCCAAAATCCACTGTTAAATATTAGACCAAGGTGAAAGCTGTTACATCTCTTCTCTCTGAAATGGAGAAATAATGGGCTGAATAGAAACTTCTTAATTATTAGTATACAGTTTAGTAATGTGCAATATTAAAAAATTTCTGTGTTTGAGGCATTGCCATTTAGGTGCATAATACAAACATTTTTCAAAGCACATTTAATCCAGAGCAGCACACCAGAGGTTTTTTCGTGAGCCTAGCCACTAGGAGCTGTCCAGCACTAATCAGTACTAATTTTTCATGCAAAAATTAGATCAGAACTGCCATTTTAGGAGGATTAAAACTTTTATATATTTAAAACTTCTTATGGTGTATAAATACAGAAAAGATATCTGTTCCCACAATCTGTAGACAGCTCTCTTGGTTTTTTCTCCTTTTATAGCAGTTTTTGTAAGTGAAATTATAGTAATGGATAAGTGATTATTAAGGCAAGTATGCCAAAACATTTTCCTAATGTTGATCTCACATGGGATCATGCATGTGTTGTTTTTATGATACTACGGACCATATCATTCTCATTGGAAAGATATTCTCGTGTGACAATTACGGTAGTTAATCACATTTAAAAGTGATTAACAGAATATTTACTATAATTATACTTTTAATGCAGTTTATTATCTGTAGATGAAAATAGTCAGTAGATTCATAGCCTTTTTTATGGGCTGGAAGGGACCATTAAATAGTCCTGTCTAACCTCCTTCATAACACAGGCCTGAGAATTTCATCCAGCTACTACTGGATTGACTCTAGTAACTTGTGATTTTTCTAAAGCAACTTTCCATGAAACATCAATACTTGATGTGAAGACAAAAGATGACAAATTCAGCACTTCTCTCGGTAGCTTGTTAACCTTTGGTATCACTGTTAATGAACCATTTTCAGTGGCTCTTACCAGCTCCAGGACAGAAGCAGGACAGAATTCAGGTTGTGTTGCAGGTTGTACCGTAACTTTGCATTTCTTGGTTTTCAGATGTTAAAATTTTAAGGTGCTGTCTGGATTCTGGATGGTCAAGAGTGGAAAACAGTTCTGCATTAGGCAGCTTCTAGGCACTTAACTTTCTTGATATTAGTGAAAGTTAATCTCTCAGCACCTCTAGGTACCACATTCCAGCTTTCCCCTTCACTCCAGGGTGAGGATTAACAGTATGAACTGGCTACATGTTATCCCTGCATCATCTCCTGTCTCTGCATTTCTAGTCCAGCATGTCTCTCACTCCTCTCCCAGGAGAGGCGGGTGTTGGCATGGGATCTGCAGGTGGAGGACCTGGGCAGAGTATGCTGGGACTAGCATGGAGTTGTGGGGGGTGGGGCGGGCTGAAGGGGAAGACACAGATGGAAGGCATCGATATCAGGGGGAGGGGATTTCAGAAGATATGCTGGGGAAGGCTTCCTCCCCCAACCCTCAGATGCACACTCCCCCAGCTGCTCCTGGGAACTTTGTACCATAGATGATCTTGGAGGAGAAATAGGAAGGTAGCTAAGGTGTTGACGAATGTTGCTGGAGGTAGGGGCAGGAGAGAGAGTGGAACTACAGTGTCCCTGCCTCAGTTTTAAGCCTACTTTTTGGGGAGGGAGCACTACACATCTACACATCCATTTTCTGTATAGGGGGTCTGAGTGGTGTAAAGTGTCCTCATTCAGTTGGGAACATACTGAGACGAATGGAATATCCTGTAAATGAATAAAATCTGAAACAATAGCCCGAAGAGATGTAAAGAGCTCCATCCATCTCCCTGGGCTTTTTTGTCACCCCATCTCTACCATTTTGTATCCTAGCTCACCTGTAGGGGCAGGGAGGGGAGCATACAGACACACAGAGCCATCACTGACTGATTTATATGCTTGGGGGCAGGGAGGGGAGGAGGGAGAATGAGGGACTTGAAACCCCTACAGTGGCAGAGCCCTCATATTCCAGTTCAAATATTGGAGGATAGGAAAGAGGGCTCTAAGATCCTGGCTTCATTTTCCTTGATTCTGGGGTCACTTCTGTCCTTCCCCTTCTCCCTTTGTGTGATACCAACCCCCTATGTATTGTAGCCCTGAGATATAGGGCTATGAATAGGAAGCATCTTTCCCTACATCCTCCCCCTCTCAATCCCGCAGTTCCAGAAGAAAGGGAGTGGGAGAAGGGAGAACATGGGGCTACCGACTCCCTTCTTTGTTCCCTCTCCATCTCATAACTACCACTCATCTGCTCCTGATTTCTCCCTCCCCCCATCCCTGCATCCTCCTAACACTGCTACATCACTCCCTCCACATTTCCCATCAGTAATTTGACCCCCAGATTCACTGCTCTGCACCAGAAAATTTGTAAGAATCTGAATGTGTTCTGAACATATATTCCATACTAGGGAAGATGTGTATAAGAAATCCTTGATTTAATGACTAAACAATTTTCTTTCCTTTTGATTACACTCCATTCCATTGTTCAGAAAACATGGGTATATTATCCTTACTGTTTACTAGTTTCCCTCCATTAATCCACAGTAAGATCCTTGGCCATATTTTTTCAAGTAAAATTGGAATTTGCATATGGATTTTAGAGCACTTTAAAATATTGCTCTTAATCCAGAAATTTTGCCCAATGGCACAGAAAGCAAAGAGTGTTCACGAGACCCATTATCTGGAAGCTGCCAAGGCTGGTGATAGGCCACAAAGAGTAAAATCCAGGCATAGATTTCAATTTGAATATTTGGGCAAAAGACAGCTATTGTGGTACTGAATTCTGTCTTGTGTGTGTTGGAAAGAGAGGCTTGTAACTGTAGCAGTTGGGTAAACAGTGATTCATAGAAGATGGAAGCATTGATGGACAGGTAGTTGTGATTGAGGTGGTAACACAGGAGCAGTGATGTAGCAAACACAGGACAAGTGAAGGTTACCTTGAATTATGAGATGGATGGAGTGGAGTCTGAATTTAATATGAGCAGTTAACATAAGTTACATAGAGAGCCATGATCCAAGGGATATCCCATCTTCAGGGGAACTAATGAGGCACCTACAGCCAGAGTTTTCAGGACTGCAAAGAAGAATGGTGAGGGGCTTTTTGCTTAGGTAAAATAAAGGTTTGTCATTCACATATTCAGATTTCTCTGATAACCTACACACTACAAAACCGGGCATACATTGTTAAATGGCCTTGGTTTCCTTCTACAGACTAGTTAGCATTTTTCGTCCCATTGAAAGTCGGTAGGTTTTCTGAAAAGAATAACTTCAATATTGCATTATGGTCTCTTGGATTCTCAAATTGGGGGATAAAGTTCTGCATACATTCTTCTTGCACAACTTCAAAGCACACACAGTAAGAGGCAAAGTGGAAAGAAGTTCATTAAGAATATTTTTTCCATTATCTACAAATGAAGGAAGAGTGGAAAACATACTCCTAGTATGTATGTCCCTTCCCATATACAAGGAAGAGGACAGAAAATTTGCATTAAGATTTAACTGGAAATACAAAGACAGGATTGGCCTTAATGGAAAGGGGCAGATTTACATGCTTAACATGTAAAATTTAACATCTTACAAGAATGGAATAAATCAGACATGCAAATCATGCATCAAAGTCTTGAAATGGGCTACAGATGCAATAAAAATAAGGTATTAAAAAGTTTAATAAATGAGGTGGGGACGCTGAAGACACTTCTTATGAGGTGCCATTTGGTCTAGGAGCGGGCCTGTTAAAGGATAAAAGATCATCTTTTGGACTACAGTTTACTACCAGCACATGAAACTCAAAAGTTTTATTTGAGTGCGATTTTTAAAGTAGACTGATCTGCATCTTAATCAACAACTGTTCACAATAGGCTTATTTTCAGGGTTATGAAGACAGATGGGTCTGCACTGTAGCTAATTCTGCAGCATCTGGCAGAGGCTTTAAAGAAAAGAATTATTAGGAAAGGTGGAACACACACACTAACTTATTATAAATAGTCAGATGGCCACTTAACATCAAATGTATCAATTGGTGCCCGTCATAGCCTTGTCTGCTAACAAGTATGTCAGAAGCAATATAAGTCTGACATGGTGATGTCTGGCAGTGTTCTTCCCAATGCCTAAAAGATGGAGACCCCACCATAGTTTGTCTTATTACCCTTGCCCACCCTCCCACCCAGTCAGTTTTTCCTTATCAGGAGAGAAATCTTTATTTTATTTGAGACAAATATCAAAGTCAACAGTTTGACTCTGTCTCTAAAACAAAACAAAGAAAAATCAAATTGCTTCCACTTCTAAGGAGTACATGGGGATAATTTGTTGGGTTGCCATATCTCTTCCTGAACTCTTGTTGGGGAAACCTTGCTTTGGTCAGTTTGTTAATTTCTCTTTGTCTTGCAGCATCAATTAAACATACATCTTATCTTAAGTTCATTGGTACACTAAGAGCAGTAGTAAAATTAAAGCTGCTATGAAGACCAAGGAGAGACTTCACAACTCAGTCTTAGAGAGAAATCTCTAGGTCTTTTAAGAAATGTGGATGAATATCTGAGAGGCTATGCTCTCCCACTCAACAAAGGGCTCCTGTGGGGCAATAATATAGAACTCATTTTACAAGTTTCTTGATAAAGCAGTTAACATTGTAACTTACCTAGTCTTTCCCACTGTGTTGATGAAATGATGAATATGCTCCAGACTTACTCTATAAAGATTTGTTTTTTATTGGACACAAAATGGGATGGTATTTAGAGCTTCCAATTTTACTTCCGAGACGAAAAATAAGTTTGGCCATTTCCCTTTAATTCTGAAGTGAATTTAGCCCTTGAGATAAAAGAATTTCCACTTGAACAAGAAGACTTGTACGTATATTTCTTTTCATAGTTTACTAGTGCTGAGGACTAGTTTACAAACAAAACTCCGAAGCTATCAATATAAACAACACAGAGCTTGTTTGTGTTTTTATCTTATTTTAATACCTTACTTAGAGGGGTTTTGTCGCTGATACGGTAATTTCATTCCTCAGCTTTTGACTCTTTTCCGCAGTTGATGACAAATATATCATTCCACTTATTACTGTACTAGACAGTTCTCTCAGCAGCAGCCCGAAGAAAATGTGTATAAATTGACCCACCTAACCAACAGCTGAGTAGTCTCCCATTGTGCAGTATAATCCAATACAGTTTAGATTCATTAAGCTGACTAGATGATCTTAGGTCCCCTTTCACTATGTGGAATTTAGATGGGATTTTTATCTAGTTTTGTCACCCTAGCTTCGAACGGGATATTTTTTTTGTATTTTGGTTTTGCGTCTGCCTGTTCACTGCTCACATTTATGATGTCCAGGTATCAGGTTGCCTGTCCACTTCCCTTTCCCAGTAAGTCCCCATAAAACAGATTAGTTATTTATTTCTAGTCCTAGCTACTATAAGACCGTACCCTTTTCCCTACATATTCTCCTGGCAGTTGAGATTATTTAACAAGTCCTCAGATTTAGTCTGTTAGCAGGACATTTGCAGTGGAGGGTTTCCAACTCCTGAAACTCTTAACTTGCTGTTTTACCAGAGCCTAGGTTTGTTGTCCTTGAGGGATAGTGCAAGATCCACCTTTACGTAGGCCTTTCCCTAAGGATGTGGCCAGGCTATGAAACTATGCTTGTTTCTAAATACATTTTTATGGTTTCAAAACTCTTTTTCCTGTGCAGTGAAAGAAGTTCATAAATGCTTAAAGTGCAGGAAAGAGAACTTTTAGGTTACCTTAGACATTTATGTTGGGGTAGCATGTGGAAGCCTCATTGTGCTAAATGGTATGCAAACACAAAAAATAAGTTACTGCTCTAAAGAGCTTACAGTCTAAAAGATGATCCACAACAGGTGGATGAGAAGGAAGTGACTTGCATGAAGGAGACAGCTTTCAAATAAGATGTGAGCAATTCTTAGCCAGTTCAGAAATAATCACAACTTAACATCTGCATTGCCATTATCAAGTTGTCGTTTACTTTATGCATTATCAAAGAGATGAGTTTTGATGGACATGAGGGTGGCTTTATGGATTTGGGTTTTGAACAAATTTTGTATTGATGGCTCGTGTGGCTACAGAATTACTGCAATCTGAGGCAGCATAAGCCGGAAAATGGTTTTGAGTCTTTGAGACAAGTGCATAGCTAAGTACCTTACTAACATGCTGAGAACCATGTTCAAGTTCTCCCCACTCCCCCCCCCCCATATACTTATTCACCTATACATCTCTTCACCCCCTCACACCCCCCTACTAGCTCCTGTTTTATACTCTTCCCACTAACAGGAAAGGAAATGACTGCAGAGGGGACATGTAACTCTACTCATTGAGGAAACTATGCCTGACTGCCATTGTTCATTGCAGACTAAATATAGCACCCACTTGCATAGGAATTGCAGCTTCCTGTGTGACACCTGTGCTAGATTCTTTGAGGTTCTGAACACCATCTACTCAGTCACTGAAAATGGAAGAACACTACACCCTCACAAGTGTGCAGCGCTTTGCAGGATTGAACCCCTTCCTCTCTTGTAATGTCACATTTCCTGTTTATAAAATAAGCTAGTTATATATTTAAAAGTGAATATTATCAACTATATAAGATATGATCAAACAAATAAACTTGGGGAGGTTGGACAAATGTTTCACCAAAGAAAGTCGCAAGGAAAATAGTCATATTAACAGTGGTTTTTATAGAGATCTGCATGATGATTAAACTGGTCACATTTTAACATACCATATATGAACCCAGCAGGCAGAATTACTCCAGGAGCAATGACAAAAAGGAAAAAAAAACTCAACCCTTGATCTTGCATTCCATAGTTTATGGGGTTTTGTGTGTGGAGGTTAAATTAGTTGTGCATCTTCAAGCTATAGTTTGATGGGATTCTCCTTACGGCTGTTTGTTCCTATGTATGACCCAAGTCTGCAATGTTTGGAGTTTTTCCTGGGACACTAAACACTCTCAGCTCCCCTTGAAGTCAATGGAAGCAGAGTGCTGAGCATCTTGCAGGATCAGACCCATAAGAGAGAGATTTTTGGGGTCTGATGTTGGAGATGCAATAAATATAAAATCAGGCCTCTAAGGTTTTTAAATTAAACTTTTTTTACTGTTTGTTTTTTCTCAGGGTGAATCTGGAGTAGTGGTGATGGTGGTGGTGGTTTTAATGATTGTGTATTTAATAGCGCCTTCTACATCTTGTTTCTCATAATGTGGGTTTGGCCATGATACTCCTACTCTTTTCTGTGTTCTGCAGAGCTCAGTTCCTATGGTTACCCAGTCCTTTGTGGTGTGACAAAGGTTGGCGTTCTGATTCTCATGAGCCAAATTCTGCCCTTTGACTCTCTCCCCTTTTCACACCCCTTGCTAAGCTTGGCCTGTTGCTACGCTTGAAGGCCTGACAGCAAGGGGGTTCCCATGGTAACAGGGATCAAAATCTAAAAAGGAGACAATGAATAGAAGCACAAAGGCCTTGTTAATTTGAATTTGAACAAGGAAGGAAGGCTCCTTGTAAGTTCATCTTTGTGTGTTGCAGGAACCTGGAATTTATCTTTTAAAAAGTTGGTTTTCAATTTGCAAACTTGTTTATATTCCCTGTTACTTGATTTATATAACAACAGTTGTCATGTTTGAGGCATTGAGCAACTAGAAACATCTTTCTCTTTAAATTCAAGGACAGAATTCTGATCAAGTACATTTTCTTTTTCCCCATAGAATCAGAACAGGATTCAGTTGTATTGTCTTTCTGCAGCATTATATGCATAAATGGCTTTTGAGTCAATATTAGTTTAAAGATAAGTATTTGTTATACTTTCAGTATAAATTTTGGGTAACTTTTGAGAATGGTTGACTTTTATTGTTTTTGAATTAGTAAAAATCTGTAATTCAGAATCCATAGAACCTTACTTGTTGGATCCCTCCTGGTTCAGAATAATTTCCTGCTGTACATCTAGTGGATTTTTTCTAACCTAAATATGTGTAACTCTAATATAATTGCATGGGTGGTGGGGTGAAGGAATGGCAACAACTATATTTTGGGTTCATGCTTTTGAAGGTTTATGATGAACAAATAGGAAAAGTAATTTTTTAAAAATTATGAAATATCAAGCACTCTTATGACTTAGCTGCATGTGTCATGGAGGTGTACAGAACAATAAATAAAGTGTGCTGAGATTTTTACTTAAAGTGGGACTAGTGTTTTACACATTTTAATTATTAGAATTTGGTCTCCAATTTTTGCACACTATTCAGATGGCAGATGAATGTTCTATAGTTCTTTTCAGAATATTTTTAACTTTGCAAATAAAACATTTAGAAATGCTTCATTTTTAAACTTTGCTCCCACAGTTTTTTTGATTTCTCTAGGTAAAACCCCACAATCCACATGCCCTTCTCCCGAACTCTGAACTGTGGACGAATATGTACACACCCACTTGGCTTTTATCTAAATCTTAGATATAGGTCGTATTATAAAATTAAGCATATACATTATTTCCCTTGTTCAGAATAATCTTTAACTGAGCAACATCACAAAAATCAAACAGAACAAATTGGATCAATCAGTTTTCTTTTTCTGATACTACAGTGGGCAGTTTTTCCTGCATCAAAGCTGCAGGCTCCCAGGTTCTGGGCCTGTCTTCACTGACGGCAGCAAATTTGCTGCCATCAGATTGATCTTCCCAATCAACTGAGTGGGTCTCTTAAGACGCGCTGAGTTGATCAAGTAACTCCAGCCTCTCAACTCAAGTAGTGTTGAGTTGATGGGAGGCTATTTCCCATTGACTCAGTGCAGGGGGCATGCCATAGTAAGTAGATGTTAGGCAGTCGAAGGGAGATGTGCAAGTTATTTTAAAACAAACAAGGAGTACTATGACATTTTTAATGACCAACAAATGTATTTATCGCATGAGCTTTTATGGGAGAAAATTCCACTTTGTCAGATGCTTGAAGATGGAGAAGCATCTGATCAAGTGGGATTTTCTCCCATGAAAGCTCATGCGATAAATAAATGTTAGTCTTTAATAGTGCCACAGGCCGTCTTGTTTGTTTTGCTGAACTATACTGATACGGCTCCCCCTTTGGAACTCTTCTGTAATAAACATCCTATGGTTCTTCAGAGCAGAAATGCCCTCTGACAAATCTTTTGTGCCATGCCAGATGAGCTCTGCAACTATGAACCAGACCAAGCTTATCACAGTGAACTTCTCTTCCAGTGTCCTACTTTGGAGCCCTACTACTAGTTGCTTCCTTTTAGTCATCTCCCATCTTTTATAGAGGGATACTGTTATGAACAGAGGTTTGTAGTCAGTCATGACATGATGAGATATTTGCCTGCAAGTCCATCTCCATCATATCCACTTCAAGGACCTTGTCATCATCTTTGAGGCCCTTCATGTCTTGTTTATTTGAGTAGGTCTCTTATACCACCTTATCATTCCATTCTACCTCAATGCCCTAGTTTCTCGCTTCTCCCGCAACCTGCCCTGCTCATGGAAAATTTCATAAGCTGGTTGGCGGAGTCACTACCCACACCTATTTAAGTACTTTATCAGGCTATCTGAAGTGGCTCACGGAAATGAGTACCAACTTCAGGCCAGGCTGTTACAAATCAAGACTCAAAGTTACTCTGAGTTCTATATTTAAATTTTACCAGCTGAGTATCAAGGGTAACCTCCTCAGGCACTAGAGTAGCCTGAACAAAGCTAGGGTGATGCAGACTTTTGCGTTATGAGGGCCACATGCATAACTAGATTCAAAAGAGAACTGAATAAGTTCATGGAGAATAAGTCCATCAAGGACTATTCACTAAGATTATCAGGAATGCAACTCCGGTCTATCTTGTCACCAGGTAAGCTTGCCTTTGTTTCCTTAAACCATAAAATCACAATAATATTCAGGATATTCCCAGTTCCAAAGGACTAATCACTTAGCCCAGGGGAACGGCACTTTAGAGCCTACACCAAAGACGATCCTTGTAGGAAATCCTATAATTAACTAAAGATGTATTAATAAAAAGAAGTAACTCATTTACAAAGTTAAAGCAGATAAATGCACATAAACGAGTGAACCTTAAGTTTCAAAAAGTCATAAAAACTCCTTAATAAGCAAGGTCTATCTGTCATCTAGGGCTAACGCAGACTAAGCAGCTGGGAATCTCTTCCTTATCCTTTGAAAACTTTGCACCGCGAAGTCCAAGCAGCATAAAGAGAAAGTTCCTTCTTGTCAGGGATTTTTTCCCCTTATCTCAGAGTTCAAAATGATGTGATGAGTCCACCTGCATGTCTTCTTTTCTTGGGTGTTGGGGGAGCAATCCATAAAGTCTTTTGCCCTCTGATGGTCCGTAAAGACTTGTCTGGTGTTTGAGTCTCTCGTTGTTGGGCAGGAGATGACATCCCTTGTGAAAAAACTAGTATTTAACACTTAGTAATTTCCAAAGGGGTAGCCATTTTAGTCTAGTTCAGCAAAACAAGCAAGGAGTCCTGTGACTAAAATTTAGTTATTGCATGAGCTTTCATAGGAGAAAATTTCATGGGAGAAAATTTCCCTGTTTGTTTTACACTTAGTAATGTTTCTCTTCTGACTGAGGGGTTTAGTTTCAGAGAAAACACTTAAATACTACCTATAACTTGGGATAGAGATACAAAGGTGAGTTGCTGCAGGCATAAATCTCAAGCATTTCCTTGTCTAAACATTAAGTGATTCTATAAAAACATATAACCTCTTTTAACAGTACTAACACAGAGATGAGCCAGACTGATTTCCACTTCTGCATTTTGTCAGTGTTCAGGGACGTAGGCCTTTGCATGAGCTGGCACCTGGTCTACTCACTTCTTCCAGAATACCTGCGATAAACATCTCAATTTAGGTCATCTGTTAGTTCATCCTGTCTATTGCTCTCATTGCACTTTTCTTTGCAGCCTGTCATTCCCCGCTTTGGCCCTGCAGAGTAGCCATGTGACCTGATCGATTATAACAGTTTCCTTCCCACCTCCCCCTATTCTCTTGTCCTCCCTACCTTTGGATTATGCCCAAAATAGTCAAAGTATTTTGGGGCAAGGAGGCAGTATGAGACTTTTAAAAATACAAGTTATAATGGACCAAATGCTTCTCTAAAGCAAAACAAACAAGGAGTCCTGTAGCACTTTTAAAGACTAACAAATTTATTTATCGCATGAGATTTCATGGTAGAAAATACTACTTCGTCAGATGCTTTGAAGATGGGGATCCTAAAGCATCTGACTAAGTGGGATTTTCTACCACGAAAGCTCATGCGATAAATACATTTGTTAGTCTTTAAAAGTGCCACAGGACTCCTTGTTTGTTTTTGCTGACCTAGACGAACACGAGTATTCCTTTGGAACTTCTCTAAAGCAGTGATTCTCTAAATTATTTGATTGTGCCCCACTTCTTTGTGTCTGTAGTAGTTTACACCGCAGTCTACCGCCATACAAATACATATACCGATATATGCTTAACTTAACTTGAATCTGTTTCAGCTTCTTTGTTTTTCACTTATTTTTTGTTGCATGAATGAGCCAACAATCCATGATAATAAGGGAAAGAGTGAAAGCAAAACTACAATAGTACTCCCTACTGATAATTGAATGAGTACCCTGCATTGTAGCAAACAGATAAATGTACAGATGTCAACAAACTCATATATTTCTGTGACCTTATGGAAGGCATCTCAAAGTGCCATGATCAGGCCAGGCTGCAAGCAGAGAGCAGACTCTGCTAGTACTGGTGGGTGACCTGAAGTCAGACTTCCCCAACGAGCCATAAACAATGCTGCTAATCCCACACACTGGTTAGCAAGAAGCCACAACAAAATATAAGCAGTTCCCAGCCACTGGTTCCCAATCAGCCACTGGGTCCAGTAAAGAGATGAGTTACTTAAAACTCCATACCTTTTATTAGAAGGGTTCTCCTGATCCAAAGGATCAACCACATTACCAGATCAATGTAAGTTTGGATCTTACCTAAGAATACTAGGCAGCCAGCCAATCCTTTAGTAATTAAAACTAAAGGTTTATTACACAAGGAAAGAAGCAAACTATAAGAGAACAGTTAAAGGATTAAAGCATTTAAATACATACAAGTAATTTAAAAGTCCACACACATCAAGCTTCCAGTAGAATTTGGAGTTTGCAAATGAGTGTACATCCAGCACCTGGATGGGTCTCAGCCTTTTGTTTCACAGCTTCAGTTGAAGATAAATAGATTCAGGAGCATGTGTTGGCTAAAGGTTGTATAGATTAGACTAAAAAGATGGTGTTGGTGCAGCTTAGAATCATCGGGCTGGGAGGGACCTCATGAGGTCATCTAGTCCAACCCCCTGCTAAAAGCAGGACCACTCCCACTAAAACATCCCAGCCAGTGGTTTGTCTAACTGGGTTTAAATGTTTCCAAAGATGGAGATTCCACCCCCTCCCTAGGTAACCCATTCCAATGCTTCACCCCCTCCTAGTGAGAGTTTTTCCTAATATCCAACGTTGACCTCCCCAGCTGCAACTTGAAACCACTGCTCCTTGTTCTGTCCTCTGTTACTACTGAGAACAGCCTAGCTCCCTCCTCTTTGGAGCACCTCTTCAAGTAGTTGAAGGTTGCTATCAAATCCCCCCTTAGTCTTCTCTTCTGAAGACTAAATAAGCCTAGTTCCTTCAGTCTCTCCTCGTAAGTCATGTGCCCCAGCCCCCTAATCATTTTTGTTGCCCTCTGCTGGCCTCTTTCTAATTTCTCAACATCTTTTCTGTAGTGGGGAGCCCAAAACTGGACACACTATTCCAGATGTGGCCTCACCAATGCTGAATAGAGGGGAATAATCACATCCCTCGATCTTCTGGCAACACTCCTACCGATGAAGCCCAATGTGCCATTGGCCTTTTTGGCAACAAGGGCACACTTGACTCATATCCAGCTTCCCATCCACCTTAACCCCCAGGTCCTTTTCTAGAGAACTGCTACTTAGCAGATCAGTCCCCAGCTTGTAGCAGTACATGGGATTTTTCCGTCCTAGGTGCAGGACTTTGCACTTGTCCTTGTTGAACCTCATGAGATTTCTTTTGGCCCAAGACTCCAATTTGTCTGGGTCTCCCTGAATCCTATCCCTGCCCTCCAGAGTGTCTACCAGACCCCCTCAGCTTGGTATCATCCGTGAATTTACTGAGCATGCAATCGATCCCATCTTCCAGATCATTAATGAAGATGTTGAACAGAACTGGCCTGGGACCGACTTTTTATGTCTTTGGCGTTTTTCATGCTGTGTGTGGAAATTTACAGCAATATGATGGAGTCCAGAGTCACATGGGCAAGTCCTGGTGACTCATGAGGTTTCTCTGTGGGCCCACTGTACCTGAGAGTTTTCTTAATGGCCATTAAGCTGTGTCCCAGAAGCACAGCATAATTTAAAATACAGATATATCTAACATTCATAACTTCCAACACAGATGACACATGCACATAAACAGCATCATCATACATGGCAAATTATAACCTCAAAGGGTACTTGACATGGCCTCTCATATGAATTATTGACATATCTAAAGTACCATCAGCGAGCCTGATATGTCTGGAGGAATCAGCTTTGCTAGTTATTCATTGCTGTGGATAAAATGTGTGCAGGAAGATTTTCCCTCCCCCCCCCAAAAAAAGTTTCTCATGCTCCCCAAATATATTCTGTTCCCCTCTCCCACTGCAAAGGGGACCTACCCTCCCTCCATTTCGAGACCCTTTGGTCTAACAAGGAATAAGATGAACAGAAGAAAAGTCAGCTTTATAAGAAGTAGGTTATTACATTATTTCTTTGTACATCAGGATCCCATTGTGCTAGGCACTGCCCCAGAACAGAAAGACAAGGTCTGCCCTTAAGGGCTGGCAAGGGCTGGTCTACATTAGAGAGTATTTGTCAACAAAAGTCAGCTTTTGCTGGCAGAACAGAAGAGGGATACAGTCTAAAATGTGCCCCTCTCTGATTGACAAAAAAGCCCCATTGAGAGCTGAAAAATTGGTTCTGCTCCTACTGGGGAGTGAGGAATAAGCCTCATATGGCCCATTGAGAGCCCAGGACCCTGTACTTCTCCCAGCAGGGAACTGAGAGAGCAGGCTCTTGGCTCCCTGCACTTGCCCCTCTTTGGTTGGTGGAAGTGCTCTTCGTGAGGCTCCATTCCAACCCAAGTAAGACAGTGCGGTCATCAGCCACCACTTCCGTTACTGCAGTGGATGGCTGTAAGTTAGCCTTTGTTACATCTACTTATTTTTCTAGTATGTGAGGCCCAAGTATTAGACATAGATAGGTAGGGGAGGGTAAGCAGTGTGATAGTATTGGTCAGCGTCATAGGCTGTGGTCTCTGCTCACCAGCAGTCTAAGTCTAAAAATCTGATGGGCTTTTTGCAGCTTTAAATTTTTCTTTCATTCAGAAGTGGACTTGTAGTTCCTCATGAAACAACTTGCACAGATCCAGACAGACAGCATCTTCCTTTCCAAATGCAAGCAACTGGACATTATACCTAATGGACTGAAGGTAAAGAATCCATTACAATCGACATATTACACAGACTACAGTGAGAGATTGTGCCATAAACTCTCTCAGAAATTAAGAAATCACCTTATCAGCATCCTGTACAACAAACCCCATCTTCAAAGCGTTTGACGAAGTGGGATTTTCTCCCACAAAAGTCGACGCCGCTGGAATGTTTAGGATCCATCCCCGGGATGTTATTCATCGGGGATTGCGTGGGGACCAGGGTTCTTTTGGCCGTAGGGTTTATAGCTCTACCTTTATCAGGGGACTGTTTGGAGGCCTTTATTAAAGCAAAGGAAGTCAGGATGTGTGAGCAATAAAGTATGGAACCGAACCCGCTGATAACCCACACTAATATTAGTAGGATTGGGTGTTTTTCCCATGAAAGAGGGAATGAGTATGAAGCAGGGACAAGGGAAATTAGCAATGACAAGAGAAATAGCAAAGAGATCACCAGAAGTGTGGTTAACAGAGGAGTTTTATTCTTCATGGTTATGATTACAAGCCTTGAGGTTTACGCTTCCTGTCCAGACAGTGTGACAGGTAACAGAAACAGAGATACAGAGATGCATGCAGTTTCAAAGCAAAGATTTCCGTGTGTATGTCTGCCTTTCTAAGCGGTTCCTTGCAGCAGCAGTTAAAGAATAAATGTTTGTCACAAGCTTAAATGTGTGCTGGATGTGTGTTATATGCACATTAAATGGTTTATTTACTAAAGCTAGTCTTCTTATATTGCTGATGCCCCTTCCTTTAAGGAAACAGACAGAGCAGCCCTAAATCAGCCTAAACTCCCAGGCAGGGGTACTATCTAACTTGGTCCCTAACCTTATCCCTAAATCAGCCTGAACTCCCAGGCAGGGGTGCTAAACTACTTTTAGTCCTTACTCTCCTGGACAAAGGGGTGCTAAAAAACTTCCTGTTACTGTTTAGTTTCCCCAGTAGCTACTATTTGTATTCTCTGAACCAGCCTTCCTCTAGGCCTAGTGGTTCTTGTTTCTTGTTTGAAACTAGTTACTTACCAATGCTCCCAGCCAGCATGTCAGGTCCCTCTTTCCTAGGATCTGGTTCGCCCTTTCGAGTCTGCTCTTCTTGCCAGTCCCTCCACCTATCTGGATCAGGGTTGCTGGCTCATTCTCCTCCTATTGAGGATGGACCCCTACTTTTATAGGGATCAGATCACTCATGCCCCCACCTTGCCCATGGGAAGCTTCTTCACACCTCTTGGGGGTCTTTCACACCTCTTGGGGGTCTTTCACACCTCTTGGTGGGAAACTTGACACCTTTTGTTTTAGCCGGTGGGAAACTTCACACATTTTGCTGAGTTTCCGGGCAATTTCGGGGTGCGGGTTCAATGCCCCTGATTCTTAGAAGGCCTGAGTTCTTGGCTGTGGTCCAGGGGAGCTTGTTGGAGGGCAGACTAGGCCCATAAGGTTATTTTGGTCTTGTCGTTAAGCAGAATAGGCCATCGAAGTCTGGTTCAGCAATAGCAGCTTTAACTAAAACTTATCCTTATACCTAGAACAACTACAAATACCCCATCTACTCCCATCTACACTAATTTTCTATAGAAAGCTCATGTGATAAATAAATCTGTTAGTCTTTAAAAGTGCCACAGGACTCTGTTGTCTTTCTACAATAGACTAACACGGCTACCCCTTTGGAATTTACCTTTGAATAGGCAGAACAGTATCCCACTCATAAAGCTTAAGTTTCACATTTTACACTTGCTATGTTCTGGGTCTGTTTTTAACTATGTTGCAAAAGGAGCTGGGGATTTTTATTTTTTAAAGAAAAGTATAAAGAAAGTAAGCTTTATCTAATCTGTGTGTGTAAACCAGAATAGCCTTTGACCTGAAGACTTCTGTTCGAACAGCAGCAACTTCTTTTCAGTTTATATATTTGTTTAGTATACTGAAGAACTTCTCAGTTTTAACATCTGACTGCCGTATCTTTTGGTGGTGAGGCAGAGAGGCCCATTATAGGGAATGGCTTCCCTAATCAGTAACTAAAGACTTGAGAAGGAAAGTGTATCCTGGTAGACTCTTTTTTTTATAAGTATAAAGTAACCCTCAAGTAAATGGGCTTCATTTTCAGCTAGAATATCTAGAATGACTTGTAGTAACTCCCCTTGAGCTTGAGTACACACTAAGGATAAAATTTTCAAGTGCCATCTATTAGGACTGGTCTAAACTATAGAGTTTTGTTGACAAAAGTCAGATTTTTTTTGTCATCGAAACAGTGGAGGTATACACACTGAAATACTCTTCCCACCGATGTAACCCTCCTGCTACGCCGACATAATAAAGCAAATCACCTCCATGAGGGATGTAGGGCTTATGCTTGTGTAGTTAAGGAGACTCAGCATAGACTACTGGGTCTCAGGTTTTTGTATTGCTTTTCACATAGCAGACCTTTGAGTGTGGTGCACTCACTCTGTGGGCTCCCCAGTCTCACTTTGCCACTAACCCCTGCACTGTGCCCTCTTCACCCTGCACCCCCCTCCTGCACCTACCTGGGGACCAGAATTGCATGCACTGATTGGCTGGGATTGCTGCTTCCTACCACTTCAAAAGCTGCTTTTCCATGCACCCCTGAGGGGCTGGGGGAAGGGAGGGAGGAACAACATTAGGGCTCCTTGTATCCGGGTCACTTTCCCTACTTGGGCTATGTAAGGGGAGGGTAGAGAGCAGCAGCTCCTGATGCTCGCCTCATAGCACTGCCCAGGTGGGTGAAGAGACCTGGATGCAGGGAGCCCTGGCATTGCTTCTCACTCCTTCTTCTCCTCCACCCCACAGTCCCCTATGGGGGCATGGAAAAGAGGCTCATGGCTCCATGCCTGGCTGGGGTCGGGGCTCACAGTTTGAGAACCAGTGGTTTAGATACTGGTTCCTTACATCAGCTGTTGGCTATCACTCTTGTCAGTTACACAGCTTGGTGGAAGTGCCCCTGTTGAGGACACGAACCACCAACCCAAAGAGAATAGTGTGGATGTCAGCTCCCATAGCAATTACTATGGTGTCCTAACATAGGTTGACTTATCTTTGTAGTTGAGAGAAGACCTTACACGTTTCTGAAAATTTCATCCAGTATCTTTGTGGCCTGCCTGTACAGCACCTGAATTACTCGGAGGCTTGTCCATGTCTTGACTCATGAAGCATGCATGGGCTGCTTGTAAAACAACAATTAGGGGATGCTCTGGTTCCATTGTGGATTAGATCAGTGGTTTTCAAACTACGGGTCAGGACCAAGTACTGGGTCACAGACCCTCAGACGCTAGGTCCTGGCACCCCCTGCTGCCACCCCCAAAGACTGGAATGCATTGCTCAAAGATGTAATTGTTGGGTTGCGGGCATCGGTGATTTTTTTCAACTGGGTCCCGAGGAAAAAAGTTTGAAATCCACTGGATTAGATCATAGTCTGCTAAAGGCATGGCAGAGAGCAGTGGTGTATTGGAGCTCAGACCAAGGGTTATTTTTTGAAGACCAGTTGATTTCCTGTTAAAGTTAATAGATTCCCATTTCTTTAGTGGCAATAGAGTTATTCCCTAAAGTAGGGTTGCAGAGCCTTTGTAAAAAGCCTGAAGTACTAGTGGTATTTGATGGTTGCAATACTCAAAAGATTGCTCTTTGAAGGGTCTCTGGTGAAAAGTGGTTTTTGAAGTTGAGTAGAATTTAATAGATTTAAATACTCTTGATTACAAAGGATGAATAACATGAATATGGTTAAAGCCTAATGATTCAGTGAATGATGAATGAATGTGACAACGTGCTTTTAAAATGCTTGCTCAAAAAGGAAAAATGAATTTCTACAAGTATCATTCCAGATGCAGGAAAAATATTGCTGACTCTTGTCATTTCTATTGTGAGGCTTGTGATATTTGTTGTCTTAAAGCCCCAGCTTCTGCAATCAGATTAATTAGGTGGGTAAATTTCAGTGCTGTCAGGTGGACGGTGTAGAGGCCACCAAAAGCATTGTGCCTACATGATGTGCTGTCCTGAGCCAACTGCATTATGGGTAGAAGGCTTGTGATGGACTTGTGTGTGATGTCTTCCAGACATCATGTTTTAGGTCTTCCAGAGGGGGAGGGGAGAGTGAGTCTCTTTCATACTGTTTTCTTTGAGTTAAAAGTTGGAAATGTTTCTCATATGGAAGTTGGTAGGCATTCAGAGCAGATGGTTAGACCATACCGTAGAACCTTAGATAGCATGGGGTGACTGAGAGCGAGACCTCTTCAGTGAGAGATCTGATATTTTCTTTTGGCTTGAATTTGTATTGTTTGATTTTAATAATTTGGAAATCCTTCAACTGAATGGTGTCCAATTTCTTTTCACTCTTGCCAGTGACCAGTCATGTTTCAGTCCCATCTGCCAGAATAGAATCATAGAATAATAGGGATGGAAGGGACCTCACGAGGTCATGTAGTCCAACCCCCTGCTAAAAAGCAGGACCACTCCCACTAAATCACCCCAGCCAGGGTTTTGTCTAACCGGGCCTTAAAAATCTCCAAAGATGGAGATTCTACCACCTCCCTAGGTAACCCATTCCAGTGCTTCACCACCCTCCTAGTGAGAGAGTTTTTCCTAATATCCAACCTCGACCTCCCCAGCTGTAATTTGAAACCATTGCTCCTTGTTCTGTCCTCTATTACCCTCGAGAACAGCCTAGCTCCCTCCTCTTTGGAGCACCCGTTCAAGTAGTTGAAGGTTGCTATCAAATCTCCTTTCAGTCTTCTCTTCTGTAGACTAAATAAGCCTAGTTCCTTCAGTCTCTCCTCATAAGTCATGTGCCCCAGCCCCCTAATCATTTTCGTTGCCCTCCGCTGGACTCTTTCTAATTTGTCCACATCCTTTCTGTAGTGGGGAGCCCAAAACTGGACACAGTATTCCAGATTTGGCCTGACCAGTGTCGAATAGAGGGGAATTATCACATCCCTCGATCTGCTGGCAATACTCCTACTGATGCAGCCCAATATGCCATTGGCCTTTTTGGCAACAAGGGCACACTGTTGGCTCATATTCACCTTTCCCGTCCACCATAACCCCCAGGTCCTTTTCTACAGCGCTGCTACTTAGCCGATCGGTCCCCAGCCTGTAACAGTGCATGGGATTTTTTTGTCCTAAGTGCAGGACTTTGCACTTGTCTTTGTTGAACCTCATGAGGTTTCTTTCGGCCCAGTGTTCCATTTGTCCAAGTCTCCCTGGATCCTGTCCCTGCCCTCCAGAGTATCTACCATTCCCCCCAACTTGGTGTCATCCGCGAACTTACTAAGCACGCAGTCTATTCCATCATCAAGATCATTAATGAAGATGTTGAACAGAACCAGCCCCAGGACCAACCTCATGGGTACTCCACTCGTTACCGGTTGCTAACCAGACATCGAGCCATTGATTCCTGCCCGTTGATCTAGCTAGTTTTCGATCCACCTTACGGTCCACTCGTCCAACCCATACTTCCTTAACTTGCCGATGAGAATGCTGTGGGAAACGGTATCAAAAGCCTTGCTAAAGTCAAGGTATACCACGTCAACGGCTCTTCCCGCATCCACAAATCCAGTCATCTCATCATAGAAGGAAATCAGGTTGTTCAGGCACGATTTGCCCTTGGTGAATCCATGTTGACTGTTCCTGATCACTCTATTTTCCTCCAAGTGTTTCAGGATGGATTCTTTGAGGACCTGCTCCATGATTTTCCCAGGGATTGAGGTGAGGCTGACCGGTCTGTAGTTCCCCAGATCCTCCTTTTTTCCTTTCTTGAAGAGAGGTACTATATTTGCCTTTTTCCAATCCTCTGGGACCTCCACTGACCAATTCTGACCACAAAAGCATTATATACCCTCAGCTTTGTCTCTCTACTTCAGGACTCAACAAATCCCAGGCTCCAAGTCGCCATGGCGCCCAAAAACTTCACTTTGGTGCCCAGCTGCGCTGCAGCGTTTAGAAGCAGAATGTCTCCAGGGCATTAAAAAAAAAAAAGCCGCCAGCACCTTCAGCAGCGCTGCTCATAGACTCATAGACTTTAGGGTCAGAAGGGACCAGTACGATCATCTAGTCTGACCTGCAAAATGCAGGCCTCAAGACCTCATCCACCCACTCCAGCAATAGGCCACCAACCTATGACTGAGTTATTTACATCCTTAAATCATGATTTAAGGACTTTAAGATACAGAGAATTCACCAGTAGGTGAGCCGTGCTCTGTGCTACAGAGGAAGGCGAAAAACCCCCAGAGCCCAGGCCAATCAGCCCTGGGGGAAAATTCCTTCCCGACCCCAAATATGGCGATCAGTTAAACCCTGAGTACGTGGGCAAGTCTCAACAGCCAGTTACTCAAGAACAATTCTCTGTAATAACTCAGAACCCACCCCACATACTCTCCCCTCTTAGGCCACTTGTAAATCCACCACACATAACCAAATATCAGTCAATTTCCAAAATAGGCTATCTAATCATACCATCCCCTCCATAAATTTATCAAGCTCAGATTTGAAAGCAGTTATGGTTTTTGCCCCCACAACTCTCCTTGGAAGGCTATTCCAGAACTTTACTCCTCTAATGGTTAGAAACCTGCTGACAGTTTCAGCAGCAGTGGCTTTTTTTGGTGGTGGGGAGAATTCTGAAGTGCTGCTCCTTAGCTTTTGGGCTGGCTGCTAGCTGGGCAGCAGATTTGTCGAGCTCTGCTCTACTTATCAAGGTATTCAGTTTGCAAAAAATGTTCCATTGGTGACAATGCTTTTGCAGTGTGGGCTTCAAGTTTTCTCAATACCATCCATGTTATCAACAAGTTACATCTGATCTGAAATAAGTGAAATCACCAACAATCTTGACTGGGTGGTGTCGGTGAGTCTTATAATTAAAGTATATGGCTAAAATGCATTTATTGTCTGGTCAAGCATGTAGTCTATGATGGTATGGTAATAATAATCCAATACTGTAATAGTATTACAATACCCACATGGGGAAGTGAAGAAACAGATTGGCAGATCCAGATGGGTACCCAAAAGTCACCTACTACAGGACAGGTTAAAGAAGGAAAACAACAGAACACCACTGGTCATCATCTTCAGCCCCCAAGTAAAATCTCTTCAGCACATCATCAATTATCTACAGCTTATCCTGGAAGACGATCCCTCACTCTCTCAAGCCTTGGGAGGTAGGCCAGTCCTGGCTTACAGACAACCCCCCAACCTTAAGCAAATACTCACCAGCAACTATACCCCATATAATAGAAAGAGTAAGCTAGCTGCCTCCCCTGCAACAGACCCCATTGCCATCTTTGCCTGCATATCTACTTAAGTGACCCAGCCAGAGGATCTAACCAAATCAGCTCTCTCAGGGGCACATTCCCCTGCACATCTAGCAATGTGATATGTCCCAACAATATCCCTCTGCCTTATACGTTGGCCAAACTGGAGTGTCAAGAATGGTAACATTAGAAAACCAGTAGGGGAACATTTCAATCTCACTAGAAATTCTGTAACAGACATGAAAGTTACAATACTTCAAAACCAGACTCCAACATGAAACTGCAGCGCTGAAATTCATATACAAACTTGATGCCATGACCTTGGGCTAGAATAAAGACTTGGAATGGCTAACTCATTACAACAGGTAATTTGCCCTCTTTTAACATTCTCACCTTCTTATCTATTGTTCTTTAAAACCCACATCCACACTCTTAGAATCAAAACAACTTATTTGGTTTGCTGAAATAGACTAACAGACTACCTTGTAACTCACCTTTCTCTGCATGTAGTTGCTCTGCAGTTTCCATTTCATGCATCTGACGAAGTGGGATTATACCCACGAAAGGTCATGCAATAAATAAATTGGTTAGTCTTTATAAGTGCCACAAGACTCCTTGTGTGTTTAAGTAAGGATTCTTTTCTTAATTAAATGGATTATTTACAAGGTTAAAGCAAGCCAACTTCTATACAGAAAAGAGTTAGGCTGTCGTTTCAAAAGTTGACAGTTTGGGTAATTTGTCAGCTCTGGATGTCTTTTAGGGCTACCCCACATTGCCCTGTGAATCTCTGCATCTGTTTTGTAGCTCTTGCCCTGAGAAAGTCCAAACAACAAAAAGAGAGATTTCCTTGTTAGCCGTCGTTATTTCCTTCCAGAATTCAAGCTGATGGTAAGATCCCTTTTTGCATGCCTCTTCATGGATGTGCAGGGGCAATTAGCAAAGTTTTTGTGTCGTGATGTCCCTCAGTGGCCCATTTAGTTTTGATAGTCGTTTCTGATGAACAAGAGGTTTTGCACTAGTAAAGTTTTTTTTTCTCGTATTGTTATAGTTCTGAACTAACACTTCACAGCTATATAGCGAGCACTGAAGTATTACTTTATAGAATGAGATATATATTAAAAAAGTAGGATTAATGCATTTAGCAACTGACAAGCATTTCATTACATCTAAACACATTATTATAAGTCCAGTACTCATCTTAATCATACTAACACAAAAGTGAGCTGGTCTGGTTTTCAGAAATGAATTAGTCACTACTCAGCTGAGGTCTAAAGTCGTGGCCAGAGCAGGTACCTGGTTTTCCAGGACCACACCTTATCTAAAATAAATTCACAGCTGGCCCATCTAGTTTCACTCTTGTATTAATTGTTCCTCAAACCATATGCATCAATGCTGATGCAAGATCATAACTTTGAATTCCGTAACCCCAATTCACCACTGGCTGAAGGGGCACGAAAGCATTGAAATCGAATTTAGCACTTTAATTTCTCTCTGCATAGAGATTTTATCCATAAGGCAGTTATTTGAACATTCCTTATGTCCTATATTTTGATAATTCATACTTTCAAATAATTTGATGCACATAGCCTGAAAAAGTTCATTAATTATACTGTATTTCAAATACAAATTGTCTAATGTGTTAGTCTTCAAGGTACATCTCTTCCTGTGTGATTTGGTACTGCATAAATCATCTTTATCCTGTCACTGATAAAAATCAGAGACTTCCGTAGTCAAACATTTTCAGGCCTTTGTCTTCCCTAACAACTTAATCAGGGACTTCAAAAATTTTAAACACCAACTAGACTGAGCCTGGGTACCAAATTGAAATACACTGATGCCCTTTCTGACCCATCTGCTGCTTTCCCGGCATTCCTGCGTGGCCTGGAAGGCAGTTGGCTGAATTGTGTCCCCAGTTTAATGCCAGCCCCCCCCACTCCCTTCCTCACTGCACTTTCTTATCCCCTCCCTCAATAACAAGTCATGCTTCTACCTCCAACATCATAATATTACTGGGCAGCCTCCAAAAAGAAACCATCTTAGTATTCACCCCTCTCCTTTCTCAAATTCATAGACTCCTCTGCTGGGTTGAGAGGAGAGGCCTACGTGCTCTCTTCGGTGGTGGTGTAGGGATGATGATGGCCACTACATGCAGAGCTGTCTGCAAGGGTGCTTCCAGGGGACACCACCTGTACCAGCTTTGCTCCGTCACCCTTTGGAACAGGACTATTTCTGTAGCTGATCCCGTCTCCCAGCCAACAGTGACAGTGCCCTGGAGCTCGCTCTCTCTGCAGTTATGACCACAGGTTTGGAGATTACCTTTGCATCGTTAAGGGCTAGAAACTGGTTTTTATTTAATGGAAGTTTTGATTCTGAAGAGGTTGCTCGTTCCTTTCCAGAAGAGCTTCTTACTGACCCCAGGCAAGAGGGCTTTTCAAACCCTGGTTTTAACACTCTATGAAATAATGTCCAATGGCTACTAATTTGATCTTAATTGGATGCATTTGTAGATTTTTCTGTGGCATTGTAGAATTCTCCTGAGCCCATCACAGCATGGGTCTAATGAGGAGTCTGTCAGCTCAGCTGGCTGATCAGAACTCTAACACTTATCTTTGCAAATGAAAATAGTTACCACGACAACACATCTGCATTCATTAGCTCCTAAAACAGAAAGACCATATTTAGTAAAAGTGCAAACTGAAGGAGGAATGCTACCCTTTCAGTGCCTCCTAATCAGGACTGAAGAATTAAACATTAAGTGAAAGCCCTTCTGTTTATGAATAGATGGCTTTTTAAAAAATGTTCCTTTCCTTCCTTTAACCATTTTGATCTTTATGCTCTTCCCCCCCCCCCCAAATCTGAGAAATTATGCTGTACACACCTGTCTGGTACTTAATTTATGGGGAATTATTGCAATTTATTGTGAGGCTGCCACCATGTATTGAGATACCATCACTACTCTCAGGAAACGAAGTTTGGGGGGCAAATTCCCCTAAATCCCTCTGTTCCATCCAATAATCTACTTTTTTTGCACTGTTTTTCCTTCTCACTACCATCTTACCACTAGAATTGTAGATGCCATACTAATTAGCTGATCTGTCTTGTCTGTCTGAAGTACAGGGAAGGCACGCTTTGGTATTTGCCTACAATTAAAGTGGTAGTACTGAGGATGACTTTGAGAGAGACTCCAGCTGGGAGATGCAGAAGCAGCCAAAGCAGGGACTGGTTTACTGGAGGGAGGGAGTAAAATGGGGTTCAGCAGGGCTCACCCCTCCCTTCAGTACCTCCTAGACCCAGAACTGTGCAGGGAAAACACACACCCTCACACCTTCTCTTTGTCTGCCTCTCATCCAGTTGGTTCCTTCGTAGGAGAAGAGTGCAGTGTGGAGTCCAGAGACTCCAGCTGGTAGCACAAGCAGAGAAACTGGAGCCTTTTGGTTCTTTGAATAGTCAGAGAACTTTCTACAGTTTGGAATGGACTTTTTCTGCCCTGTGCTGATTGGCTGTTTGCTCCCCCGCCTCCTCACTCAGTGTCTCTTCACCTCAGCTTCATTCTATGCCTGCCCCTCTTCTCTTCTACCCTGCCCTGTCCTCCTCACATCCTTCCCCTTCCTTAGGTGACATCCTCTCTACCCCATTCCACCCTTTCAGAACTGTGGAACTAACCTGATGTTTTCTGTCATCACATAGTTTGTTCTGATTTTGTGTTGTACTCCTTCCACCACATTGTGTTTCTCTGGTCTATATAGATTGTAAACTCTTTAAGGTAGGGATTTCCTACAACTTTCTTTTGTGCCTTGCACAATGGGACTTCTTAGGCACTACCATAATAAAAATAAGAGAGTGAACAACTGGAATACCTGAGGTATTTGTTGACCAACTGTACAGGATGGAGCAGCTGTTGGGGCCTTCAAAGATGCTTCAAAGGGAATGAACAGAACAGGGCAGTTATCAGGTAAACCATCCCTTGTTGTTCCATTTCAGTTTCTATTGGAGATTTAGAGAGCCCAGAGCATGGGGTTGCATTCATGATAATCTTGGCTAATAGCCCTTGATGGACCCATTCTCCATGAACTTATTCAGTTCTCTTTTGAACCCAGTTATGTGTATGGCCCTCATAATATAAGTCTGCATCACCCTAGCTTTGTGAGTTTTTAATAGCATACAGCATGGTGAGTATGTGGGGTGGCTTTTATTAACCCCTGTAGCCATGAACTTGGGTGCTGAGTATGGGGTCTTGCTAACTTTATTAGAGGCAGTGGCGACCCTTGAGGAGATCAATGAAGAAGGGTGCCTAAGAGCCAGGGGAGGGAGTGGCTTAAGAGGATTGGTGGTCAACTGGAGCTGTATTTTGCCAGGTTCTTCCAAATGATGTGTTCTCCCTGCCCCTCCTCACCCTTCCCTCCCTCCTTACACAGAGGTCTGGTAAGGTGTCCTATCATGGTGGGGAGAAACAAGGAAGTTACAGCTAGAAATGACCGGGCAAAGATGAAAATACTGCCAGCTGAAATTGTGCCAGCAGACTGTTCCCGTAGTGGAGGGGACGTCTGTGGAGAGACTTTTTTCACCTGTTGGTCGCTGCATGCCACGAGTGTGTTATCATTCACCATTTCCTCCTCTTTTTTCAACCTAATGGAAGTAACTGGTTAAAAATCATGGAGTGTTTGGTTGCTGTGAAGCTGCACAAATCAGTTTGAAGCAAGGAAATTTCTGTTTTTCCTAATTTTTGGACTGTTGCTTAATACTGTCATTTCATGCTCTTGAAATAAACCTTCTAGTTCAAACATAGCATGTGGCCCTGTGAGGAAGCATGGTTATGGAATAGAGGGGCAAACTATGGCCAACACTATTGCCGCAGTCCTAGTAAATTATACCGAGTCCCTTTTATCAGCGTTTAATTGGCTTGATGGGCTCCTGCAGGGTCTGAAATAGCACTAGGCTCTTGGTTGCAGCAGCATCTGCATCCCCATCCTGAGTGATCTCCAGAGACACTCGGTACAGATTGCCTTGCAGCACAAGATGTCTACATGCACTGACAGGAAGGTGGTGGTGTCCTGACTCATGTATGGTACTGAGTTCTTCGTAATAGGGGCATGTCTTGGAGATGACAGTAGATTGTAGGTTGTACTCCCGTGTTCTCTGGAAAGTCAGCTGCAGCCTGACACTGTCCATGCTATACTCCTGGGCCTCTACCCTTTACAATTTTCCGGTATAGGTCTTTATTCCTGGAGAAATTCTGCTGTTGAGCTTGCATATACTTCTTCTCCACACAGATCGAGGACATCAAGAACTTCTCTCTTAGACCTTGCAACAGCATATGGGTGGGCTGATGTTCTTACCGGGAAGGTGACTGTTCAAGATTGGCTAGTAGGAAAAGAGGCATTTCCAAAACATGATGGGGATTTTAAATGGGGAGGGCAGAGGAGGGACTTTTGTTTGCTGTGGGTGTGTATAGGTTGTGGTATGTTCATACTAGAACACTACTGCAATGGAGCTGGTTCATACTAGAACACTACTGCAATGGAGTCTAGATACTACAGTGAAGGAAGCGGCTCTTCCGTTGCTAGAGGAAACCCATCTCTCTGAAAGCGAGGTTGATAGAAGAGTTCTTCTGTTGGCCTAGTGATGTCCACACAGGAGCTTAGGTCACCTTAATTACGTTGCATAGAGCTTGAAATTTTGTGGTGCACATTTTAAAAAGCCATGGCAATGCGTCTCAGATTCTCAGTGAATGGGGTGGGTTTCAGCTACAACATCTACACTGCTATTTTTAGTACTGTGGCATGAGCCCACAGCTGTAGACCCAGGCTTGGAGACTTGCTGCTGCAGATTCTAAAATGCAGGGTAAAGGAGGTAAAATATTTGACCAGAGTGGACAGTGCTGTGGCCGGGGACAGTTGCATTGTGGGCTTGTTGTGGGAGGACTGTTGCACTGGTATGGGTACTTCTGATTCCACGAAGCCATTATACTGGAAGAAGGGTTAGTTCACTCAGGGCACTTCATTGGCAGTCAATGAGGGTTTTGTCAGAAGGACTCAAAATTGAGAGTGGATATGCAAGGCTGTGCCAACAGAAAGTTTTGTCAGTAAAACTTGTTGCGTAGTAGACCAGGCCTCAGTTTGCTCATTTCAAGGAAAGGAGGGGCCTAGATGCTTTTTAACAAAAATAAAAGCCAAGGTTCTTCTTTCTTTCTTTACAGATTAGAATGGTCGGTGGCCCTAAGGTTTGGGTCTGATAACAACTGAAGGCCACACGTCTGTTGGTACATCCAATTCCCAACTTATCCCCTCTCCCCGATTATTTACATGAAAAAAGCCCTAGCCAAATTCATTTTAGATGGAAAAAGTGTTCCTTAAGCAGTTGTGATGTGAATTTTTTATTTCAAATGTTTCCTCTTTCCTCTTCAATAATATTGGTTTCATTTCTATTTCCAATATAAGATGCAGGCAAATGACATAGCACTGATGTCATACAGCTCAACGTTTTCAGGAACAACCAGCACAATAGAAAACTTAGTACAGTTGCAGTATAATATAGTGTATGTGCCAGCTGCCAATTAACTCTGTGGCAGAGGGTTTGTTTTGTTAAGAGAAACTCAACAGAACACCAACACTGAGATTGAATGAATGGTCCTGTACATGCTCCTGATATAACTTCTTGGATAACTGTCCCTGTGTATATGGAGGAAATAAATATGAATTGAAAACAAACTTTTCTTGTCATGCATATAGAAATGGTTACTCATTTGGAACAGTTCAAGTCATTCATAAAAAGATATTTTCCTATTTGGATTGGGCCCATTTTGTTTTATATTCTTGAAAAGGGAGATGATGAACTTATTTTAAACTATTTTCATGGAAATCTGGTTTAAAAACAAACCTCACACTGGCCAAACAAGTTGCCTTTGTAGTTTTTGAAAAAGCAAGAGTTGGGATTTTCTCTGTCTTAGGCTATGGCTACATTAGAGAATATACAGCTGTGCAGCTGCACAGCTGTAAGATCTCTAGAGTAGCCGCTCTAAGCCAAGGGGAGACAACGCTTCCATTGATTTTAATTAATACACCCCCAATAAGCAGCTGTAGGTATGTTGGTAGGAGACCGTCTGCTGACATGGTGATGCTTAGCTTGGTATAACTTGTCACTTGTGGGTGTCTTATTCACATCCTTGAAAACAAGTTGTATTGATATAAGTGTGACATAGCCTAACTTCTTTTGTGCTTTTGCCACCATACTGGATTTGAACATTAGAATCCCTTCTATTCTTTAATCCTGTAAGGTTTTCTGCAGAAAACTGCTGAGTTGCTTTGATACCAGGATGATGGGCGAGTTCCCTTCATGCTGTGACTTGGATTACAAACAAGGGTAGGGCTGCCAAAATGTCATCATTCTTGTCTGTCTAATTTGGAAGAAGAACAGTAATTTAGAAATTACCTGTAATTCATCTTTCAGTTGATTTCATGGAGTAGCTATATCATACTGACATAATTAGATTTGCCTTAGTTCATCTTTGAGTGATGGCACGTGTCCATTCCACATCAGGTGTGTCCACCCAGTGCACTTGGATCAGTTATTTTCCCTTAGTGGTACCTCTCAGGGTGGCAAATGCACCGTTCCGTTGTTTTGTGCTGTCTGTGCTGGTATAAAGGGCAGAGTTGCCCCAGATTTCTGTTCCTTCTTATTGCCTGTGATCCACAGTTGGCAAGTTTTATCTTGCTTCTGCACGTTTCTGCCCTTATAGGTGTTGGGGACTGGGACATGGGTAGTAAGGCCTACTGACTGGAGCTGGGAATTGGAGCCAAAGGTTAGGCTCAGAGTCTGAAGCTGAATGTCAGCACTAGAATCAAAATCAGATTTGAGCTAAGTACCAGTGCTGGCATTGGAGTCAGAGAAGAGCAACGGGGATCAGAATCATGGCTGGAAAGCACGAACCAGAAAGAAGGCAGGGGGAAGCGGGAGCCACAAGTTTAAGTAAGCAGGGCTCAGGAGTCAGACAAGAAAGCAGGGTCTGGCAACCAGGCAGGCCCAATTGCATGGACAACTGCCTCTGCCTCGTCCTAGCTTAAATAGAACATCTGGATTGATCAATGGGAGCCAGGTGCTCTGCCAGTCAGGACTTTTCTGGGCGGTGCCTCTGGTAAGGTTAGGGTTCCGTTAGCCAGTGGGTCGGCCAGCCCCTAGCAACAGGAAGCCAACAGGAGTTATGCAAACTATTCTGCATAGCTTTCGTAACTCCTGTCGACTGCCACTGAATTTTGCTGGCAGTGTAAGCCAGCCCTAATGGAAGGAAATGAGGACCTGAGAATTATCATATAAGAGATCATCTTTTGGCTAAGAAGAAAGTTTTTAAAATCACAGTTTAAAACCATGTAATATTTCCTAATCCCAAAAGGCAACCTGCATTGTCTGACACTCTTCAAGGTAGGTTATGATGATTGCAGCTTCTTCGATCAGTCAGGATTTAAAAAGTCAGTTCTTGGTTGGGAGAACAAACGTAAAGGCCAGAATGATTCATAAGGCAAACTGTGACTTACTGCTAATTTTTTCCAAAAAAAAAAAAAAAAAGTGCCTGCAGCATTTAATTATTCTTTTGTTTTCTAGCCATTTCATCCTATGGTGAATCTGGAATGCTCCAGGGATTTTCGACCATTTCTGTGTGCCCTATATGCTCCAGTCTGTATGGAGTATGGACGTGTCACTCTCCCATGTCGCAGGCTTTGTCAACGGGCATACTGTGAATGTTCCAAACTCATGGAGATGTTTGGTGTCTCTTGGCCAGAGGATATGGAATGCAGCAGGTTAGCAAATCTGTTTTTCAGAACCACCATCTAAAAATATGCAATATGTTTAATAGGTTCCAGGATGTTTTTAAATTACCTCTTTTCCAGTCCATCAATATGTATTCCACTACAAATAATAACCTTATTTTCCTCCCTTTGTTTAGTGTAACAGCCTGTTTCCTGGGAAGGAAACTACTTTCATATTTCTCATTTCCATCCACATATACAAAATTCCATATCCCGAAAAGATCTATATGTGATTAGGGTAAACTGTGTGCATATTTTTAAGGAAATTAGTATACAAGTTCCATCTTATTTTATTTTACCCCTTCCCTGCCCACACACATTTTTGACCAGTGCACAAATCTGGTTAAAGCTGTTTTAGATAGCCATAGATGACATTTTATATCTCTAAGTCAACCTTGTAAAACTGTATTCAACTGAGTGAGTAGATTTTAGTCTTTTGTGTTTGATGGAAAGTAAAATGTGACTTGAAAAATCGTTATTTTTAAAAAAACAACAAAAATAAAAAGCCAAGCGCCTTGGAGAGAATACAGACAAAACACTTCAGTTTTTCTTTAAGGGGGTATTTTGTGTCACATTGTTAGCAGATGGGGTTCACAGTGCTTCAGACAGAATATATGCACATTGTGTGTACCTGAAACTTGCCCCCTTGCTGGTTTTTTATTGTATTGATCACTCTAGTAACTATAATGAAACATAGGGGCACAGACGAGAGGAAATGTGACCTGCTCTGGGAGATCTGTGGTAAGGTTAGACTAGAGCTTGTTTTTGTTTTGTTTTTCCCCAAATCATTGATACTTTAAGAGTTCCCTTGGCTGATGAGAGCCCAGGGGAGACCTGAGACCATAAGGGTCTGGTGCAGACTACCCCAACTCCAGGCTCTGAAACATGGTCTAGTTCCTCTAAGCCAGTGGTCTTCAACCTTTTTTGGATCAGCGCCCGGTTTTTCAATATTTTCACATTTGCCGTAAGTTTACTGCCCACCTACATACGGTATATGCTCGCCTATTAGCCGATCCACATATAAGCCGACCCTGCTTTTTAAAGCCCAAAATCCAGAAAAAGTGCATCACCTGTGCATAAGCCGAGAGTCAAAATTTGATTAGAGAAGGCCCCTTCAGGGCCAATCCCCTTTCCCCCGCTCCTTTTGCCTCCTCCGCGCTTTTTCCTGCTCCTTCCTCCCCCCCTTCCCCCGCGTCTTTTCCCCGCTCCTCTGCCCCCTCCCCCCCACAAGGCTTTTCCCTGCTCCTCTGCCTCCCCACCCGTGGCATTAAGGAAGAGTGCTCAGTGTAAGCACACAAGAAATCCAATGACAATTCTTGTTGGCACAGCATGTAACCTTTTCTCCGTAATTCCTCTCCTTTAGTTCATTTAAAAGTGGTATTGGTCAACACATGGAGTCCTCCTGAGCTGTTTTTGCCAGTGTCAAGTATATGTATAAAGCTGGGTGTTTTTGTGAGGGTTTTTAAGTGAATCATTCCTGATATTCCAAAAAGATTGGGTTTTAAAGTTTAAATCCTGACTAATCTAATTTTCCCATTTATCCCCTACTACTATCACAAGCCCAATAGTACTCTAAGAACATACTATTTTGTTTTTAAGAAAGGTGTATAGATGACAGTAGTGATTAGCTTATATTAAATGGAAAATTAAAACTCTGCCTTAACTACAGTACCGCTGGCATACCACCCTAATACTTTGCTGGACAACTTTTTTACAATTAAAAGATGAAATTTAAAATCTTGTTATGGCAAATTAAAGCAATCCTTTTTACAAAGACTTTATTGTTTGTGACAGGAGACTTGGCATCTTTGTGCATCTGTACCTCTGAGCACCCTGACAGACCTGAGGTCCCAGTTCAGCAAAGCTTTTATGCATATGCTAAGCATGTGAGTAGCCCTGTTGACTCACCATTATGAGAGTACTCAAACTGAACTTAAAGGCAGCTCCTTAAGTGCTTTGCTGAACCGGGCTATACTTGGTAATAAAGAGACTATCCAATTATGTCCATGTGATCCAATGATTACCTTTTACTGTCAATGAGTTCTTTTGTTTTCTATCCAGTTGTGTCTAAAGCTAGAGACATCAAGCAGAACAGGATTGCTAGAATATGGGTTAATGTACAGATATAATTCTCAGTTTTATTTATTTATTTATTTATTTTTTTAGATTTCCAGACTGTGATGAGCCTTACCCTCGTCTTGTAGACCTCAATTTAGCTGGAGAGCCTACAGAAGAGGCCCCAATCGCAGTGCAGAGGGACTATGGATTTTGGTGTCCCCGGGAGTTGAAAATAGACCCTGATCTGGGTTATTCTTTCCTGGGGGTACAAGACTGTTCCCCTCCTTGTCCAAATATGTACTTTAGGCGTGAAGAGCTTTCCTTTGCCCGATATTTCATCGGCGTGATTTCCATCATCTGCCTTTCTGCTACTTTATTTACCTTTTTAACTTTTCTGATTGATGTCACAAGATTCCGCTATCCTGAAAGACCCATTATATTTTATGCTGTCTGTTACATGATGGTGTCATTGATTTTCTTCATTGGCTTTTTGCTTGAGGACCGAGTAGCATGCAATGCCTCCAGCCCTGCTCAGTACAAGGCTTCCACAGTGACGCAGGGCTCTCATAACAAAGCTTGCACCATGCTTTTCATGGTGCTGTATTTCTTTACCATGGCTGGCAGTGTTTGGTGGGTCATTCTTACCATCACATGGTTCTTGGCAGCTGTGCCAAAATGGGGCAGTGAAGCAATTGAGAAGAAAGCATTACTCTTCCATGCCAGTGCATGGGGCATTCCAGGAACTTTAACCATCATCCTTTTAGCAATGAATAAAATTGAAGGTGACAATATTAGTGGCGTGTGTTTTGTTGGCCTCTATGATGTGGACGCATTGCGGTATTTTGTTCTTGCCCCCCTCTGCCTATATGTTGTGGTTGGAGTTTCTCTGCTGCTAGCTGGCATTATCTCCCTCAATCGGGTTCGCATTGAAATCCCACTTGAAAAAGAGAACCAGGACAAGCTGGTGAAGTTCATGATCCGGATTGGTGTGTTCAGTGTTCTGTACCTCGTTCCGCTCTTGGTCGTAATTGGCTGCTATTTCTATGAGCAGGCTTTCCGAGGTGTGTGGGAGACCACGTGGATACAAGAACGCTGCAGAGAATATCACATCCCATGCCCATATCAGGTGAGGAAATTGATACGGGATATTCAGAAGTGCATAGAAACGGGAAAGGTGGGGATACTATAGGTCTTACTGCTATTTATTGCTGAAAAGCACCTGCCATTCGTGATGGGGAAGGCTCTTGTCATTATTATGTTCTTTAAATAATGTATTTAATCTTCAAGAAGGCAACATTACAGGACAAATCTGTGGATGAAGCAAATGTGCAATGCACCTTTTTGACAGAACCTTGTAGAATTGATTTTTTTTTTCCTTTTGGTTATAGACAACGGGCTTTATAATGCTTTTCTTTTAATTTCTTCTTTGTTTTAGTTTTATGGCACCCACAGAAGTGGCCAGAGAAAGGAGTCCTTTTATGCCAATTCCAAACATGTGGTGTGGGGCTTGGCTTTGAATGGGCAGTTAAGTGTTTCTTTCAAGCCTTGTGCTAAAGGGGGGTATGGTGTGCAACTGAATGACATCAAAGGTCTGTCTGCTTGTTAACAAATCTTAGGCGTTTTGTGGTCTTCTGTAACTTTTTAATGGTGTTTTAAACTACAGATTTCCAGCTCACTTTCAGGAAGCCCGTATATGTGTCGGAAATAGCTGTGTAAAATCCAGTCTGAAATAATACTCTACAGAAAGTCAGTTTGTAGTTTTTCAGGTTTATTTTTAAAGAATAGGTTTGGCTTCTCAGAGTTTGATACACTTACCATATAAGCAAATAGAGAATACTGAATGCCAGATCTCCACTATATTATGCCAGTTTGATAATGTTGTATTTTGATTTAGAAGGCAGAGGAAAATCAGGCCCTAAGAGAGTAGTTGATCAGATGAAGCCTGGTTTCTTTCACTGTGCTAAAGTGGTTGTGGCAAAACACTGAGTTTCTAAAGCATTCCGAATGTTAGTTTCTAAGGCATGATCTCTCTTTTGCATATCAATGGAAATCATTTATTCAAATAAAGTATTGTGAGGATTACCGTATTTCCCCAATGATAAGCCGCCCACATTATAGGCCGCCCCATTCTATAAGCCGCAGAAAATGCTCATTTAAGTTTTAGAACTCTAAGATAAGCCGCCCCATGTTATTAGCCGCCCCATTCTATAAGCCGCAGATAATGCTCATTTACGTTTTAGAACTCTAAGATAAGCCGCCCCATGTTATTAGCCGCGGCGTTACTGGAATTTACCACTCTCAAGTAAAAGCATCTAATTTGGCATGCCCCTGGAGGCCTTTGCAACTCTATAGTGACATTATACCATAGTTGAGTGTGAATAATTAAATTGATAAAATTTTACACTTACCAATACCATGCCACAACGCAAGTCCTACGCTGCAGAATTTAAGCTCCAGGTCGTTGCTTTCGCGAAAGAAAACGGCAATCGTGCAGCTGGACGCCACTTTGAAGTAGATGAAAAACAAGTGAGAAATTGGCGGAAAGATGAGGAAGCTTTGCACGCGCTTCCGCCATGTAGGCGTGCAAGGCGTACAAGGGAAGCAAAATGGCCAAGCTTGGAGAAGCGACTTAAAGAATGGATTCTCGCGCAGCGTGAGAACAATCGGGTAGTTTCAACAATAGCCATCAAAATGAAGGCACGAGGAATGGCGACTGAAATGGCAATTGATGACTTCAAAGGGGGTCATAATTGGGTTTCTCGCTTCATGAAACGAAATGGTCTATCTATCCGAGCCAGAACGTGGGACAGAGACTGCCAGATGACTGGGAGAAGAAACTTCACAGTTTTAGAGAGTTCGTCGGCAAGGAAATCGAGACACTGAAACTAACACCGGATGACATCATCAACATGGATGAGGTCCCAATGCAGATGGACATTCCATCAACACGCACTGTCGATAAGATTGGTAAAAAGACCATATCAGTAACTACCACAGGTCACGAGCGGACAAGTTTTACGGTTGTTATAGCTTGCACGGCAAGTGGCAAAAAGCTGAAGCCATTCGTGATTTTTAAGAGGGTGACAATGCCAAGGGAAAAAGTACCCAGGGGTATCGAGGTCTCAGTGAACAAGAAGGGCTGGATGAATGAAGATGTTATGGTGGAATGGGTGGACAAATGCTACAGAAGGCGGCCTGGTGCTGGATTTTTTAACAAGAAGAAGTCCTTGCTAATTTTCGACTCTATGTCTGCTCATCTGATGGATAGTGTTCAGAAGGCAGTGAACAAGGTTGGTGGTCACGTGGCTGTAATACCTGGTGGACTTACATGCAAACTGCAGCCACTTGATATTGCTGTCAGTCATGCATTTAAGTGCCTTGTGAGGATCGAGTGGGAAAAATGGATGGCGGATGGTGAGCATACATTCACTCCATCTGGCCGGCAGCGACGTGCGACGTACAGTCAAGTGTGCGATTGGGTTATTTCGGCGTGGAACAACGTAAAACCAGAAAGCATACAGAACGGTTTTCGCAAAGCCGGAATCCTTCCTCCACCTACAAGCCTACCAGCAGCACAAGCAACGTCTGCAATATCCGAGAGCGATACCAGTGACGGAAGCGTGTCCGACATCAGCGACAGCAAAGCCACACAGGTCGCAATCGAGTTGTTCGGCGACGATGATGACATTTACGGATCTGATTTTGAAGGATTTGAAGAAAGGTAAGCCTAATAATTTTTGCATTTCAGTGTTGCTAATTTTATACTGAAGAATTTACATGTAGACAGATGATTGACATTGCTGTACTGCAGTACCCCAACCCTCCAGTCATTCAAACGAAAATTAAAAACTCATCTTTTCCCAGCCAACAATCAACTTTTGTTCCTTTTATTTCTGTTAAATTTTGCTTTTTCCTAGCTTGTATTATATACTAGGATGTAATGTAATGTAGCAGAGGCTTGAAAAAGTTTAATGTTTACATTGCAGCAACGAACCTGAACTAGACAAATGTGAAGAAGAGGCTGGATGCGGCAGCGCCAATTAAGTGACAGAACATCATCACTGATCTATCTTTGCTTTGCGTTGCTTTTCGAACTGTTCGTTGCTGCAGTAAACAGTACATTTAAATTCAACTAATCATTTGGGTATGTCGTCTTTTTGTGCACTGAATTATACTTTTAGCGAATGCGTTTTCATGTTTTTAGATAGGCCGCCCCATTTAAGCAAGCCGCACCCAATACGCAGGTTTGTAAAATCGATGTATAAGCCGCGGCCTATCGTTGGGGAAATACGGTATATAGCATGAGTTCTATTGGGTACCTGCACAAAACTTGCATAAATATCAAGCTAGTCAGTTCTAAAGCAGATGAATTGCCATCTGGGTCATCAAAGCTCACATTTTAAAGCCATATATTAGATGTTCTGGAATACTTTGTATGGCTTGCTGATACTCCTTTATTACCTGTAACCCTTTGTTTTCTTACCTTTTTTTCATTAGGGTGATTACTCCTTCCTTCCACCTAATGTGTGAGCACTTATATAACAGGAAATATCAGTGAATGGGGGTATTCTGTTTCACTTGTTTGAGTTTTGATTGCTGTACTTTTGTGTGCCTGCAAGTCTTATGTTGAATCAGTTGTTAGAACATTCTCGTGGTTTATCCAGAAGACTTAGCCCAGCCCGCTACGCTGAAGCAGGCCCAAGTATTCCAAGATAATACTTTTCAGGTGTTCTGTTAAACCTCCATTGACAGTGATTCCACAGCCCCTTGCGAGCCTATGCCAGTGCTCCTCTCCTTGTAGTTAAAAAGGTTTTCTTCCCATCTAACTTAAATCTCCCTTGCTGCATATTAAGCCCATTGCTTCTTGTCCTGCCTTCAGTGGACATGAAGAACAATTGATCCCTGTCCTCTTTATAACAGCCCTTAATGAATTTGAAGACTGTTATCAGGTCCCACCTCAGGCTTTTCTCACAGGTCAGCATGTCTAAATTATTTTAACCTTTTCTCATAGGTCAGGTTTTCTTACCTTTTAATCATTTCATAACTCTCCTGTGGACACTGTCTCCATTTTAGCCACAATTTCCTTAAGTGTGGCACACACAATTGGACACAGTACTCCAACTGAGGCCTCACCAGTGCGAAGCAGAGTGAGCAGTATTATACATATGACATTATTGTTGATACATCCCAGAATACTAGCTTTTTTTTTTTTTTTTTTTTTTTGCAACTTCATCGTATTGTTGACTCCTAGTCAATTTGCGATCCATTGCGTTACATGACCAACTGGAATCTGATATTAGTGCATTGAGGAATTGACATGATACTCATTCAATAATAACAGAAAGGCTTTAATTACTACACTTATAAAATGAGACCCCAAACCAAAAGTCCAGTATATATAACTCTAAAAGCAATTTTCCTTACCAATGCAGGCAAAAGGCAGCGGATTCAATTTTTGACAGCTGCTCCAAGAGCTTGTAAGTGAAGTACTTTGCAATTGTCTATTGAATTTCATCTTGGTGATTTCCGACCAGCAATTTATCAAGATTGCTTTGAATTCTAATCCTTTCTCCTTGTAGCAACCTTATACATACTTGAATACTCTTATGGCACCTGTCTTCTCCCGACTAAACAAATCCAATTTTTTTCAGTCTTCCCTCATAGGTCATAATTTCTAGAACTTCAGTTATTCTTTTCTCTGGGGTTTCTCAAATTTGTCCAATCTTTCCTGAAATGAGGCACCCAGAACTGGACACAACACTCCAGTTGAGGCCAATCAGTGCAGAGTAGAGTGGAAGGAATACTTGTATCTTGCTTGGAACACTCCTGCTAATATATCCCAGAATGGTGAAATATTTGCTGTTCCCCCCCCCCCCCCCACACACACAATAATGTGACACTATTAACTCAAATTTACCTTGTGATCCAATACAACCTCTCAAATCCTGTTCTGAAGGACTCTTTCCTAGGGAGTCACTTCCCATTTTGTAAGTATTCAACCAATTGTTTCTTCCTAAATGCAGTACTTTGCATTTGTCCCTCTTAAATTTTGTTCTGTTTACTTCAGACCAGTTCTTCAGTTCATCTAGATCATTTTGAATTTTAATCCTATCTTCTAAATCGCTTGCAGCCCTGCCCTGCTTGATATCACCTCCAAACTTTATAAGTGTCCTCTCTATGCCATTCTCTAATAATTAATGAAGATATTGAACAGAACTGGACCTAGATATGCCCTTCCATCTTGACTATGAACCACTGGTTACTACTCTCTGGGAACAGTTTTCCAACCATCTGTGCACCCACCATTTGTATACCAGTTCTGTCTAGTTTGTTTATAAGAAGATCATGTCAGAGAATATCAAAGGCCTTACTAAAGTCAGAATATACCACATCTACCGATCCCAACCCCCTCACAAAGGCTTGTTACCTTGTCAAAGAAAGCTATCAGGTCGGTTTGACATAATTTGTTCTTGAAAAATCCATGCTCTTACTGATCACCATAGTATCTTCTAGGTGTTTGCAAATTGATGGCTTAATTATTTGCTCCATTATGTTTCTAGATATTGAAGTTATTGTGTCTGGTCTGTAATTTCCCAGATTATCCTTATTTCTCTTTTTATAGATTAGCACTATATTTGCCCTTTTCCAGTCACCTGGAATCTCTCCCATCTTCCATGTTTGAAGATAATTGCTAATGGCTCAGATACCTCCTCAGTTAGCTCCCCAAGTGTTCTAGGATGTATTTCATCAGGCACTGGTGATTTAAAGACATCTAACTTGTCTTAAGTAATTTTTAACTTGTTCTTTCTCAGTTTTAGCCTGATATCCTACCTCATTTTCACTGATATTTACTATAGAAGTGATTGGATGTCTAATAACCTTTTTTGTGAAAACTGAAACAAAAAAGTCATTTAGTACATCTGCAATTTCCAAATGTTCTGATATTGGTTTTCTCCCTTCATTGAGTAACAGGTCTACCCAGTTCTTGGTCTTCCTCTTGCTTCTAATTTATTTGTAGAATGTTTATTTGTTACACTGTCTCTAGTTAGTTCAATCTCATTTTGAGCCTTAGTCTGTCTTAACTTTGTCCCTATCTCTTTTTAGTTTATATTCATCCTTTGTAGTTTGTCCTTGTTTCCTCTTCTTGAAGAACTCTTTCAGATCAGTGAAAATCTCCTGGTGAAGTTGGAGTGGTCTTTTGCCCTACTTCCTATCTTTCCTACAAATGTCTGTCAAAATCCTTACTAAAATCAAGATATATCACATCTACAGCTTCCTTCTCCTCCCTTCCCCGCCCCCCACCCCCCCAGGCGCTATGCTGATAACCCGGTCCAAAAAGGAAATTAGATTGATCTGGTTGGGTTTTTTTGGTCTGATTTGTTTTATTTCGTTTTTGTTGATAAATCCATGCTAGCTGTTCTTTATTACCCTATTATTCTCTAGGTGTTTCAAACTGAGTGTTTGATAATATGTTCCAGTATCTTTCTAGGTATCAAAGTTAGGCCAACTAGTCTATAATTCTCTAGTCCTTTTTTATAAAGGTTAGTTTTATGTTAGTCCTCAGTCCTCCAGGACCTCACCTGTCCAAGAAGTCTCAATGCTAATTGCTAACAATTCCATAATTGCTTCATCTAGTTCCTTAAGCATCCTAGGGTGACTTTCAGACCCTGCTGAATATCTAAATATTCTTTAAAGATAGTCTTTATCTTTAACCTGTTCTTTTCCTATTTGCTTACTCAGAGTTCAGAGAGTATTTTAAAGGTATAAATGTATAGCATATTAATGAGCAAAATCCTGGTTTATGGAATAATGTGTCAGCATGTAGTAAAAATGCTACTCAAATCTCCAGCAAACCGTTAACATTGTAATTGCTCAGCAAGGGTTGTTTATATTGTTAATGAAAGAACAATAATGGTTCCATTCACATCAAATGGGGTCAAAGGACCTATAGACCCTATGGAATATTAGAAGGGTTTTTCTTTTAATCCTTGAAATATTTTCTTTAGCCAAACATGCTTCCCCAGTTAAACTATCCAGGCCCCAAATTTAACCAGATTTACAAAGTACCAACACATTGATTTATCCTTGAATAGTCTGAGCTACTGAGAAAAAGATCAATGCTTGGGGGCAATTTAAACTTTTTTAGAGTGTTTTGATAATCTGATAGAGCTTTTAAATCTTTGAATTGTGGGGGCTTTTGGGGGGGAGGCAGGGGTTGGAGTTGTTTTTATTTTTTTTCCCCTGAACCTAATCCTTGGGTCCTCACTCAGTTCAGGAAATGTTGATTGATTTAGTTATTTAGGCCTCAGTAAGGATTTCAGGGTTTTGTCCCATTAGGCACAAACTCTATTATCAACCAGTAGTTTCTTAACTAATCCCATGGCACAAAGGTGTGCTAAAATGTTGAAAAGGTTTCTATGGAATTACATGATTTTTATTCCAAATACAGAATGAATTTATAGCTTGCACAAGCTCACCACATTTTTATGATAAAACCAATATATGTGGTTACACATATGGATGCACTGAAACCACATTGCATCAGCTGTGCAGGCATAAGCGTGGTTACAATAATACTATAATGATTTATCAGAAAATTGCCTCATTGTAAGAGCCCCAGCAGGCACAGACCTGACCTAGTCTTTGAGATAGCAGGACATTTTCCTGAGGACTGTGAGCACATGCAGTAATGTTATGTTCTTTTGTGAAATGTTTGGTTCTTCCCTCTGTCCTCCCTGGTTTTAATACAAAGTATTTTAATACAAAATATTTTAGGTCACATTGTGCTGTTCCAGCCAATCTGATTTGCCATTAAGATGCCACATACAAACACGCTTCTGAGGAGACTTGCTGGAAGTTGCATGGAGGGTAGCATTTCAGATTGTGGATTTTTCAGAGGGGTCCATGTTAGTCTGTGTACAGCAAAAACAACGAGAGTCCTATGGTACCTTAAAGACTAACAAATTTCTTCGGCCATAAGCTTGCCTGGGCTCCAACCCATTTCATCAGATTGTGAATTATTTCACTATGGAAACAAACAAAAAGTTTGCATGACAGTAAAAAAAAAAATGCAAAAATATCCTTTTCAGTTACAGTAGAGAGTGTGTCTGGTGCTAACAAGCCACTGCTTGAAATCAAATGCAAGTGGCTTGGAAGGAGATTTAAAAAAAACCAAAACAACCTTTAAAGCATATTTTTTGGGAAATGCATTAAAAGTTTGTGGATTTTGCTTTAAAAGGATGGTAACATAATTATTCCTGCACATTTTGACAATTAGTCTTTTAATATACAGTTAGAAAACCTCAAGGCCTCTAAAGTACATCATATATTTTTAAATGTGAGGTGGAGAAAAGAACTGTTTTACCAGAAATATTTGGTTTAGTTGCCTCTCATATTTAGGACTCTAGTCACAATAATTTGGTCTGATCTAATAATTTGACTTCCAGTCAATGAATAATGTTTCTCTATGAATTGTAATCTAAAATTATTTTAACCTGAAGTTACTTTTATTAATCCTTCCTGCTCCTTCACCCCTCTACAAGAGCTGGGATTTTCCATTTCTAATGTAAGTAAGGCTAATAGTGTGTATCTGTAGTCCTGGCTCTTCCAGCGCCATAGGAATCAGACAAAGAATTGAATTATTTTTCACTAGTTGATTATTCCTCCTCTTCTCTCCTCCGGCAATTAGGTCAAGAAAAAAAAGGATTTGATTGTTCTACAGTAAGGGTTCATACACATATATAGGTGTTGAAATATCATTTATAATTGATTAGTGCAGCATTTAGAGAGGGTTCCTATCAGAGATCAGTCGCTATTGTACAGAGAGTTAATGAGTTAAGATTGAGATAATAGAAGAGAGTTGACGGTGCCCCAAAATTTCCATCTTAAACTGTGAAAAGTGACCTATGGTATCCCTTTCTCAGGACATCTGGGGATCCAGGACACAAAGCATAGGCTGTTGCAGAATTTTTACTGACCTGATGTTTGAGGCACTTAAAAATTACTGCAAAACATGTGATTCCTGCAAAAGATAGGGAAAAACCCAAGGTAAATGTAAAGTAGCTATCATTCTGCTGCCTATAATAGAGGAATCTTTTTAGTGGGTAGCCATGGATATTTTGGGACGACTCAGTAAGGTGACCTGGACAGGATAGAAATACATATTCTAGGATGGTGTTATGCCACTGACTACCCTGGGGCTGTTCTGCTGTCCTTAAGAGGTACACATGGTTGCTAACACCTTTTTGACAACCTTCAGCAGAGTGGGGGCTTCACCAATAAAATCTTCTTGAACCAGGGAGCTATTTTCATGTCTGTCTTCACTAAGTTTCGTGGGAGAAATACAGTTTGTGACAGAGCCAGGCCTGATGGCTACAGGAGGGTGGTCCTATTTGAAGAACTGGGGAGGTAGGCGGGCGCTATCCCGCCCGCTACTAAAATTCCTTCCCCAGCCTAAGGGGATGGAGCACTAGACCCAGCTTCAATTGAATACTTGGGACAACAAATGACAAATGGGAACAGGTGTGAGGGTCAAAGGTTCAAAATGAGGGATTCGGAAGGGGACACCGAGCAGAGAACTACAGGAGGGTGGTGGAAGGCAGGTATATTAGTGCCAGGCTCAGCAAGGCCCTGTTCCCAGGGTAGCTGGGGTGGGGCTGCTTTGAGTCAATTAAGGCATCTGACTCTAAGGCATCTAGTGGCAGTTGGAGCACCTGACTGCAATTAAGGGTAGAAGATAAAAAGCCCCTGTTGCAGCCAGGCAGTGTGGGAGTTTGGGTGTGTTGTGTGGAGGTAGGAGCAGGAGGAGAACAGAGCGAAGAAGAGTGGATTAGAGCTGACCAGCAGCTGTTACTGACAGCACTTAGGAGGTACAGGCAGTCAGGGCAAGTTTGGCCCAGATGGGCCCTAGGGCCTCAGACCCAGCGGCCTGTGGGGCAGAGAGCCCAGTCCAGGTTAGGAGGGACTGAGGATCCATCGCGCTGCGGGTTTGGAGGTGGAAGAATTGTGCCTCAGCTGGCTGCAACTACATGAATCATAGGACCCACAGGGACTAAGAGTGCTCAGTTTGCTACTAGTCCAACACTTCTGGGCCTCTGTATATCGTCCTCAAACCAACAGACTGTGGAAAAAATTGATGGGACACTTGAAAAGGTGTTGGGGAAGGGAAGTGGGGGGAGAGGGAGTAAGAAAAGCAGCTTTATCATGTCAAAACCCGTGAATGTGGAGGCTGTTAAAAACTGGCCTCCAATAGGCATGCTCCTTTGTTGGGGTGACATTTTATGACAGGAGATTTGTAACTCACTTTAGCCCCTTGACTGCTCCCATCACTGGACTGTATAAGGTCTAAAAAGTGAATTGGAGTGCAGAACGTCAAAGGGTCTGCTGTAAACTGAATGAAGCCTTGAGTAAAGATCAAGTTCAGGTAAACCCAGATTTTGACAAACCTTTTACAGTTTTCATAGATGTATAGGGTGAGAAGCATCCACTTGTATATTTAAGCTCTTTAGAAATTACAGCTGTAACTATTTGGGGAACATCTCATGATGTACACTGCCCATTGGACTCTCATGAGGTTGCATCAGATGAAAGAATGTCATGCCAAATTGCTAAAATGGAATCTAGCCCTCCAAGATTGTCATGCAGGTGATTCATGTTAAGGAGAACGCAAACAGGATAGCAAATGCTCTAGTGAGAACTTCCATAGAGTACTTGGTGGAGACCTCTGCTCTATTCAGCTTCAATGCAGGAAGAGAGGAGAGATGTGACAGAGTAGAATATGTTTAGGGTAAATTGTGAGCTCCATTTTGTATTAGCACAAAATTCAGTTCTATGTGACGAACACATCTGACCTTGTCTTGTGCAAGGTTAGCGTTGTAAATGGAAACCAAGCTGCTACTATGCTGAGGACAGGTGCTTGACACCTAGTTGAGGGACTGACTGAGAAGTCGTCACAGAGCAATCTGGAGCCATCAGTGTGAATTTTCTTTGAGCTGCCAGCCCAACCCCATGGAACAATGCATTTTACTATACAGGGAGCTGCCTTTTCAGCCTCGGCACATGGCAGGAAGAAGAGACTGTAATTAAAGAAGGCTCAGAGAGGAGGGATGCTGCCTGAGGTTGAAAAGTGCCAACCCCTCAGAGTAGGGCTGTGTCTACGATAGAGATTTACAGCAGCACAGCTGTCTGTGTTGCGAGAAGGCCTCCCATGTAGCCCCTCTATGCTGATGGGAGAGCGCTCTCCAGCTGGCATAATTAAACCACTCCTAACAACTGGTGGTAGGTACAGCAGCAGGAGAGCCTCTCCCACCAATGTAGCATTGTACGTGCAAGTGCTTATGCCCAGTAAAACTTATGTCCGTCTGGTGAGTTCTTTTTTCACTTCCCTTTTGTAGACATCACCTCAGAGTGTTGAGGTCATACGTGGGCTGGTAGATCTCAGGACTTTTACTTTACAGAGATAGGTAACTAGCTCTTTTTAAGAGGAAAGTAATGGTGGTTAAACTGCAGTAAAGAACTCTTTCCTGACCCATCAGAATAAATATTCCTTATGTCCAGAGATCAGCTCTAGTAGCGCTGAAAGACTTACACTGAAGGCTTCATCTTTGCCCTCTCATCCCATGACTATAACAGCGGTTGGCATCAGAATTCCTGATAACTGCTATTCACTGACATATATGACAAACTACAGGGCCCAAAGGGTAAAAACATTAGATAGCTGGTTATTAGACTCTGGTCACCAGTTACGACCTTTAGAGCACTCTCTTGGGACACCTTTTCAAGAGAAAGATCTATGGAGCTCTAGAAAACCTGGTGAAAAAACAGTAAGCTTGCTCCATCCGGTAATTTGGAATCAGAAGTGTTTGCTTTGTCCCTTTGTGGAGAGGGGGAGTCTTCTGATATTGAGTATATATAATAACCTTTCTCTTTTTTTGTACTTTTTTAGTTCTTTTAGCTTTCTAGGTAAGAAGCTTTCTGTGCTTCTTAGTAGAGAAATGTTACATGGTTGCGTATTTTCATGACAGTCAAATTTGAAACAGAAAGGTAGCCACATGACTTGATGCCTTTCACATGTTTATTGATAGAACACAATAAGTTCATGTTCCAGTCAGAAATTGTTGCCCAAATACTATTACATTTAATTGGAAAATTAGTAGCACTTGAATATAGTATGAACGGATGAAAAATGACAGTGATCAAGCTTGTATTATGAGGATGGTAATACTATAGAACAGATTCTCTTTGGTCCCTCCCCCATCACTCATCTTTCGCAAAAGGCTGGCTTAATTTGAATTTCATTGCCTTTTGTCCTGAGGGAAATCTCAGATCAGCCTACTTGTAATATTGTGCCCCAGAGGAGGGGCACAGATGTTGGGCACTCAATAGTGAGTTTGAGCTTTAATTTCACATTTGCATCAAGCTCATTAATTTGTTTTTTAAAGCAGATCAATAGCTGGGTAGAAGGGAAAAATATTCAGAGATGAGTTATGTAACCATTCTAAATTAACAGTGTGTCTGGGTTGCAGCATTGTTTTTGCCTGGAGGAATGCTGAAACTAATAGTTTTTTAACTTCTGTATTGAATACTTGCCACTGTGTCTGAACCTTCTGTTACCCCTCTTAAAGTAATGCCTGTGTTTATTTTCAGAATGCTGGAGATACATGGAAAACATGTTTTTCTTTTTAATTTATCACAGTCTGTGATTATAGTTCCTTTCAGCCAGCAAAGGGAAACAAAATAAGTCTTGATAAAATCTCACTCATTCTTGTGCTATGCCTGCCAGTTAACAGCTAGAGTGTTAACATTCTTGCTAGCTGAGGGAGAGACCTGAAAAAAGAAGTGAATGGAAAAGATCTCTGTGGCTTACCGATCTTCTTAGGAGTATAGTGGCACTTTTAAAAACTAACACATTTATTTATCTCATGAGCGTTTGTGGGAGAAAATCCCACTTTGTCTGGCGAAGTGGTGTTTTTTCCCACGAAAGCTCATGCGATCAACAAAAGTGCTAAAGGAGCTCTTAAGGAAGACAAAGCCATTAAAGAGAAGCTTAAGTGAATTCTTCGCATACATCTTCTCGGCGGAGGATGTTGAACGGAGATTCCCACACCCAGCCCCAATCCTGGGCCACTGGGGAGAGCTGGCCCATCTTGCCTCTTCTGCCTGCAGCCCTGCCCTTTTTCCCCTTGCTCACTGCCGTCCCCTGTTTAGTCCCCCTCTTCTTCCACACAACCCATTCCCACAGGGCCTGAGCGACAGCCAGGGGAGCTGAGTGGGTGGGAGGGGAAAGGGATGCAACAAGCAGTGGCAGTGCAGGTGAGTGGGGAAGAAGAAGAGGGATGTCAGCGATGGTAGGATAGCCAAGCAGGGAGGGAAGAAGAATGACGTAGCGAGTGGCAGGGCCAGGGATCTTTTAAATGGGCAGGCCCTGGGCAGTCTCGTCCCCATCTCTGTCAATGAACCTGCCTACACCTGAGCAATTATTTTTGGGTGAAACATCTGAGGAAGGGGTCAATAGAGAAGGTTTTGGAACAAATTGATAAACAGAAACAAGTCACCAGGGCCAGAGAGTATTTACCCAAGAGTTCTGAAGCAGTTCACATATGCAAGGGATAAATAATAAGACACACAATACCCTGATGCCCCTCAAGTTCTATGGTACACCCACACCATGAATACTGCATGCAATTCTGGGTGCCCCAACTTGAAAAAAGATATATTAGTATTGGGAAAGGTACAGAAAAGGAAAACGATGATGAGTACAGAGTATCTTCCAAATGAGGAAAAATTAAAAAGAGTGGGCCTGTTCAACTTGAAAAAGAGATGGCTAAGGGGAGATATGATAGAGATCTATAAAAATGAGTGAATACAAAAGAAGTGAATAAAGACGTTTTCTAAAGGGGTAAATAATACAAAAATCAGGAGTCACCCAAGGAAAAGAGTAGGCAACCAGTTTAAAATAAACATAAGGAAGTACTTCATACAATGCACAGCTTGCCTGCCTGCAGAACTTTTTGGTAGGAGATGATGGGAAGGATCTGTATAAGTTCATAGAAAATAAGTCCACTGTTGTCTATTGGCCCAGGTGGTCAGGAATGCAACAGAATGATCTAAGTATCCCTAAACCTCTGACTACCAGAAGCTGAGACTAGGCAACAGGTAATGGAGCACTCAAAATTGTCCTGTTCTGTTCATTCCTTCTGAAACATCTGGCACTGACTATTATCAGAAGACAGGATAGTGGGATAGATGGCCACTGGTCTGAACAAGAATAGCCATTCTGATGTTCTTATATTTGGTTCTGTTAGGTGCATAAGAGACACTTGTGGTGTCCAGACTCTAGTCTTGTGAAAAGCTATTTGGTAACTTGTCAATATTTTTAGGTCATTGAAAGCTCTTGACAGCCTGATAAAGATAAATTGTATTATATGTAAGTATGAAAAACATATGCCTGACTACACATAAAAAATGAGGGTCCAAATTAGCTGTTGGTACTGAAGAAAGAGATCTTAGAGTCATTGTGGATGGTTCTCTGTAACGATCCACTCAATGTAGAGCAGCAGTCAAAAAAGCTAACTGTTGGAAATCATTAGGAAAGGGATAGATAAGACAGAAAATACCCTATTGCCTCTTTGGAAATCCATGGTGAACCCACGTCTTGAATACTGCATGGAGATCTAGTCCTTCCAATTCAAATATATCTTTTCTGATATGAAACAGAACAGAGCAACAAAAATTATTAGGAGTGTGGAACAGCTTCCATTTGAGAAGAGATTAATAAGACTGGGACTTTTCAGCTTGGAAAAGATACGACTAAGGAGGAGATACAGGTCTATAAAATCACGACTGGTATGGAGATAGCTAAATAAGGAAGTGTTGTTTACTGCTTATAACACAAGAATTAGGGGGTCAGCAAATGGAATTAATAGGTAGCAGGTTTAAAATGTACAAAAGGGGTTATTTCTTCACACAACACACAGTCAACCTGTGGAACTCTTTGCTAGAGGATGTGCTGAAGGCCAAGACTATAAAGGGTTTAAAACTGAGATAATTTCATGGAATGGTCCATCAATAGCTATTAGCCAGGATGGGCAGGGATGCAAAACTATGGTCTAAAGTGTCCCTAGCCTCTGTTTGCCAGAAGCTGGGAATGGGTGATAAGAGATGGATCACATGATGATGACCCATTTCTGTTCATTCCCTTTAAAGCACCTGGCACTGGGCACTTTCAGAACACAGGGTACTGGGGTAGATGGGCCATTGGTCTTATCCGTTCTTATCTTTGTTACGATATACGAGGATGCCTTGGCATCTGGCAAAGCAGCCAAATAGGAAACTAAAGAAATAGATGATCTCAATTATTTGCTTGAATTTCGCAGATAACATTAGGATTGAGCAAGAAGTATGAGCGGAAAGCCAGCATTTGTAATGCCAAACAGAAGTCTAAAAAAGGTGTCTCATCCTCTCTAACCCTCTCCACAGTAAGGCTCAAACTTTTAAGAGCTGTGCGTAAACTAATCTTGAGCATGGTTCTAATACAGTTTGAGTTCATCCATGGTGGTCATCCTAGTCCTAGCAAAACCTGTTTTGATTAAAACCTTGTTTAAAATGAAATTGAGAACAGTAAACTCTAAAGGCCAATGTTGATTGGACTTTTAATTTTATTTATTTGTTTACAACAGAGAATACTTAAAGTACACAGTTGAGAGGTAACAAACAATGATTACAAATCTAGCTTTACAGGAAACTGTTTGACTCTGTAACTTCTGGCTGAAAGTTTAAAAACCTTTGGTGCCCAAAATTAGGCTTTTAAATTGATACTTAGGCACCTAAATTAATGTTGGTTGATACTGGAGTTGCTCCACCTCTTTCAGAAATTGAACAACTTCTGTTTAGGAGTTTAACTTTAGACACCAAGATTTCAAAACTGCATCCTCAGCGGCTGGGTCTACATAGCAGATAGGACCCCACAGGAGAGACTCAGAGCCCAGATCTAGAGACTCCGGCTTGTGCTATGTCACTAAAAACAGCTGCATAGATTTTTCCAGCTAGGGCTGGAGCTTAGCCTCTGAAAGTTAGGAAGGGGCGGGGGGGCTTCAGAACCTGCGCTCTAGCCAGCACCTGAATGTTTGCATGGCTATTTTTAATGCTCTAACAATAGCCTCACAGGCCTGAGTTTGTCCAGACCATGCTTTGAGAGTTGCTGCCTCTGGATCCTGCTTGCCGTGTGAACATACCCTGTGTCTAAATTATCTGGATGGGTGGGGGGATGTTGTGTATGTTGCTACAGTATTGTTATGAACCAGAGCCTAAAAAGTTATATTAAAAAGGAACACCTTGGGCATAGTTCACTATAACGTCTTTGAAATCTATTCATTGTAGTTGGCAGATGATCTTCATGCTGTGTTTTTATTTAAACTTAGATTTTCTTTGTTGCACTTGCTTTTTTGTTTTTCAAGTATGAAGTGCCATAGATGCAATTTTATTCTTTGAAGAGGATACCCATAATGTCTTTACACACACAACATTTTGTGCAATAGTTTAACAAACTACAATTGAACCATGACTTAAAGGTCTCTGTGAACTCTTCAGCTTTGGATTTGGACGGATAAAGTCAAACTTCATTAAAACCCCTGTACTTATTCCAACATTTACAAGTTCTCATTTTTAATCAGACTACCTACTTATCACCGTGTCAGGAGTGGTATGTTAGACAGCGCCAAGCTCCAGGCAGTCAGTCAAAAAGGCAGGACAGAGACATCAAATGGGTCTTGTGTTCTATAATTAGATTTCCCCAGCCCGGTAACAAATGTGAACTCATGAAGCACTATAACAGTTTTATCATGGAGTCAGACAACCCCCTTGGGCATTCCAGTCTTATCCTGCCACCCAGACAAGTTGGACTTGGTAATAGTTGTTTGCTATACACCAGAGATCACAAAAGGTTCAGATTGGCCCCAGTTCCCAGAGACCAGCCACCAAACCCATCTGAATCGTACTAACACACAGGTGAGCGGGATTTGTTTCCAACAATGAATTTGTCAGTGCTTGGCTGAGACCTAAAGCTGTGGTGGGAGCCTGTTTCTGGTCTGCCACTGTTACTAATTGTAAGGGATTTCTTTTTTACGTGGGGCCTTTTTGTCCTGCAGAGACAGATTGCCTGGATATCAGATCATGTTTGACAGTTTTCTCTCATGAGTTAATTACTGTACAAGGTCTTTTAGCATCATTTTAACACAGGTCTTTGTCAGTGTGGGTAAAGAAGAAAAGATCCCATGGCAAAGCTCCATGTTATGCAATTCTTTGGTGTTCCTTGTTGTAATATTTGTTTTGTGCAGTTTAACAAGACCTAGATCAGCAGACGTAAGGAGTTTTGTAGGAGAGGCACACTTTTAATCCTTGAATGGCATTTCGGTTTTTCTGTTAACAATCTGTATCAATAGTTAGTCTTTTTGGATTTAAAAAAATAACCTACTGCAAATACTGAAGTTTCTATCAGTAAGCCCCTGCTGACTGACATAGCTTTTATTCACTTTAGTGGCATGATGAAAGAAGAACTGGAATGCTCATGTATGCATCTTTTTAGCTACTTGTTCTTTTCATTGTAGTGACATTTCCTTTAAAATATGTTTTTTAAAAGAAAAGCTTTCTGTGACTCTTGAGTGAGTTGAGACTCGGTATCTTCATTTTTCTCCTCCCATTTGCTAAAATGTCTAACTCCCAAATCATATTTTCAATTGCACTTAAATTTCAACACTTGGTTTTGTATTTTTGCCCTTCTAGGAGTGCTTCAGTTCAAAGTGAATGTATGCTGCTACTTTTAGATGTTTCCACATATCCTTACTTGTAAAGTGGTGTGCGGACCCAAAGCCATTAAAAGCAATTGGTGCATAATCAGAGTCACCGTCTGGATGTATGGCCTCAATTACAAGGGAAGAAAGTAGAACCCTCCTTTTCCATTTGTTCCTCTGCTGTCAGATTGTGATCTGGTCACTCCTTTAACATTTTCAGTTCGTTTATGTCAAGGGGACGTAGTAGTGGGGTAAAATACATCTGACTGTATGCATTGTAAGATTGACCACGAAGGTAAAGCAGTGTTCTCCTTCGAGAGCTGTCCCTGTGGGTGCTCCACCAAAGGTGTGTTGGTGCACACCGTGTCATAGCCTGGAGATCTTTTCCAGTAGTGATCCTTGGAGCCACGTGTGTGAGACAGCTGTCTCATGGCGTCCTCCAGTGCCTCTTTAGAATGTGCGCGGCTCCAGCCCCCTATTTCCCTTCTCTACTGCCCGTTGTCACACGCGGAGTAATACCTCTCCTCAGCTTGAGATACATTCCTTAAGCTTAATACCTTCCCTTTTCTCTAATTTCCTCAGTATCTGTCTCCCTCATCTTTTCCTGAAAAGGGGGGAACGAACCGCTATAACCCATCAGAAATGCTGAGTTCTCCCAGCTTGAAGAGATGCAAAAAATGTCGGGATGCCATGCCAGCTTCTGATGGTCATGCAGTATGTATAAGATGCCTAGGTGAGGGATACATTTCAGAAAAGTGTCCCCACTGCCAAAATTTAAGCACGAGAGCCAAAAAAGATAGAGATTTAAGGCTCAAACTGCTGCTCATGGAAAAAAATTTATGCAGCCGGCATCTGACCCTGGGCAGGGACAATCTGCTTGTCACCTCCAGATGGTTTTACGTACTCTTACAAAACCACCCATTGAACCATTCGCTTCCTGCTTACTTAAACACTTATTGATAAAGGTCGCCTTCTTAGTAGCCGTTACGTCAGCTAGACGAATAAGTGAAATAGGGGCCCTAATGGCAGAACCCCCATATACAATATTCCATAAAGATAAGGTGACACTTGGACCTCACGCAAAATTTGTTCCAAAAATCTCCACTCCCTTTCATCTCAATCAAACAATAAACTTACCAGTATTCTTCCGGAAACCTCACACCAACTCCCACAAAGCTCATCTCCATACACATGACGTCCAACGCGCAATTGCATTCTACCTAGAAAGAACAAAAACATTTAGAATATCCAATAGACTGTTTGTTGCAATAGCTGACAGATGCAAAGGTAGTGTCCTCTCCTCACAGAGACTATCAAAACTGACATCAGGGTGCATATAGGAGAGTTATAAAGCAGCAGGCGTTACACCTCCAGAATACATATAAACACACTCTACCAGATCAGTTGCAACTACCATTGCCTTCCTGAATAACGTTTTTACTTCAGAGATATGCAAAGTGGTGATGTGGGCCTCTTCCCACGCTTTCATTAAACACTACACTTTAGACCAAACGTCCAGATTAGATGCAGAGATAGGCCAATCAGTCCTATCAACTATATATAACAATGTCTCCAAAGTCGTCCCATCCAACTGAGGGCACTGCTTACTATGCACCTTCAGTGGAGCACCCACGGGGACAGCTCTCGAAGGAGAAAGGAAGGTTACTCACCTTGGTGCAGTAACTGGACTTCAAGATGAATGTCCCCATGGGTGCTCCACCACCCGCTCTCCTCCCCTCTCTACTTTGGAGTTTGGTACACTGTACCGGGTAGAGAAGGGAATGAGCCGGTTGGAACTGTGCGCATTCTAAAGGCTCTGGGAAACGCCGCAGGACCGCGGTCTCATGCGTGCGGCTCCAATGCCCACTACTGGAAAAGATCTCCGGCTGTGACGCGGTACACACCAATACACCGTCAGTGGAGCACCCACGGGGACACTCATCTCAAACAAGTCCAGTTACTGCACCAAGGTGGGTAACCTTTCTTTTCCCAAACTAGGGCCCTCCCCTAAATGATGGAGGGGAGCGTAACCAGACCTCTCAGTTGCTCTCCAGAGTCTGACGCCGGCTTGTTAAAAGGTATTAGTCTCTAGCTGTTATGGTTGTGGGAAAAAAAACTTTCAAAATGTGACCCAAATGTAAAAAAATGCAGTGACGTTTCCTGAGTTTGCTAAGAGCTTGAAGAAATAGTTCTAGTGCGTAAACTGCCCAGTTCATTTTAGTGATTGCTAATTCAGAGGTCACTGATGATGCTTTTAAACATTAACTTTAACTATTTCACTGCTCGTCAAAACATGTAAATGAAGTTTCAAAGTGTGAAGCTATATCACATTTTTAGTTTATATGTTCTAAAACTACAGTTTAATTTAGGATTCTAAAATATAGGGAGACTTTACAGCACACAGCAGGGTTGAAGAGGGTTGTGGTTGTCATTTTCCTCAATGAGCACTCAGGTTTCAAAAGTTTTGGGAAATGCTGTCATAAAGGGTTCTTGCAGGAGAAGAACTCTGCCTGTAAACCTTACTGAAAAAGATTAATCCATAACTGAATGAATGGAGTCACAAATCGTCACACCATCATTAACAATATCTGAAACACAATATTCCCCTTGAAGAACTGCCTCTGAAGATCCCGGTGAGAAAGGCTGCTCCCAGTATCTGGTCCAGTGTCTGCTGTGACCCCCTGTTCTCCACTCCTGAACCCTGACTTATCTCTCTATGCCAGGTGACCAGTCACTCCTGAGTCCATCCACACCAGCCTCCAGTGTGTAATCAGTCCCAGGCAGTTGGGTGTGTGTCCTCTGGCCACTCAAGGGATGGTCTCCAAGTGAGCATCCCCAGCCCCCACATACCTCACCGGGAACTTCCATCCTACAGGGATTAGAACCCTTCCTCAATCACCATAGACTCAGAGACCCTTGTCTGTCTATTTGACATTGAAATGGATATGCCCAGCCTAAAATCCACACAGCTTTAGATGAAACAAACACTAATGTATTGATTAGAACATGATTTTAAGTGAGTATATAGCAAATCACTGCACAGTCATTTAATAAAGGAGTCAGGAGTTGCCACACGTAAACAAAGAAATAAAGCGCATGCTAATCTAATAACACTATTCCAAGACTACGCTTTAGTCCCTCCTCATTCTTACCCACAAGACTGGCTGTTGGTGGCGTTAGCTAGCTTAGCTCTCCCCGGCTATATGGATAGGCCAAATCACTTGGAGTTGCTCTCAGGATGGTCCTCCTCTGGCAAAAGCCAAAAGCTTCTCCCCTATTCAAAGTGTCTGTATTTGTTTTCCAAGCCTCCCCACCACTTTGCTCCACCTTCTCTGTGCTGCTGTGTCGTTCCCTTTGTCCCACCTGAGAATCATTTATTTGTCCCATTTGACAAACCTTTCATTTATTAGCAGGTCAAGCTTCCTTTTCTTCGTCTGTGTCAAAAACTTAAGTGACTTCTTCTCCATTTAGGGATGTCAATGAGCTCTGGAGTGATTTTTGTGGCATCTGCCTTTATTCCCCAAATCATTCTCCTTCACAGATTTTGTCATCCTGTTCACTATTTTCTGCCAGGAGATAAAAAAGAAACTGGGAATTCTGCCCATTCTCCGTCCTCTTCCTCCTCCTCTCACAATGCCCACGTCTAAGAGTTGCATGAAGTTTATATCATTGCCCTATAAATTCAGTGCAGTAATGTACATCCTGCTTACAACTGACCTAAGCAAGTTATGAAACTTAAAGCAAGTCTTATTTCAGATCTATAAATTGAGTGGTGCAGACAAAGCTCTTTGCCAGAGCCCTTCCCCCAGGAAATTGCTACTGTTGACTATTCTCTGAAGAACTGAGGATCTGCAGATACAGTTCTAGGAGAAAGGAAAGGTTCTCGTATATAGCTGGAGTCCTTGGAGTATATTGCCTCTGAAGACCCATAGTCGCCTCAGTAATCTAATAACCTGGATTCCTCAGGAGGGAGAAGATAATCGAAGTCTCAGAGCTGAGAAAAACAGACATAGCAGAATTACTGATGAGGTAGTTAAGATATTTTAGCCACTGTGGTCTGCAGACAAAAATCTTTCACACCAAGAAATGTTGAGGCTTATGTTTGGCTTAATCAGCTTGAATTGGTAGTACTTTCCTCACACATTAAGATACTTTGCTGACTATATGTTTGGAGAATGCTTTGTGCTTGAACAAAATGGTAGCAGGAATGTGGATATTTCAGATCAACTATGTTATTTCCTATGACTCAATAGGCAGCATAGCAGAACCGAAAATCATCTGAACTAAAATGGAATCTTGAGGGTAAATGCTAACTGGGCTTTGCAAACTTCTACTGTTTTTCCTTTTCCTTCTCTTTTTTTAAACCATGTAACCTGTTTTCAGTTCCAATGAAAGAAAATGACTGTGGTTTGAAAGTATGTAAGTACCAAACATTTGGGAAATGTGCTATGAGCTTTTGGGTTTTAAACACCTAATTTTCTCACTTTTATATGTCTAGGGGAATAATTCCAGTTTTCAGTTTTGTTACATTAATTGTAACAAGTTGATAGAATCTATGGAAGTAAGGGATGCCTTTTCAGGCAGATAGATGCTTAGTTTTAATGGTTTAAAATAGAAGTCTAATAAATTGACTTGCCTTGTCCAAGGAAATGTATTTTCCATAAATGAATGTATTTTTTCCCTTTTTTAAATAGTTTTGTTTCAATATTTTTTTATTTTTTGGCAAAATTTAAAGGTATTTTAAAATTTGAGATTTATTTTTTTACTTGAGGATTTTAGTTTGTGGGGATTTTGTTTAATATAAAAATATATAAGTAGTGACAAAATAAATCAGTTTCACCTGGAACCCCAGAGGGCTGATATAATTCAAAGACAAAGTTTATATTGAAATATTGGTTTGCACTTAATCCATGCAGTAGTAAACAGTGGTGCATGCCACATTTCTGTAGGACTGAGATACTGTACATTCACAAGTCTGCAAGATCTTATATAACTGGTGTCGTTTTAAGTTTTATTCTTTCATTGATCATTTTCATCATAAGATTTTCAGGATATGAGGATATTTTGGGGAAAATGAATTAGGCTTCTTCAAACAAAAGGGTGTTGATGTTCTGTGAGTCAAGCACTGAATTAAGCATGGCACTCTTCTGAGCATGTTCTCTGAAACGCGCAGCGTAATGATCAGAAGATCACTGGGGGCTTTGGTGACAGAGGCCTCATTTCATAGCATTAATAAAATGGACTAAATTCTGTGATAGCATGGCATAAGCCCCCTATGTCATTTCTAGTTATGCCAGTAGAGAATTTGGTCCAGTGTACAGGGAACAGGCTATAAATATAAAGGTCTATCCAAATCTTCTATCTACCTTGGGAAATGCTTCCCACCATTTGTTCCACTAAGTTAGTGCCCCATTTCCACCTTCCAAGCTATTCAAATTGTATAAAATATATGGCTCTTGTGCTGTAATAAGGATAACTTTTTCAGCTATTTCAGAGCTATTTCTTCAAGCTCTTCACAAACTCAGGAAAACGTCACTGCATTTTTTACTTGGCATACTTGTTTGAGAAAAAACAGAATGGTCCACACCAAAAAAAAAGAAAACAAATAATAATAATTAAAAAAAACCAAACCCCCACACACAACCAGGACTGTGTGCAATACCTCCTAGGAAGCTTTCAGACCAGTTTTGCATGGTTAAATGGATGCTATGGAGAATTCTATAGTGTTGTCAAAGACCATCACTGACAGTTGTTGCTTTGGGGCAGAAAGTGGTGGAAACTAGATCAAAAGAGATGCTGAGCAAACAAATGAAAGTGTGCAAGTTGACCTCACTTGATTCAAACAGGAACTCAAAGAAAAATAGTCTCATGATAATGCTCGTTAAGTTTCTGGTTTAATCATTTAAAAAAAAAATCTATGTCCATGGTAAAGGAATTCCATGTAGTAGTTAAGAAAGAAGACTGGCTATCATAAATTCTGATTTATGTTCTTCTTTGCTACAGATGTGCTGTGTGACTTGGGAAAACCACTTAAGTTCTCTCTACCTCCATTTTTTTTTCATCTGTAAAATTAGGATAATTACATTTGCCAATGTCACAAGTGAACGCTACTGTTTGTAAATGGCATTGCTGTCCTTGAAGCGGAAGACACTTTAAAGATGCAAAGTGTTATAATAATAACTGTTGATTCTTCCCTGCTATGTGTATCTACTGACTGTATGTTGTATATCAGAAAATGTGATGCAGTTGTGTAGACAGCAGCTCATCAGCCATTCTGTTGCTTTTATAAAGTTATCTTAATACAATAGCTACTGAAGCCCGCTTGATGACACTTGAGTTGAATTTTCATTTTATGAAAAGATAGCTTTATCGTAGTTTGTTTTCCCAGTGTTAATTGAGGGCATGGTATGTGTGTTATTACATTAAGACCATCACACTGCTTCCTGATTTTACTCTAAATAAATATTTGTTGCTAGTAAACATGAAGCGAGTTAAGATTGGGTGATGTACAACTCTGCTAGTGCCATTCTGCTCCTGGGATTATTTCCTACATTATTTAACGGTAGATAATACACTGCCAGCGGAAGCTTTCAGTGAAGGTTGATCAGAAGTTGGAGGTCTCGAGATGGGAAATGACTTCTGGAACATTGACTTTTGGAACTCAGGGTATTTTTCTTTAGTATGATAGATTTACTGAAAGTGTCACGTGAATAGTTGTAGGACACGGCAGCAGTACAGAGCAGGCAAGCAAGCACACCTAGCCTGTTTCACATCCCTAAAAATAAGTTGTTTTGTACTTCAGCTTGAAATCTGGTGTTTGTTTTCATGGCTCCTGTCTTGCAGCTACAATTCAAGAAGTTCCAAAAATTTACTGAACTCAAACTTTGTCAAACTAATGTCTATGTTGTTTGATAATAGGGACTTCAGTATAAGCTGTGATTGTTTTCTTCATGAATCATCCAAGGGGGAGTCTAATAAGAATCATACAGTAGCAGCACCTTGCTGACACATCAAGCCTCTCTTGAATGGAAAACAAGAATCTGCTCTCATTGGAACAAGGACACGGGTGGTTGAATATGTTCTATGATATGGAGGTGTCTATGTTATTGACTTTCAAAAAAAAGTTGGAGCAGACGGGTTTATGTAGTTTTCTCTATTCACAGATTGCAAAGGCTCATTTCTGAGCCTATAATATTTCAAAATTGTTCAGCATACGCCACACAAAAGGCCAGAAATACAAGACCTCCCAGCGATTGAATCCTTTTTGTTTCATGATGCACCCGCCTGCACATTATTCTGTCAAGTTCTATAGAACTATGAAACAAAGCAACCCTGATGATATTTACTTTGGCTGAGACTGTTATTTTAAATTTAGTTAATAGCTGCAGTAGTGAATTATGGTGGTTTGCAACATGTTCTTTTCTGTTTTCCTGTCTCTAGGTCCCTCAGATGAGTCGCCCAGACCTGATTCTTTTTCTGATGAAGTATCTTATGGCTCTAGTAGTTGGGATCCCATCTGTCTTTTGGGTTGGAAGTAAAAAGACCTGCTTTGAATGGGCCAGCTTTTTTCATGGACGCAGGAAAAAGGAGTGAGTTCTGACACATGAAAGACTTGCTGGTGTAATATTGGCAAATTAACGCTTTCTTTCCTGTAATCCTGCGAGAGCACTTTTAGTTAATCCTGTCCAAACCATTTCCTCCTTGGAGAGGGAAATGGGAACAGACAGCTTGCCTAGAAATGTGGCACTGCTCAGTGTATCTTAAAAGCAAACAAAAAAAGCCTGTCATGTATATGCACCAGATTGTTTTTCTGGATACCAGAATCAGATTAATGTGCTTCATCTATTATCAAGCTATTCTGCTTCCTTGTTCTTAGAGGAAATAGGATAACCCATGATACTGCCCATTTTTGTCACTTCCTGAGCTGTGCAGTTACTAGAGTTTCCTTCCCTATAAGCACCATCTCCTCAACTAGACAACAGATCATCTCTATTGAAATGAAGCAAACGCTTTTCACCCGTGATTCTGACAATTGTGCGCACTTCTTAATCCTTCTATTGTGCATTGGAGCGCCTAGCAAATGCAGTTTAATAAAATTAATTACAGTAAAATCTGCCTTAAGTGACCTCTCAATGGACAGACAAATCCACTGCTTAACACAAAATAAGCGAACTCTAGGTTTAAAAGAAAATTATGCTATTACAGCTCTTGCATGGTCCATAGGATTTATGAAGCTTCTTGTGTCTTGTGAGTTAATGGCAGATCATCTATTTACATCGCAGTTATGCTACCGTATGCCCTACATGCCTCAACTAGATGAGCAATGTATAGGTTAGGGGACAATTCTCTAAACGCTGACCAAAACTTTCCAATTCGGGTGCTTAAAATTAGGCAACTCAATCCGTATGTAAGCATCTAAATAAGTGGCCTGATTGTTCTGTTTGTAGCCTTTTGACTATGGTGTATATGTTAATGCTATATGTTTAACGGTGGCATAGGCCAATTTGAAATAGCTTTTGTGATCACTTTGCTGTGTTTTTATTTTAATATTAACTATTCCAATTGCATGTTTTGACCAGAGCTGTAAATGAGAGCCGTCAGGTGCTGCAGGAGCCCGATTTTGCTCAGTCACTTCTGAGGGATCCTAATACGCCCATTATCCGAAAGTCAAGGGGAACTTCCACACAGGGGACTTCCACTCATGCCTCATCTACTCAGCTGGCTATGGTGGATGATCAGAGGAGCAAAGCTGGCAGTGTCCACAGCAAAGTCAGCAGTTACCATGGCAGCCTCCATAGGTCACGTGATGGCAGGTGAATTTCTTGCGTCGTTTAAAATTCAAATGTAAATGGAATCAGTGAGCCTCTGTATTCAGGGGCATTGTGGTCACTAGCTGCATTTCTTTCATTTGGCTGTGCTTTGGCCACCATGAACCTCTGCTAATACTCACCTTTCCAAACCATCCTCTCCATTCGATCCTTAAAGAACTTTAACATCTGGGTTGGAAAAAGGAAACACACCACCACTTCTTTCAGTAGCTCTATTAGTGTATGAAGGCAGCCATTAGCCCTCGTTCTCTGCTGAGGCAGAATATGCCATGTGTATGTGTCTAGTGACTATTGTATGGGAAACAAAGTCTCTTGCGAGCTCAGTGCAGTGTTTGAGCATGGCTGCTTTGTACACTTTGATTTGCTAAAGTAATCTAACCTGATCCTGCGATTACACTTACTTCACTGCATTTATCCCTCCTTCCCATTCTGTATTGTTTTCTGTTTCCAGGCGTCTGACGAAGTGGGATTTTCTCCCACGAAAGCTCCTGCGATAAATAAATGTGTTAGTCTTTAAAAGTGCCACCAGACTCCTTGTTTGTTTTGCTGAACTAGACTAACACAGCTCCCCCTTTCGAACTTACGAAGAACACACCAGATCCTCAGCTGTAGTAAATGTTTGTAGCACTACTGAAATAAAAAAAAAATTGCTGCTTAATTGAAGTGGACATTTGCCTGTATTTACTCACCAAATTAGTATTTACAGTGTGCGTGCAGTGCTGTGGTAACTAATCCCATGTCCTCGTTAGGTTATCATGTCACGTTATCCCCATGTCAGACATGGGAGAAACATAGAAAGGTAAAGCAACTTGCCGGAGATGTCCCGCAAGTTCAGTGGTACAGCCAAGTCAAATGACTGTACCGTTGTTCATACAAACGTAGCCCTATATATGCCACGAGTTCGTTATTTACTTCCAGACGTACACAAACTCCTCATCTCTCTCTTGCCTGAGGTAATACTGAACTTGCCCTTGTTTTTATAAATCAGGTATACCCCCTGTAGCTACAGAGGCATAGAAGACAGACTACCTCACGGCAGCATGTCACGGCTGACGGATCACTCCAGGCATAGCAGCTCACATCGGCTCAATGAACAGTCACGTCACAGCAGCATCCGGGATCTCAGCAACAACCCAATGACCCACATCACACACGGTACCAGCATGAACCGGGTTATTGAAGAGGATGGAACTAGCGCTTGATTTGCTTTCGACATAAAGGAGACGTTCCTGAGATGGTGGACATGGCGCCCGTTTCTCAGTGATGTGAAATACTCGGTATTATGCTTTCCGTCGGTGCTGAGGTCTGGCTTTGCCTTTTGAAAGCCAGCTCTCATCATGCTGGTATCAGAGCTAGGATGCTCAATGATCAGCAATCTGGAAATTAACAAAAGTAAAAACTACTGGTAGCTCCATTTTGAACATACCAGTAGGTAATTATTATTTATTTGGTAACTTGTTAATTTCCCCATCCTACATGGTAGCTGGATTTCTTATTAGGAAATCCCCAAATACTTTGAATTTCAGTAATTGCTACCTTTGAAGACTCACTGGTGAGGTCATGTTAAGAGTTCCAGAAAGCAGAAGGAAACTCTTGAATACTTGAAGGAGTTCTTCCATGAAACCTTTTTGTTTCTGATTCGATAATAAAATGGTGGTTCTTGTCATCACGCCCAGGGGGGCTGCATATTAAACACTGTAGAAAGGACATCTGTGAGAAATCAGCAGGCATTTTTAAACAATTACACTGGAAATAAAACAAAAGAACGAGCATTATGTAGGAAGAATGGAAACTCCAGTAATGAGTATCCGTTTTTACTCACTTTTTCAGGCTTGGTTGTTGGGGAGGGCAGGGAAGGCATGATTTTTTAAAAAAATAACATATTGTCCTTGCTTTTTTATGAAATACTATTTATATTTTCTACTTGTTTACAATTTTTCTGTGGGGAGAGGTAGAAAATTCAATTTGAAGCCAGTTACCTAGGTAATATTTAGCTACCCATTTTTAAATGAACATGCAAAGCCTGTGAGATTCCATGTTCCTGACCTCAAAAACACAGGATAGGGGAACCTGGATTTCCCATTTAAACTAGAGTGTTCAGTCTCTAGCCTTGTGGGCCTATAAAAACAAATCTTGATCCCAGCCCCTGCAGCTTGGGTATGGAGAGGTGGGTGAGATGGAGGGAGGGAGTGGGTGTGGGGACCCACCAGAAGACCACAGAACTGATCTTTGGGGGCGTCCTTTATATTATGTTGGGAAATGGAAGTTTAAAGTCAAGTTGGAGTGTAGTGGAGCAGTGGATCCTTGAATGCACAGATCTACTCGCCAGATCAAATTGCTGTGGGAAGGAGGTGATGGGATGGTCAGGAATCTGTTGTCACTCTCCCGTCTTGGAGGTGGAGCAGGTTTTCACATTCCCCCTCCGGAAGCCCCAGCCAATTTAGGTGGGGAGTGCACTGGGGAGAGTATTTGTCTTGTATTATGGGTCTTTTCTATCCAGCACACCACTATTGTTTGGAACAAAGAATTCTCGGATTTTTGTGGTAACGAATAATTTTGCTCCCCTTTTGCCTTTAGGGTATATTGTGTCTTTGTGGACGTTGCAGGCGAAGGCACGTCATGTTTTAGACGGTACAGTAGATCTGAAGCCGCTATTGTAAGTTTCAAATATCACTCACCACGAAGAAACACTGGTTACATTTGAACCTACCTCAGTCGTTACTGTAGAATACTGCTAGGAAATACACACTTGTGTTTTACTTTGTCCTAATGTTCATTCCCTTTTTGACCTGTCTGAGGCTTGTTGAAAAGACTTTGTACGTGCTTGGATGACATAACCTCAGGGGCAAAAGCCCAGGATATGTACTTCAGAGGATTTTGGGAGCAGCAACCATTACTCATTTTAATTATGCCCCAATGACATGACAACAAATCATTTAGCCATGTTAATCTTTAAAATCAAAGGTTGCTCTGAGAGTCACCATTCCTTTACTATAAATTGCTTTTCCCAGCCTGAGCAGGCTTTGCTCCAGAAGAGAGGCATGAACCAAAACCATCTTCAAAGAAAATCTTTGGAAGCTACTCTGTACTCCCCGCATTGGGAAAGTTCCGTAGGAGCGATAAAAGTTGCTTCGCACACATGCCTTGAGAGCAGAATAGGCCCTGTGATTTCTGTTGGGTTGGCCGTCCTAAATAGCTAACGGCCATGATCATGTCTAATGTTAACTCTCTCCTTGTTCTGTAGCATCTCTTTTTAAAGCAGGTGGGTATGAGGGTTTTAGGTTGATAAACTTACAATGCCGTAGTGCCAAGAATGGGGGGAAATGTTCTTAAACTGAGCAACTTCTTGTTTTTGCAAAGGGATACTCTTTTGTAGGAATTTGGATTTACAAAGGGAGTAAGTTCTCTTCAACTTTTTACCTAGAGTAACGGAAGGTAAATTTTTTACACTGAACTTTTGTGATGAGCTTGCTATAGTGTTGTGATTTTGGCAACGGGTTTCCCGTTATGCTTTGACTTGTTTACTAACTAGCTGAAGGGGCTTGGGAATGGTTGTGAGTAGACCCATGGTTGGTTGTTTTTAAAATCTTTGTTAATCTGAGGCTTTTAAATCTTGTTAGTGGTTTCGGATATGGATTCATTTTCTCACTAGCCTATTCTGTACACAACATGGACAGCCTAAAGGTTCTTAACACTCCATAGTGGTGATTCAAACACATCATGCTGGTCCCAGTTGCTGATTTTCCCCACCATCACTACAACCCTGTTGGCACAGCCGTCCTTAGGGGTGGGTGGGGCCCAGGGTGAATCACCCTGTGCAGGCCCCTGATGCTGAAATGCCACCGAAGCACAGTACCCTCTACCCCCCCGCTACTGAAATGTTGCCGAAGGGAGCAGCGCAGGAGCTGCCGAACTGCGGCGCCTGGGGCAGTTACCCCACTCACCCTCATCCAAGGACAGCCCTGCATGTTGGAGGCCTAAGCCCACATTCTATTAGCTTCAGAACAGAATTAATATAATACTACGTTGTATTTCTAAAGCACCAGCCTTCTTATGATTTCAGATTCCTTTAAAAATGATGAGTAAGCATCACTGTACTTGGATAATGTTAGTATTAGCATTACATCCTCATTGCAATTAGGGTAATGGAGATACAGATGGTTTTTCTCTCCTAAGGTAACAAGAAAGTTCATAGCAGTGCTGAAAATCGAATCAAGGAGGTCTCCCAATTTCTAGTTTTAGGCCTTATCTACAAGACTATATTTTTATTACTTTAGAAACAGCGTCATGTTGTCAAGGAGTGAACACCTTGAATCTTTCTTGTGCATGCTGTCCACCATGTTTGCCTCTAAAATCTCATGCTAGCATACTTGTGTTCGAGGACAACTCTATCCGGCGGACAGAACGGTGATTGCTGGGGACGCTGAGATAGTCAGAAACCACTTGAGTTGTATCTCTGACTGCGGGCTGGGAAAGGCAGCACTTGCCAGATTATCTATGGGTACAGCATCCCTAGAGCTGCCAATGTCCTTCATTTCTTATTTCTTCGGCATGCTTCATCTTGTCTTCTATGGTTTTAATGAAACTTTGCTTAATGATGATCGAGTAATGATGTCACATGTACGAGTTTGTCTGAGAATGCAATGTGTCCCAAGCACAATGTTTTGCCTACTGAACTACAAACTGTTTGGGTGTTTGGTTGGTTAGGGTTTTTTTGGGGTTTTTTTTTTTTGGGGGGGGGGGAACTTTAACAAACAAAAAGCCCCTAACATTTGTGGCTTTGTAAAGTAGCTTGCTTGCTCTCAAATGGTGTAAATTGGTATTTTTTAGTTTTAGTTTTTTTAAATGTAAGCTCTGCTACAAAGGCTTTACTCATGAGCTGCATAATGCGTATGTTTGAAAAATGGCTGATCAGAGATTGCTTACAGGATGCTGTTTGTTACCTTTAGGCTCTTGATTTGGAAGCTCTCAGGTTGGCAATAATGTCAGGTCTGCTGTTGAAATCAGTGTGGCTGTCTCCATCTCGTACCTCATGGGCAGGCATCTCCGTGGTAACTCTCTGCTATAATTTGGTTCCCTGACAAATTTTTAGCAGAGATGCTAAAGATAACATGAGTATAGACATTGCATTATTACTATCCTCTTCAGAGCTGATCTGCCAAGGTAACAAATGAGGCATGAAGAGTTAGGGTGGGAAAGTTTGCGTTGTATTGTTCTAGAAATACACTGAGTCAAGTCTCTACTGCTGTCAGTCTAGGTATCTTTGACAAGCACTACACTTATTTAAGGTCCAAGCCACATACCCAATCACTCATTCACTTTCCTAGTTATTTCAATGGAAGTGCTGTCTGAGAAGGCCTTGCAGGATTGCATCATTAAAACAGGAAGAACAACTGCTGGAAGTTAATATCATATGCAAATTCATCTTTGCTGCCAGAGATCCAATTTGTGCTGTGGACGGTTGAAATTCACATCAGACTAAACTTTTGTGCTGATGTCCCTATCTTGTGACTGTGTTACATTGATTGCCAATGAACAATGACTCTGAGATGGGATATCTTAGAAGTTTTCACCTATAATTAACTGCTGAAGACCTCAATGCATTGAATGGCATTCTCATCTTTTCAAATGTTTTCTTTTGAGAGGCTCAAATGTACTGTAACTTCATCCATTTCTGAATGAGGGGAAAACTTTTTGTGTTTGTGAGATTTGTATTTAGTGGGTGCACTTCGTTATTAGCATGATATCGCACCTAATGTTAGCGGGTTTTACTCCCTCAGCTCTTGATAGACTTGTTTTCTGTAGGCCAGTTTCAGGTTTGTAACATTTGATTTTTAGCACTTTACCTGTGGGTGTACAAACAGATTACCGTGTAGTGGATGTACATGTAGATTTTAGACCTTTTAAAATTTTTAATAAAATGACAAAAATTGTTGTAGCTGGTCTCCTTTAGTAGACTTCAGTTGCTTAGTAGACTTGATGGATTTCCATACTGCTTTTTACCATAACTAGCAGTAACCTATCTAAAAATTAAATTCTAAACCCAATTTTGAAACGACGCTCACGCTAGAGGACCTTGGACCCAGTGTTCCTTCCAGATTTGTGAAGCCACCAACAAAACAACTTCTACCATACCTTTATTGTTACCCGGAAACAAAACACGCTTTCCTTAAAGCGGAGGTGTCAAACATGCGATCTGCAGGTCATTTGTGGCCCACAATCCACTCTCCTGCAGCCCACACTGCTTGTACCAACCCAGGATTCCCCCCACGTAAATCTGTTAAAAATGAGTTGTACTTGATCATATAAAATGAAAGATGCACAAAGATTTACCCAACTTCATTAGAGTTTTTTTTTTTTCATACCAACGATCAAGAGACTACAGACCATGTGTACAAATAGTTGCTGTGGGATTTATTTTTTCTTATATAATTTTGTGATCCGCCAGACTGAGTTGCTGACAGAAACGTCCCCCAAGACTAAATGACTTTGACACCCCTGCCTTAAAGTAATGCAGCCTTGGGCTCCCGCACAGGCAGTCAAGTCAAATGTGATGAGGATTATTGAAAATCTTTTTAGTTATATATAAAGTTCTACCAATCCCAAGAGATCAGGTACATTACTCAACAGGCTGATGAGTATTTCAGAACTTACCCAAATACATGCTTACAGCCCTCCTTATTAACTAGTTTAGGATTATAACAAATGTGTATTGTGATTAAAGATCATTATGCACACAGTAATGAATAAAGTTCTTAGGTCATTTTCATAGTACAAATAGTGAGCTGTTGAGTTGCAAAAAGCTCTTTGTAGAATCGGTTCATCAAGTTGCGGTCCAGAGAGGAAGTCCATGTCAAATATCAGAGTAATCATAGAATCTTAGAGTTGGAAGGGAACTCATGAGGTCATCTAGTCCAACCCCCTGCTAAAAGCAGGATCACTCCCACTAAATCACCCCAGCCAGGGTTTTGTCTAACCGGGCCTTAAATGTTTCCAAAGAAGGAGATTCCACCACTTCCCTAGATAGCCCATTCCAATGCTTCACCACCCTGTTAGTGAGAAAGCTTTTCCTAATATCCAATCTCGACCTCCCCAGCCACAACTTAAAACCACTGCTCCTTGTTCTGTCCTCTGTTACTACTGAAAACAGCCTAGCTCCCTCCTCTTTGGAGCACCCCTTCAAGTAGTTGAAGGTTGCTATCAGATCCCCTCTGTCTTCTCTTCTGTAAACTAAATAAGCCTAGTTCCTTCAGTCTCTCCTCGTTTGTCATGTGCCCCAGCCCCTTAATCATTTTCATTGCCCTCCTTCTAATTTGTCAACATCCTTTCTGTAGTGGGGAGTCCAAAACTGGACACAATATTCCAGATGCGGCCTCACCAGTGCCAAATAGAGGGGAATAATCACCTCCCTCGATCTGCTGGCAACACTCCTACTGATGCAGCCTAATATGCCATTGGCCTTTTTGGCAACAAGGGCACACTGTTGGCTCATATTCATCTTCCCGTCCACCATAACCCCCAGGTCCTTTTCTACAGCGCTGCTACTTAACTGATCGGTTCCCAGCCTGTAGCACAGGGGTCGGCAACCTTTGTCCGCCTCCATGCCAGCCCCACCCACGGCAACCTCAGCAGGTACTGGGGCGGTGCCAAAAGGAGGCGGGGCCAGGTCTCGGGTTCTCGGCCAGCTGGGGCGAAGCCGGGGCTGGCTCTTGCAAGCAGGCAGCCTCTGCTTTCCGGCCCTAGGGCCAGGGGCCAGCTCCCAGCGGCAGGCAAGTGGCGGTTCTGGGTGGGCCAACCCACCCTCTTCCCGACCATGGCCGGGACCAGCTCCTGCATGCGCAGGCAATGGCAGCTTTCGGTGGGGCTGACCCACCTGCCCCGCTCCCCTCCAGCAGTGGGGAAGCGCGATGAGTGGGGTCCTGGAGCCATCGCATGTGGCTCTATTGGCCCCAGGCCGCACTGGGGGGTGGGGCCAGCTGTGCCGCTCTGTATTCCATCTTTGGCACGTGTGCCAGGGGTTGCCAACCCCTGCTGTAGCAGTATGTGGGATTTTCCTCCTAAGTGCAGGACTTTATACTTGTCCTTGTTGAACCTCATGAGATTTCTTTTGGCCCAATGCTCCAATCCAGAGAGGAGCTAGAGACCTCAGTCTTGTTTCTTAACCTTTCCCTGACGAAGCTGAGACAGAGCTGAAATGATCAGATCAGGGCCCTAGAGTTCTTTTAGATAGCCTCTTGACAATAGTTCACACAACAGGGATTCCTTGGGTGAAGAATGTGTACATTTGAAGTAAAATCTTTATTTCCTAGGCACACACCATTAATTAGCTGCATTGATTAGTATAATGTAACTACATCTCAAACCATTCATAGATAGTTTACAACAAACTTCAAAGAGAAATAAAGACAATGATATTGTTATACCTAAGTTTCATCTAAATGTTTATATTCCCTTTTGATCCCTCAGTCAACAGAGCTTAGAACCGATGGGAACTGTCTGTTAACACTGCTGACCTCTGACAATATACAGGTAAACACAGACAAATATAGTCATTATCATCTTTGTTTTCTAATAACACAATTCTCCGTTTTAAAGCCCTAGTCTATAAAACATGGTTTTGTTTAATACGTCTCTAAAGGTTGAATTTGGGTCATGTAGCTTGTTAGTCGTAGAACCCTTTCTGGCTCAGCGTCATAGAGACGTTATCTCCAGCACCAGATACACCATATCCGAGGCACTCCTCACTTCCTTGCTTCTGGCGGTGTACACACTTTTAATGGTACTACTGATGGAACTGACTCCAAGTTTTAGTCTTCGGAGGACTGGGATGAGGGTCAGAGATCATCTATCCCTTCCTGCCCTTATGAGTACCAATGGCGACCTATGTCATGGCAGGATTCTCCACTCCAACTGTCGTGGAGCCACTGATTTCCTGCACCATGAGGCCCTCCTTAGCACCCTCTGGATTAATCCTGTTGGCTCTGTTGGAGATTCTGGCCACAATACCCATCCTCAGAAACCATCATTTCTCAAGGAGGTTTCACTTCTTTCACCCTCTTGGGTGCCTTCAAGTTAATGCCCAGAACATGTCACGAAAGATGAGCAACTCAGTGAGGCTCCAACAGTACTGCTGAAACAGGAGGGATTCCAGCTCCCCACCATCTGCTGATACCAATTCCAGGATCTCATGCACAGAGTGACTAGAGTGCTTCACATTCCCCTGAAAATTTCCAGAGGGGTAGTCATGTTTTTCTGTGTACAGCAAAAACGAGCGTCCTGTGGCACCTTAGAGACTAGCAAATTTCTTCGGGCATAAGCTTTTGTGGGCTCCAGCCCATTTTGTCAGATTTGTTAGTCTCTAAGGTGCCCCAGGACACTCGTTATTCCCCTGAAAGAGATCCAAGACAAACAGCATAAGCTGCTGGTTATACTTTACTCACTGGGGCCAAGCAAAATTGCTCTGTCATCCCTGAGCCAACACACACATTTTATGCATTTGACGAAGAGGGAAAGCTTATGCCCAAAGAAATTTGTTAGTCTTTGAGGTGCCACAGGACTCTCATTGTTTTCACACATTTTAGTATATGCTAATCAGGTGTGTGCCTACCCCAGAAGGGGCAGAAAACACATACTATGTACGAGCCAAAGGGCCTGAATTTCTGTTCTTTCTCTCACCTCTCAATTCGCTTGTGGGCCAGGCAGTGACAGAATGGGCTAGGTAATAGTATCCGTGCTCCACCCCATCCATCACCGAGGACAAATGAGTGGACTTCTAAGGTTGCAAAGTCGTCTCTTCAGTCAGATTCGAGATTTCAAATTATCAGGCATTACTTGCCAAATACAATTTCCTGAATTACAGCAGATTGGAAAACTTTGTCGGAAAACTGTCACAACAGGGCCAGGCCTGCTTCCAGGCAATAATTGAAGAAGGAAACGTTGTGGCAAGGAGCTTGCTCCAATCAGGTAGATGTGACAGACACCTCATTGCGCTCACTGTTCACTGGTATGCTCATGTGGAGGGAATCATGGCTCCATTCCTCTGGTTTTCTCCGGGAGGTACAAAATATCATTGAAGATCTCCTGTAGAAGAATGCAGCTGGAGAGCATTGATAAGAGCTGTTACTGTTTGTGTGAGTGCTACATAGCCTTGAAGACTGGTTCTGTCTGGTTAAAGCTGCTTGCCTGTTTAACTGTGTCTTAGAAATGTTTTCTTCTTCTTGTGCTGCCCTAAAAGGAGAAATTGTAGTCTGTGCCAGTGAGAACCTGTTACTGTTTCCTGCAAAATATGCTAAAGTTCTATAAAAGATGCTGTACTACGTCACTGAGGCGGAGGCTGCCTTTGTTCTCCCCGTGAGCACTCTCGTATTCTGAATAAAGTAAAAGCCTTGCTGATGCACTCAAGCCTTGTTTTCAAAGTTTTCTTTGACACTCCCTTTCAATGAATCCCATCATTTCAAACAGAAAATATACGATTTCCTCCACACCCTCAAGGCTTGGAGAGGTACACTCCATTCCTTGGGGATTTACACACTGGGGCTGAAACTTAAGGTCTACTGCCTGCAACCTATCTTCCAGGGACTCAGAACATGAGCGGACACTTACTCAGCACATGATTTGTGACCGATCACAAGTGGAAATTCCATGATATCGTAGTAAGCAACCTCTTCAATCATTGGGGGACGCTGACCAGAGATCTCTTGGCTTCTGCTAACCAGGGGCGCACAGACTGCTCCAGGTGGGGTCTTGGTCCCCACTTGCAAGGCAATGCACTCATTCTCTGATCAGATCAAACCAACTCTTGTTATACCTGTAAAAGGAAAGACTAGCAGGAATTTATTTGGGGGGACAAGTCAATATACCACATTTATTGTAAACGTAAGAATATCAAAAAGCAGTCACATTCACACACACATTCATAGCCAAGAAGCTCTGCAAGATGGTGTCATATAATTACCAGTCCTTTTTATGCATTGCTTGAGCCAGCCTAATGGCCAGCTAGGCTAGGCACCAGGAAAGTGATGGGCCTCTGTCGGTTGCAAATCCAATACTCCAAGATGACAATTGCAGAATGAGACCCAAAGTTTCCATGTTTTTACCCTGTCTTTTCTACTTGCTGGCTCTTATGTAAGCCTGTGGGTCTTGCTGTGTCATGTTGCCTCCAGGTTCCATATGCTTCTTAATCACCAGCTAATTACAAGCAGGGCTATTTGTTTGTCCCAGAGTGGATCCTTCTGTACTTTAGGGCAGGGGTGGGCAACCCCCGGCACGCGGGCCAACAGTGGCACACAAGCCCATTCGGAGCGGCACTCGACATCCTCTGTGGCGCCACAGAAATTGCCACTCCTGCCACCAAAAGACGCTCCAAGTGGCTTCTTTCAGGGGCGGCTGCAGTGCAGAGGCCCCTGCCATGTCCATGCCCCAGGATACCGTGTAAAGAAGCCGCCTAGAGCGGCTCCTCTCTGTGGTGTGCCGCCGCCAAAAAGGAGTGACTCCAGGTAACTTCTTTCCATGGCGTGCCTCGGGATAGGGGTCCCCAGGAACACTGCTGAGAGGAGCCACTCCAGGTGGCTTCTTTCCTTGAACTGGTTGTCGGCACCAGCTGAGGGTCAAGGAGGAGGGGCCGGCACAGGGGTTGGCAAAGGTTGCCGGCCCCTGCTTTAGGGTCATTTATTTGCTCTTTACAGCCATTGATATGCATTCTTTGGTGTTCAGGGTCAGGATGGCAGTCTGCCTCTTTACCTTCCTTTCTGTTGTCCAAGCAGTTTGAGTTGGCATCACAACAAAGCAAATCCATCAAGGTATTTTTAGGTTCTAAAGTACAAGTTCCAGGAAAGCGTTTACTTCAAGAAACAAACAAGATGGAGTCCACTTATGCCACATTAAACATTACCATACCCATTATGAGAACAGTAGAGGGAGCATTTATATCTATCTCACTTACACAATAAAACAAGGAGTCTACATCTGTTCGTTTGCACAGCTTCTCAGGAGGGCTTACACCATGACTCCCAACCACCACTCAGGCATCCTGATCACCTCACTTGAGCCCCTACAGTTTCCCAACCTTCTCTACATGTCTGCTTGCTCTCCACTTCCTATCCCCACTTTCCCCAATCTACTAATGCAACACAAGGGCAAGATCAGACATCCCAATCTGAAAACGCTTCACCTTAGAGCATGGCATTTGGATGGGCATCTTGTCTAGAATGGACATGTTCATCAGAAGTGCAAGACATCCTCTTGAGCGGCAGGAAGGAGTACACTAAGCATTTCTACTGGTCCAAACAGATTCTCTCCGGACCCCAACAGAAAGGATTTTTCCCAGAACAGGTGGCGATTCCCCTTCTTTTAGACTATCTCCTGACCTTTGAAGCCAAGTGGCAATTAGAGTTTTCCACCCCCTACATGGAAGGACACTCCATATTTACACATCTGTTGACTGCTAGGTTTTGGTAGGGTCTCATCAGAACCCTCGCCCCTGTCATCCCTCCATGCTCAGCTCTGTGTAGGATCATAATCTAGTTCGATGGGCACTAATGAAATAACCCTTTTCCATGAATATCACCTTCCTTGTCATTATCACCTTTTGGCAAGAATGGTAGTGAACCTGCGGCCATGATGGGGGGCCCTCCTTTTACAAATTTCCATAAGGATAAAATCTCCCTGCACCTATATCCCAAGTTTCTGCCAAAGGTTGTATCCCAGTTTCATCTCAACCAAACCATCCACTTACCTGCTTTCTTTCTGAAGCCTCATGCCTCAAATAGGAGCGACGACTTGACTTCCTCAACATCAGCTAGGCCTTCGCCTGCTGCCTGCCAAGGACAAGACCAATCAGGAAATCTCCTAAATTGTTTATCACAGTAGCCAAGAGGTTAGGGAGCAAGCAGTCTTCACCCAGAGAATCTCCAAGTGGATTTTAGGGTGCATTACCTTATGCTATGAGTTGCCAGGACTGCCTCCACCCTCTGGGATGACAGCCCATTCCATGAGAACCCAGTCTTCAGTCGCACCCACCCTCTATGATGTGCCACGTTGGGACATATGCAGATTGGCCACGTGGAGTTCAGTACATGCCCTTGCCACACATTTTGCCTTAGCCTCCTTCGGTGTGGCTGTCCTTTGCTCAACCCTTCCAGATTTGTACTTGCATCCTCCTCTGAGTGACATCCTGCTAGTTAATCACCCGCAGTGGAATGCAGTAGAGGTCACCACTTGAGGAAGTGGTTACTTAACTGTAACTGGAAGCTCTTTGAGATGTATTCCCTCCCCGTATTTCACATCCTGCTCTCCTTCGCTCTGCTACAGATCTCTCGAAGTTATAGTGGAGAAGGAACTGGAGATATGGTCAGTCCTGTCCTTTATCACTTTGGATGAAACATGAGGCGAGCTAAAGTGCCATGCACGGACCGATGGACACTACTACTGGAAAAATGTTCAGCTCCAGATGCAAGGTACGCATGAATAAACCCGAAGGAGAATGCAGAGGATAGGGATCTCAAAGACCCCCCAGTTAAAGGGAAGTAACTTCTTCATCCACAACTACTCGATACAGGAGAGGAAGAGTTAAGAGAAACATCAGCTACCAGGACAGGAGCATCCAATCTCTGTTGCAGGCTTCTCTTCCTCCCCTGACAAGGTTATGAATCCACCCATATTGGCCTTACTTGCTGAGTTTAAGGTGTTTCAGTACCTGGGGAAACACCTGGTGGTGTACCCCTGGAAGTAGTCCAAGAGAAGTAGGGCAAACTATTGGGAGCATTTAATCGTAAGTATGGACCACAATGTCAGTTCTGCTTTTGCTCTTATTGCAATGAATTGTGGGCTCATTTGTACAACAGAAGAAAAAAAAACTCCAGTAAAAAGCATCTGACAAAGCGCGATTTTCCCCCACGAAAGCTCATGCAATAAATAAATGTGTTAGTCTTTAGAAGTGCCGCAGGACTCCTTGTTTGTCTTGCTGAGCTAGACTAACACGGCTACTGGAACTTGTCGAAGAAGACAGAAGGCTTACCCTACTGTGAGAGTGGTTCTTCAAGATGTCCACAAAAATTTCATGACCTGCTTCTGCTTACCCGTTGCTGCAGAATCCTGCTCTCAGTGAAATCTGTATTGACCATGTTGGGTGAAGAGGGATAGGAAGCTGGGCACTTAGGGTGGAAGCACAGTTCTGATGGACAGTGCTACTTGAAAAACTCTGATCTTGTGTGCCTGGTGCATGTGCGCATTGAGGGGAATCTGTGCAGACAACATATCTGGAAGAAGCACAATTCCTGTAGTGTAAGTGACTGTTCTTGGCCATTGCTTGTTACCTTCCTCTTTGTTTATAGTATTTTATTTGTGAGTCTTAATTATTTTGAAGGTTTTTGTCTTGGAATATAAAAGGCATTCTTTGTTTTCCCTCTGGTGGGCTTTTGAAACCTGTTTTGTTTGACACAATTGTATTTTCTGCTATCACGGTGGCACAGTTGTACTGCAATCACTGTCTATCTTTTCAAGAGAGTACTTTAAAATCCCTTCAGGCTCTGAATTGCAAAATAATCCAGATGCAAATCCCACCTGGAAGCAGTCAAAAATAACGAGCCCTGACATAACTTTTAAAAATTCTTCCAATGCCTTCTGAATCCTTAAATCTGGTCTTTAGAAACACTGTGAGCGGGTAGAGCTCATTCTGCCAAAATGCACAAAACATCTGCCTGGCTTATAGAAAATGGGATTAGACCAAAAAAAATTGCTTCTTATTTCTTTTGAAAGTATCTGAAAATGTAGCTGTCATGCCACACCGTTCTTGCGTTCATAACTTCTTCATTTGTGAACAGGCTAATGAAAAAGAATCTAAGAACTGCCATGCTAGATCAAACCCATGGTCCATCTAACCAGTAACCTGTTTCCGACAGTGGCCAGTACCAGAGCTTCAGGGGGAGTGTACAGAACAGGGCAGTTTGAGTGACCTACCCTTGTCTTCCCTACCCAGTTTCTGGCAGTCAGCGTTCAGAGTGACCCCAAGTATGGGGTTTCATTGCTGACCATCTGTCATTCTGCCTCAGTGGATCACAGCTGAGGATGTCAAATTCAGGACAAACTGCTGAGAAATGGAGCAGACACACCAGATTGGTAGCTAATAATAGCCAAATTGGTGGCTATTATTCCTATGTCATACCAAGCCAGCCACAAAAGTAAACTTTTGTCTCACCACATTGGTTAAAAGGAAGTTGGAAGTGAAGTCTCCTTAGCTAACCCAGCCCCTGTGTCATCCCTAGATACTTGACTTTATGATGAGTGGTTATTTAAAACCGGGCCATCAACCAAAGGGTGGTTCTTCTGTTCCCAAGAGATCAGCCACACAGCCTGGCCAATGTATAACCCAGGTATTAACCAATAATCACACTGCTGCCCGTCCTTTCGTATCTAATATCTGAAGGTTTATTTCTAGGGAAAAAGGGGAGAGATTTGGAATGGTCAAAGAATCATATACCTATAGGCATTGCAAAGTTCTTAGATCAGGTTTGTAGCCGTGGTTGATTAAACTGCTAATTTACAAGTCCCTGAAAATTACCCAAACAGCTTGGGGGGGTCACCTGGCCTTGTTCAGAGCTTCTTTGTTAAAAATCCCATCTAGGCTGAGGGAAGGAGGGCTGGCATTCAGGCTGGCCAGTGGTCCTCCAGGGGCTGGGTCAGATCAGCCAGCCTGGGGCCAGGGCGGGTTAGACCAGCACAGAGCTGGGGCATGGGCCCCAGGGGCACTTGGGTTACTCCTCACTGGTTCTGGGGCGCTCCAGCACTGCAGGCATTTGGCAAGTCTGACACTGGCTGGTGGTGTGTAGTGGTGGCTGGTGTTTGGAACTGGGCAGGGATGTGACGGGAGGAGGGTGGAAGGAGCGTGGCTTTGGGCAGAAGGGGCAGGGCTGGAGTTCATGAACCATCACGGTGGCTGCCCCCTCAAATTGAGGGGTCAAACTCTGCCTATGCCTCCCCACTCAAGTTCAACAGGCCTGCGCCTGAGGGCTGTGGGTTTGGGGGCCTGTGCCCTGAATCTTTTCCCTATGTAGCAAAACCCCTGGCACCAGGGCAGGAAGCAATGTGTGTAAGCATGCAGCTCAGGCTCAGGACAGATGGACGCTGTCCAGCCACCCACCAGGGCTTTCTGCTGGGATATGTCGCTTCTCCCACAGCTCCCCTCTTCTCACATGGCTGCCTGCACCCCTCCTTCCTCCTGCCCAAACTTCCTGTCTCTCTCCCACGCTTCCTGGCTGGGGTCCGTTTAATCCCCACCCCAACACTTGGGTCTGTGGATCTGGTCTCTGCCCCCAGCCAGCCAGGGAGGGAGGAACAGACTAGGGAGTGACCCACTTCTTGCCTTCGGAGGCACACAGAGGCTGCAGCTCGTGCTGGGAGGGGAGGGGAGAGTGTAGGTAGGGGTAGGGGAAGGAGAGGAGAGGAGAAGTCAGCGAGAAACCCATGCTGTGGTCAGAGACCAGGTGTGGGGCCAGGGGCAGAGAGGGTGCAGGATGGAAGAGGTGGGCTGGGGAGCTAGCCTTCTGCAGGGGAAGCTTCACCAACCATCTGTGGTGGCCAGGGCTGTGCACTCCCCATTGTCCATATCAACACTGGAGCCAGGGCCATGCATACTGCAACCAGAACCGGAGCCGGGGCTGCATGGCTCCCACCACCTCCCAGCTCTGCTGATTTGGCCAGGCTAGAGGCAGAGCTGTGGCCCCGTCTGTGGCCATGAGGCTCTGGTTGTCGGTCCCCCCACCCCTCGTGGCAGGGTTCCAGCTGTTATCCTCCCACACCCACCCTGGTTATTTTTAGTAAAAGTCACAGACAGGTCATGGGCTCCTGGGAACTTTTGTTTATTGCTCATGACCTGTCCTGACTTTAACTAAAAAATAATTATGATCTTATCCGTAAACCTCTGTCATTCGCCCTTAGTCGTCTTTCTGCTATGATGAACAGTCCCAGTCTTTTTAATTTCTCCTCATACGGCAGCTGTTCCATGCCTTTGATCAACTTTGTTTCCTTTCTCTGAACCTTTTCCACATCCATTCTCTCCTTTTGCAGAGAGGGGTGACCAGCTCTGGAGACAGTGGGGATATCGTGGATTCCTAGAATGGCATTTATGAGATTTACTGTGATGTCATTTATCCCTTTCCTAACAGTTCCTAACGTTGTTAGAGTTTTGTGTTTGCTCATTCACTTGCCATCTGTTATTTAAACAAGAGAAACTAAATAGAGGATTGCATGCCTCATGAGATAGTCTATTCCTTCTTAGGCCACGTGCAGAGAGTTTGGTGGGGTCACTATTGTTTGTAAAGAGACGGATCAGTCGCATTTTTGGGTGGGATCTACAGCAAGCCAGCCCAATCCCTCGATGGGACAATGTGGGGAAGATTTACTTTTCCAGTTTCCTCTTGCACGAGCTATCATGGATTAGGAGACACTTCCATAAACACGTAAAAGGATAAAGATATTAGACGGTGTTGGGAAGGAACCTCTTTCAATATATCCTTGTGATTGAATAATAAGCTCTGGGGCTGGCAACTTGCGCTGATTGTATCTCAGAGAGTAAAATATATATATTTAATCTCATTTTATCTGTTGCAGTGCCCTTCAAAGAGCCTTCTCTCCAGAAAGGACACAAGCTCCCTACGGCACCTGACCTGCTCGGCAGCCCAGCAAAACACCCCTAACATATAGGAAGCTCCAACGGCAAGCATCGCCACATCATTGATTGGATGTGCCTTGGTGAACAAAGAGTTAATGTTTGTCTTAGGTCTCCTTTAACGGTAGAGCAAAATTAATTAATCCTGCCAAACTCTATTAGTGTGCGAACTGGGTGAAGCGAAACAGTCTAAATTGAAGTGACATTTTTGCTAAGGCAGCCTGTTGAACTGTCCTAAATTAGCAATAAAGAAACCAGAAGGTGATGAGATTTCCGTGATAAACGGGTGTCAGGTTAGCGCTGAGTCTGTCCTGGGAATATTCACTGGTCAGCCAGGCATACACAAAGTACATGCAAAAAAATTTTTTTTCTTAATTTAGACACAACCAAAAAAGCCGTATTTGCTTTTCAAGCCTGTGAGTGATTCTCATGAGCTGTTGCGGGAGTTCTAGGGTAAGTAAAACTTTGCTTTGTTCCGGGGCATAGCTGCATAACCCATGCTGACTTTTCCAGAGTAGCGTGTTGCAAATGGTTAAAATGAACCTTAAGGCAACAGCAGAGCTGTGGAAATAAAAATCCAAGAAGTAAGGAAATTCCAAAGCTACAGTTTCTGCAGGAACATTTACTCAGCTACGTGGCACATCCTTTGTCTTTTAGGGTAGAAGCAGCTGCGGTAACATTCATTTAAACATATAGGGTCTAATCCTGCCAGTGGACTCAGCACTTGCTGAGCCTCGTGGGCCTCTGGTATAGATCTGATTGCAGGCTCAGAGCATCAGTTAGGATGAGAGAAAGGAAAATGCTACATATGGGCCATGCATGAATACTACATTTTGCTCTGAATTTTGTGTGTTAACTGACTCTTCCCACCCTCCAAGCATGGGAATAAAAAGGGGAAAGCCAGGACATGAGCTGCATTGTAAGTTTCTTTTGTAATACAAACTCTGTCCCTCAAGAACAGAGTAATGTTAGTTAACCAGTTAAATTTTTATCATGCTCTCCATTTGAGACTCTCAGATGGGTTTGTGAGCACAAATTAAATGGTGCAAACACACAACAGCCAGTCGGGAAGGTATTATATTAGAAGATAAATTCTTCAGGACAAGAACTTTGCCATCATGTTGTGGTCAGGTGCGCCAGGCGAGATGTGTTCTTATCAGTGTTGTTCTGAGTCTGGTGCCGATATCAGTTTGGCTGTGTGTGTGAATGCGTGCATGAATCTCTGAAGGCATGTTTCCTCAGGATTACCCCTGATTCAGATCTCTACGTGATCTAGAGCCTGGCTTGGATCTTAAGCAGGGACTGAGTTAGCCTGGTAATCCTAAACCAAGGTGTTCCTTTGATTAACACTCTGGGTTACCTTTGGCTCAAATCTCTAGTGAGAACTCAGTTAGCTCAGTGATTCGGAGCCCAGGCGTACCCTGTGTGCAAGAGGTAAACTGAGGCAGCACTCACGATGGAAGAAACCAACATGATCATGGACCTTTGTAGAAACGAAGGTGCCAGGCTAGGCTTTATTGCAATGCAGCACAATGGCAAGCGATCTATATCAACAGAGCTGCTGGAAGCATTCGTATTCTCAATGTACCGGAACGGCTCAGCTGAAGGCAGGACTCCCCGTCACTCCTTTCGGCTGCTCTAGGGCTCCTACTTTTGTATCCTTATCTGACTTTACATTGATTGGTCCACGCATCACTGGGCATCTCCATCCATCAACGTGTCATGATTTGACGGAAACCTTACCTTTGCATGGGCCAAACTATGCAAAACATCTCTCCTTATCTCTTTGGTGTTAGACCGAATCAACACCACCTTCCTCAAGGTACATTCCCTTTTTTTATACTTATTATTGCAATTTCAGCTTGTTTCTTGCCGATTTCAGTGAAGTCAGACTTTCACAACCTGTCTCTTGTCTGTATCTTCAGTTCAGGCCCACAGTTTCGGATTACTTTTTTAGGCCTTGGGCCAGCCCCTAGGCACTTCTATTTGTCTTTCTATTTTAACCTTTTACTTTCTCCTACAAATGTGATTTGTACAGCACATAGCACAATGGGACCCTGATCCTCACTGAGGTCTCTGGACACTGCTTTAATATGAATATGAATTATTTCTATTCAGTATATGAGGAAACAGAGTGCCAAGGTGGAGCCGGAGCTGGGAATAAAATCCACGTATCCTGTCTTCCGATCCTGTGCTTCAGCCACAAAAACATCCCTTCCTCCCAGGTATGTATCAGTATGTCTCTTCTGTTTTATCCTCCTTTGCTCCTCGCCCGTGCTGTGACACGTTGACATTCTGGGCCTCATCGACATTCTATGACAGGAGAGGGCCTGAGCAGCTAGGAACGTGATTTTTAAGGTTGTCTCGGAGAGACTCCACATATGCTAAACTGCACAGAACTCTGCCATGAGAAGACAAAAGGCTGCGTTGATCCTGCCCAGACTCAAAGCCATGGTTCCAGGTTGTCTAGCCGTAGGCATTTCATTCTAAGGCGTAGGGTGTTAAGCCATCCCCCCCAGGCTCTGGGCAGCAATCAGAAGCACAGAGGCATGGGCTAATCCAAGATTAAGAAACTCAACTAAAGATTTCCTGACTACAGCCTCCTGGGGGGTGGGGAAAGAGAAAAAAACATGTTCTTTAAACAAAAAAAACACAGACTAATTTTGACTGGGTACAAAGTTGTGTCTCATGTCTTCCATCCTACCAATTCCACTGTATCCATTATGGGTAAAGCCAAAGGGACTGGTGTTAAATTAGTTCTACTGTATGCAATCCTTTTGTTAGTGTGAGCCCCCCGCCAGCATTTCTGGGGTCACTGAATACCTTCCTTCGGCACACTTCATGGACAATGCTTCCCCACGCGCAAGCCCCAAGTCTGTATGAAACAAGGAAAACTATTACTAGACACGGGAACCCAGTGTCACCTACTGAAGATGCAGTGATGTGATCCGTCCCAGCCTTGCTGCCCCACTCAGTGCTGGTGAGGCTTGTGAGGAGACAGCCCTGGGGCCAGAGGCTGGGTTCTGTGCTCCCACCTTGCCCCCAGGCCGGCTGGTCTGCCCCCTGGAGTGGGGCAAGCCGGTGCACAGTGCAGCCTCCAGCACAGCCTTCCAGGGCCTGTGACCCTGGGGGCTGCCCCGGAGGCTGCAATATGCACCAGCCGGCCCCACTCCCAGGGGCAGACCATCCAGACCAGGCTGGGAGGGCAGCAGAGAGTGGCCTCTGGCCCCAGGGCCCCCCAGTGCCAGCCCACCTGCAGGCTGCCGTAGTGGAGGGTAGACCCCAGGCAGGGGGATGGTGCCCCACAATGGTGGGCAGCCTGGGGCTTAAGGCCCCTTAATCCAACCCTGAATGCAATCTGTATGAATGATAAACTCAGCACTCCCCTGAGGTAACTTTGGCCAGGCCATTAACTCAGTCCTCCAGCTGGCAGTCTGAAAAGGCAGGTATCCCTTTACCGTATCACTTTCCCCTTCCCAGTCTGCTAGACCCCACTCGTGCTCTGGTGTAATGGGGTAGCATGATCCCAGAATCCCGAGGTGCGCTGAGGCAAAGCTGGCTTCAGTCCCTGGGAAATGCTGCCTGGTCCTGTGCTGGGACTTGACCGTCTAACCCAACTGTGGTGATTTCAGCTTTATTTAGGAAGGGCCTCACCAGTGTTCACTCAGGTGTGCGACTGCAGCAAACAACCTTTTGTGTCACACCCTGTTGAGAAACTGCCTCTGCATCAAAACAGCTTCCCAATAGCACGGGGACCACAGAAAGAACAATACTGAGCTTTTACATAGTGCTTTTCTTCTGCAGCGTTCAGAGGGTTTGACAGAAGAGGGAACGATCATTACCCCCAATTTACAGATGGGGAAACTGAGGCACAGAGGAAGTACGTGACTTGTTTCAGCTCACTGAGCAGGCCAGTAGCAAAACAGACTAGAACCAGGACTATATCTACAGACCACACTGCTCCCCAAAACAGAGAAAAGTCTAAACACATTCCCCCATTTCCACAAATTATGCAGTTAAGTGTTCTGTAGTTTTGGAAACTGCAGGGGTCAGTGCTGCTGGTGTGCAGCAGGTGAGGTTCACGCAGAGAAACCAAGTTTGCCCACAACCCTAACACCCGTGGGCAGAATATTCAACAGCATATAGCCCTTTTCTTTTCCTGCTTCATTTCCACCATAGAATCGTAGAACTGGAAGGGACCATGAGAGGTTATCGAGTCCAGTCCCCGGCACTCAAGGCAGGACCAAGTACTCTCTTAACCATCCCTGACAGGTGTTTGTCTGACCGGCTCTTAAAAACCTCCAATGATGGAGACTCCACAACCTGCCTAGGCAACTTATTCCAGTGGTTAATCACCCTGACAGTTGGGAATTTTTTCCTAATGTCCAACCCAAACCTCCCTTGCTGCAATTTAAGCCCATTGCTTCTTGTTCTGAGTTTCTTTCAGTTACGGTGACCCCTAGAATGTGACCGCAGGAATTCTGGGGAAAACCATATGTAGGTGGCTCTGTGGCTGTTCTTCCCCTGTTCGCCGATAGATGGAGGCAGAGAGCTCCTTTTTCTCTAGAGCTTCAAACCACCAGGATTACACGTATTCTGACCGGCTCAGTCCAGCCTCCTTGGTCAGCTTCAAAAGTCCCATTGATCTGAGTAGCAGCTAGGTCAGACCCTGGAGCTTCAGGCATATTTGCATCTGATTTTAAAATGTCTTTCTAGAGAGCAGTCTTGTGTTGACGGATGGGAATTCCCCTGACAGAGCTGTTTTTAAATTCCTTTATAAAGGGAAAGAAGAGATTAATACAGACTTCTTACATTTTTCTTCCCCCAAGACAAAACTGCTTTCTGGATCATCTAACAGCCACGTCTCGCAAATCGGTTATTACTTTCAAGCTGGATTGACTGGTGAGTTGCATGGCAGAGAGATGAGTGCTGCCTAGCGACCTGGGTAGGGACCTGAGAATTTGAGCTCTCCAGTTCTACTTCCCAGCTTGGTACTGTCTCCTTGCATGGCCTTGGGCAAATATCTGTGCCTATATCCCCCTCTATACAATGAGGATGATGTTAACCTACCTTCCGGGGGTAATTCCTTGTTGGGAAAACTCTGAGATCCTTTGATGGCTAAGAGGCACTACTGAGAAGCCCTCGGAAATGTGCCCATATTTTCATGCTCTTGACTGCTCCTGCAGTTAGTACCGCATCATGGCATCGTGGTCCCAGACTGGGTACTAGAGACAGAGTCCCGCCTTCCCCTGCCCCGCCCTCCCAATCTGTAAAAGAGGCTCCATCAATTGCCCGAAAGAGATTACTCTGAAGCAATATAAAACCCTCCTCTGCCCCAGGGGCTGAACTATCTAGTGCGGGCCAAAGCAGAATCCAGCCAGGGTTTTCCAAAGTGACTAGTGATTTTGGATGTCCGATTTGAGACCCCTTAGAGTCCTCCGTTTTACAGGGTAAGTGCTTAGTAATGTCCAAATGTAAAGCTCCTGTAGGTGTCTCAAGTCAGAGAATCAAAAATTGAGACAATCCACATACAAAAAAAGTCAGACTCATTCTGAAACTTTCAGCCTTCATAGAATCATAGAACTGGAAGGGACCATGAGAGGTCATCGAGTCCAGTCCCCGGCACTCATGGCAGGACCAAGGACCCTCTAAACCATCCCTGACAGGTGCTTCTCTAACCTACCCTTAAAAACTTCCAATGATGGATATTCCACAACCTGCCGAGGCAACTTATTCCAGTGGTTAATCACCCTGACAGTTGGGAATTTTTTCCTAATGTCCAAGCTAAACCTCCCTTGCCGTAATTTAAGCCCATTGCTTCTTGTCCTATCATCGGCGGTTAAGGAGAACAATTTTTCTCTCTCCTTGTGACAACTTTTTAGGTACTTGAAAACTGTTATGTCTCCTCTCAGACTCCTCTTCATTGCATCTGCCTCAGTTTCCCTATCTTTAAGATGGGAATGGCAATCCTCCTCACCTCTCGCATGAGGGTGTAGTGAAGATTAATTAGTTAGTGTTTGTAAGGCTCTTTGAAGATGTACATTGCTGTGTAAACGCTGAGGATTATTAACCACAAGTAACCACTCCCATACAAATTATGGTGTGGAGCAGCTACCACTAATCTTAGATAATGAACCTTGTCTGTCCTGGATAGATAAATTACATTTAAGGCACTCTGCTTGTCACAGCAAAATCTTGGAATCATATTTTTTCAGATTTTCTTTAAAGAAAAAAAGTAATTTTCACTCTATCTACAGAATTTGGATCCAGTTCGTAAATGGAGGCAGCCTGACTCATCCACACTCCTGGCTTCCAGTCCAGTGTACCCCCTTAAACTGAAAGGAGTTGTGTTCATAGAAGGGAAGATACCAGGCTTTAAAGTTGTTGACACTGAGTATTATTTATATTTGACAAGTTCCAGAGGGGGAGCCGTGTTAGTCTAGTTCAGCAAAACACACAAGGAGTCCTGTGGTACTTTTAAAGACTAATAAATTAATTTTTTGCATGAGGTTTCAGGGGTAAAGTCCCACTTCGTCAGGTGCCAGAAAGTGGAAAAAACATACTTACAAGATGGGAGGGAAAGATAAACCCTGTGATTACATTTCACTGCATCAGGTCAGATTACTTCAACAGATCAAACAAGTTGTATAGATTCAAACAGTATGTAACAACATATGAAAGTGGTGAGGTTGAGACAGATGAGAATCACTGTTTGTAATGAAAAACAAAGAAGGAGCTGTGTGGCACTTTTAAAGATAGATGTTTGTAGTGAGAAAGCCAGTTCATGGTCCTGATGGTATCAAATTTGTGGGCACTTTGCTAAAGGAAAAAACCCAGCTCAAAATTGAAAACTCACAGGTGGTTGGTGAGAGCTTGAATTACAATCATATGTCATTCGGAATTAATTTTAAATCTTGTAACCAAGGGATAAATCCCCCAACATAAAAATGCAAACCAGAAGCAACTCCTGTTGATCTTTGCCACAGTTAAATAGAAGAGCCAGAGCTCGAGTTTGATTCAAGTTACACAGGCTCTGATCCAGCAAAGCATTTAGGTCTATTTTTAACTTTAGGCACGTTCGTGAAATCAGTGGGCCTTAAGCATTCACTTAAGTACTGTGCTGAATCAGGGCCTTAGAAAGCAACATGCCACAAAGCGTTCTACAGAGATGAGCTGGGTGAGGAAATATCTTTCATTGGATGGAGAGACCAGCTTTGGAGCTTCAAAGCATCTGACGAAGTGGGATTTTCTCCCACGAAAGCTCAGGCGACAAATAAATAAATGTGTTAGTCTTTAAAAGTGCCATAGGACTCTTGTGTGTTTAGCTGAACCAGGCTAACGCGGCTCCCCTTTGGAACTTGTCTACGCAGACTTTGTTTTCCTGGAGGTCATTTATAACACAATAGCACCATCTAGTGCATCTCGACAGTGACGTTCCCTTTACAAGGTCTTGTCTACACTAGAAAGTTTTGTGGACACAAGTTTGCCAGCATGCACCCACTGCTGTAATTAAACGGTGGCTGCGTGTCTTCACTTTCCCCTTCTGTCAGGGAATTGCATTCACACCAACAGCAATTTTGTCGACTCAGAGAGCAGTGCACTCTGCGAAGCTGCCGGCAGGCTGCTTTGGGAAGGGTTCGCAATGCCTCACAGGGCAGGCGTGGCGGTGTCTCAGGACAAGGTTTCTGAATCCCTTCATTCCATAGGCATCCTGCTAGTTTGGGGGAAGAGAGAGATTCAGACAGCGTGTGTTGGGGGACAAAGAATGTGTCTGCATGTTCATTGTCTCTCTAATTTCAGACAACATCATCTTAGCAACCAATCCTGAGGCGGAAACGGCTGCACCAACACCTTGTGTCTTCGGTCCCCCAACTCCAGCTGAGACCAGTTACACCCCCCTGGCGGGGAGGGGAGGGATGCAGCCCACACCACCCTTCCTGGCTCTGCCCAGCACATCAGGCTTTACACTCTCCCCTGTAGTTTAGGGCAGGAAAGGCAGGATTGGATTTGCTCTCCATGGTGAGTTAGCTCAAAAACTTCCCTGGGCTTTAAAGAATTTAGAAGTTGCTCCAATAAAATATAGTACCTTACCCATCGTGTATCCCTAATATCGACTGCAAAAACAACTGTCTTGCTGTGACAAACCAGAAATGTTTTCAAATACATCAAGAATCAGGGCTACGGGTGGGTCTCAAGGGTTGTGTTACTGTCCGTCCGAGCCATTTCAGACTCCTTCCTGCTGTGAGGATGTTTCTGTCATAGTTGTCCAAAGTTTTCCTCCCTTATTTTTCAGTGGTCTCCTGTTGTGGTCATGCTGTTATTTATTTGTGGCACCACCGTATTTTTGAGGACCCTCAGTCACGTTATTACTCCTTGGACCTAATTTCTCTTGGCACCTGCATCCGCCCCCCATTATTATTAGAGTAGCAAGTTGGGCCCAGGTGAGAATGGAGGAGAACATACAGGGCTTTGTACAAACAGACCAATAGAAGGTCCCTGCCCCAGCGAGTGGCCAGTCTGAGTAGACAAGAGAGACGAAGAGTCGGGGAAGGAGACAGAATCCAGAATGTCAGAGCCACTTGTTTGATGGGAATGGGGGTTAGTTTGTTTACTCTTTGGGTGGGTCTTGGTAGGAGGGAATTTGGATAAATGGCAATTCAAAGGCAGGGAGGGGGCTGAGCAGTACAGGGCAGGGGAGGAAGGAAGGAGAGAGTGTGAAGGGTGGGGCCAGATTGGGCCGAGGCCACCAGCCAAGTTTCGGCTCCTCAGCCGGGGTAATGGCTGGCGGCTGGGCCCCAGGTACCCAGTCGGGATTATATCGTGCGGTGGCCGGGCCCCGGGTCCCCGACCAGGGTCAGGGCCAGATCAGGCTGCTCACCAGATCTCCTTCCCTTTGCATTCAAATCACTCCCTAGATCTATAGGGAGACAGATCCTTTAACACCAACCTTTAGGTCCCTCCCCCCCTTGCAGCTTATCTTGGTCCATCTTTTAGCGTGTGAGCAATCTGGGGGAAGGTCTGTATCTGTGTCTCGTACAGCAGCAAGCACCTGTCTTAACAATGATATTACGGATCAGTTCAGGATGACAATTTATGCTGTAGTGCGATACCTGGGCTAGGAGTAGATAAGACACTGTCCTTGTTCCCAGGGAAATTTACATTGTGAGTGGGGTAGCGATGAAAAATAGCAGATCATGGAGAGAAAGAGGTGGGTGCCAGAAGGAACAGCACAGCCACCAGTGGGCAAATTGGGCTGTTTGCTGGTTTAGATGCCACCTGGCTGGTTACACGGGAAGAAATGAAGCAAAAGTGAAGTGAAGACCTTTGGTGAATTAGCTTCACGGACAATGTAAGTCTTAAGGAGTTTGACTGAGGCTGATAAAAGAGCACCATTGTTGGGAGCTGGAAATAGTCTTGTCCAGCTTTTCTTAGCTGGGGTGGGAGATGGCCCGCTGCACCCTCCTGTGTGTGGAGGAGGAGGTGTGGGAGGAATCAAATGGACAGGGACTCAACCCCACCCGCTGGATGTCCAAGCCTCTGAGTGCCAGGACAACAGGGGATGGATCACTCGATAAATAGCCCTGTTCTGTTCATTCCCCCTGAAGCAGCTGGCACCGGGCCAATGCTGGAAGACAGGACACTGGACTAGGTGCACCGTTGGTCTGATCCAGTATGGCCATTCTTATCTTCTTATCCTAGGGGCTCTGACGAGGATAAAGACAATCATGTTGCATAGTTTCCGCCTACTGGGATTTCAGCTCCCATGTGATCCTCTGAAGCCCTCTCACCTGAGTTACCGCTGAGCCTGATGAGCCATCCCAGGGCCAGAGAGTCATGATGCATCAGCAGAGGCAATTACTTGCAGGTCCAGTGACAGACCACACGCCAGTCAACCAGGGCTCAGCCAGACCACAGACAAGGACCCATCTGCGTCATGCCATAGCAGCTATTTAGGTTCCTAAGGGAAACAGGCTGCTCAGGTCTGCTCAGCATCACTACCTGGCCAGGATCTTTCTCCTTGCCAGTAGTTTCGACCCAACTTCCCTCATTCCTCCTCTTGCCCCCTTCCCTTGCCTCCTTCCCTGTTCCAGCATGCATCGGCTCTTGCTTTAGCTGTCAATCCTGCCATCTAGCCAGCAATGCCAGCCTTCAACGTCTGCTGGGGTCTGCAGTAAAAATTAGGAGTCTAAAAGATAAGTAGAAATGGCCAGGGAGAAGGCCTAGCAAAACAAGCTAAAACAGTAGGCCTGAGCTGGTCAAGTTGGCAGCAGTCAGGTTGACCTCATAGAAATTGACAAGAAGTAAAGCTAAAGCTCATAGGAGTGGAAAAGTACCTGAAAAGTAGGAGATGTCAGGTCAGCCCAGTGCTAAAGTGATAAGAAGGGATCTTGATAGATGAAGACGTTTAGGGTATGTCTACACTAGAAAAAGTTACGTCGACTTTCTTAAGTTGACTTAATAAGGTCAACTTTAAGTCGACTTAAAGGCATCCTTATTATGTCGACTTAACAAAGTGGCAACACTTTAAGTCGACTTAGTCCACTTTGTTAAATTGACTTAACTGGCCTTAAATCGACTTAATAAAGTCGATTTAAGGGTTACTCCCCGACCACACCGTCCTCAAGTCGATTTAAGGAGTTGACTTAAAGCTTAAGTCGACCTAATGGGAGGTTGTTATTAAGTCAACTTAAGCTTTCATTAAGTCGCCTTAAGGAATTTCTTAAATCGACTTTAATGAAAGTCCAGGGTGGACATGGAGTAATTTAAGTCGACTTAAGGGTCCTTAAGTCGACCTAAATTGCTAGTGTAGACATACCCTTAGTGGTGTGTGGACCAAATAAGGTAATAGATGCTGTTAAGAAAGAGGTTCGTGGACCAATCAAGGTAATTTTGGACATCAAAGATTGTTTCTGGTGCAAAGGGGCCAAGCGAATGGTCCGAGCAGTGTATAAAATTAGGAGTTCGAGAGTCCCTGCAGCCGAGGGGGTGACAGAGAATCCTGCCATCAGTTGAGCTGTTCCGTTGTATTGAGAGCACAAATGCTGTCAGTGTTGATATAGGTCGCTTTCCATTGTGCTACATTGCAATAAAGCCTAGCCTGGCACCTTCGTTTCTACAAAGATCCATGGTAGTAGTGTTGGGCGCATGAGTGTTACCACAGACTACCCGTGCTTAGCTGACCAGCAGACATCTCTGGCACATAGGGTATGCCGAGGCTTCAGACCACTGGGCTAACAAAGTCCCCACTTAAGGTCTGAGCCAGGAGTAACTTTGAGGGGAAAATGTATACAGACACGCACGGAGCCAAACGGACAATCTGTGTCAGATGTGCAACAACGCTGATAACGTCGTCCCCAGAACACAGGGATGTTTTCCAACAAGCCTCTCTGTTCCTCCTCCCAGGCTGCCCCATGTTTGAGGGCACTCCCCATAAACATCTGCAGGGCAAGGTCATTGTTCTCTTTTCTGGCCCTGCTTCAAGGACTCTTCTGCCATGTTGCCAACAAAAAACTCAACAACAGCAAGACTCTTGGCATGCTGAGATCGCTGTCCCTCTCCTGCTGACCAGCACAGTCTCAGATTTTACGGTCAGAAGGGACCATTATGATCATCTAGTCTGACCTCCTGCCCGAGACGCCACAGACCCTCAGCCACCCCCTCCTGTCATAGACCCCTAACCTAGGACTGAATCACCAAAGGACTCAAATCATGGTTTAAAGACTTCAAAGTACAGAGAATTCACCAGCGGGTGCCCTGTATCCCATGCTGCAGAAGAAGGCAAGTCCCAGTGTTTCCTTGTCCTCCCCCATCTGTCAGGGCAGAGAATGTCTCTTCCTCTGTGTGTGTGTACGTGTACGTGTACGTGTACATGTACACACATATGTACATACAGCACCCAGCACAGAGGGGTCCTAACCTATGATTGTAATATAAATAATAAATTGCCCTAGGGGGTACATTCCACAATGGACCTGATATTTTCTCTCTAAAGTGTTAAAACTGGGTGAAAATCACTTCCACTCCTTCTGCCCCTGGGACCCTTCCTGAGCTACATGGAATTGGAGAGGGGGCTTTTCTCCTTTATGTACATGACTCCTTTGCTGAATTTCTCTCTCAAGCCTCGGGACGTCCCTTCCCCTGCTCACATTTTGCTTTAGAACCACTCTTTCCTTTATTTTGGGCTGCAAGCTGGTTCTGTCGAAACCAATGGTAAAATGCTCTTATGTCCCCAGTGGGACCTGGCTCAAGTGAGCCTGGGCCCGAAGGATGCTGCACAGAGCTGTGCAGGAGTAGGATGAGCTGGCAGAGTTGTTAGAGCCATGCAGGCTGCAGGGATGAACTCTTTATAGCTTCCTGCTCTGCAGGTGTGTGAGGCTTTGCTGATAAAGAGGCAGGAATAATCCATACTCCTCTCAGAGGACCAGCCAATTGATTCTCAAGATTCTTCTATTAACGTTTAATGCTCTTCATTGTCTGGCCCTCCTTATCTCGCTGGGCTGTTT
>ML685822.1:1825541-1870499 GCA_007922175.1 Pelusios castaneus
AGTGTGTATTGCTTGTCCTCCCCTGAGCCTGATCTGCAGAGGATATTAATTTGTTACAGCTTAGCATAGCGAGCCGGCCTCCTTCGCTCAAGTTGTGGTCCTACTGGTCCAGTGCCATGCTGGGGCTTTGATTCTGTACCAACAAGACCACCTCCTCTGACAATCTCCCACCCAGTCACCTACCTGAGCTTGTGAGATCACATGGTGTCCCCCCACAAGATGGGTTGGCCAAAAGTTGATCACCAAGCAATCCTTTTGATGATTGATGGTGATCAAAAAGCCTGCTTGGTAATTGGCATGTACCTTGTCTTTTCCGATTCCACGTGTTCCCACCACGTCCCTTGGAGAACGTTCCAAACTAATCGTCCTTATTGTCGTATCTCATGTTTATCACTGTCTACGGCGGTACATGGGCACCGCTGAGGTAGTAAAAGAAGAAAAGAATGCTTAGTAAAGGGGGGAATAGCTTAGACTGGATTTAGAGACAGGTCCCCCAGCTCACCGACTGGAGTGCTGGACTTGGGGGAGTGCCATGCTCAAGGTGCATTTTTTGTTGTTAGTAACAAAAGGGAAAATGGACTGTTTGAGTAAAACCTTTCAGGTATTCCGTCTGTGGATTAATTTTTCACTAGCTGTCTAGAATGTTCTGGATCTTTATAGTCAGGTTCCAAAGGAGAAGCCGTGTTAGTCTATTGCAGAAAAACAAAGAGAGTCCTGTGCACCTTTAAAGACTAACTAAAAGTGTCACAGGACTCGGCTTGTTTTTCTGGATCTTTATAGAATCTTTTATGGAACCTTCCAGACTTTCTGAGAACTACATTTTCCTAGAACATTGTCAGCCAGGCCCTCATGGGTTTAATGAGGGGTGGGGCATTGCCAGGCAGTCAGTGAGAGAAAAGAACAAACTGAAGTGAAACGAGAGACTGTAGCAGGGTAGTTTCCCCGCTCCAATAAGGAAGAGGTTAAAAGTACAGTGAAGAGAGTGACCAATGGGGGAGCAGGTGGCTGCAGAGCCAATCAGAGCCAAGGAGCCCTGTATAACCTACTGAGGTCCCTTCCAGTCCTACATTTATATAATTCTGCAAAACCTCTAAAAGCAAAAAGGCAGGGAAAAGATATTTTAAAATAAATGCATTCAGAATAGCAGAGTAAAGGTGCTTATGACTTGGCCCATTCTTGATATATCCTCCTTATTTTATTTCCCCAGAGGCTTGTCCCATAAAACAAACAAAAAAACCTACATTTCAAATAGACAACTAATGACCACTATTACAACTTTAACGTGTGCAAGATACAGTCACTGCTTTAAGAAATTTACTGTTTAGGACGATGTCTACATTAGAAGAGTTAAGTAGACTTTGTTAAGTTGTCTTAATAAGGTCGACTTTAAGTCTACTTAAAGTCGATCTTATTAAGTCGACTTTAATTTTTCTAGTATAGACATAGCCCCGTGTCGACCTTATTCACTCAACGCTTTAAGTCGACTTTATAAGGTTGATTTCGGTGCTAATCCCCGTCCATACTGGCTTTAAGTCGACTTAAGGCTTAAGTCACCTAAAAGGAGATGTTATTAAGTCGACTTAAGCTTTCCTTAAGTTGACTTTAAGGAAATGCTTAAGTCGACTTAATAAAAGCTCAGTGTGGACGCAGCTTTGTGTAGGTCGACTTAAGCCTCCTTAAGTTGACCTAAGCTGCCAGTGTAGATGCACCCTAGGACCCTCACTCTGTGTGTGCGTGTGCGTGTTATAGCAGAGTAGCCCCAAGGTTATACAAAGAAAAGTTTTTAGATTATACCTTTAGGTATGTCCTCAGCTGGCTAAATTCTCAGGACTGCCCAGTGTTTCCAAGATGTGTATTAATGGATTACCCTGTTGTGTCTTAATGCTGTATCAAAACCTCAGTGAATCAAGTCTTCATTTCACAAAGTAACAGATGGGGATATTTAAATATTCCATGAATGCATTCCAAACATGGCAGAATTAAGAAAGGCTTGTTATACCATTTAATTTAAGTCATCAGTGGATTTTGGAGAAGCACAGGACTCACCTACAGCTTCCAAAGTCATTTGTTATCATTAGAAATATAATGAGAGAAGCACTAATTTAACAAAAATGCAAAGGGTACTTGGAAGAGCCAGTGTGAATAATGAACTGATGAGGGAGGAAAATGCATAATTCATCAGTTTCTTTATTTATTCAAGGGTATTATCTTTAGTCGTTCGGTATCATTGACCCAACAAGAAAGTTTGTCAGATCTCCAAGTTCCAATTCAGAAGTAATCGGCAGATTGATGAAGACAAAAAAGCCCCTGCCCAATAACATTGGAAGAAGCATATTTTCTACACATGACTTTTTATATTTTAGTAGAGTGAAGCTGAGCACCATGGGAAAGATCTACCATTGACTTCACTAGGTGCTGGGCCAGATTCCATGTACAGCAAAGCTCTGGCTGCCATCACAAAAAACAAAACAAACAAACCACCCAACCATGTTTCCACAGGCTTGCAGCAGACAGTGGAGTAGCCCTAAGTCGACTCTAAGTCGACTTAGGGCTCTCCAGGACTCCCCCACTGCCCTCCCTGCCGGGGGGGTGGCACAGGGAGAGCCTGGCATGCCCCCCCACAGGGCAGGGCAGATCCCTGCCCACCCTACCCCTATGCCCTGCCAGGGTCCCTGTCTCCCTTTGCCCCATTGTACCCAGGTACAATGGGGCAAAGGCTGAGCCCCCTGGCACTTGGTAAGGGGTGCCCTCCTGCCACCGTGGACCTGTCCAAGGTCCCCCCAGCCCCTACAAGTCGACCTAGGCATCCAGTGTGGACACTCTAGGTTGACTTTGTAGGGTCCCCCCTAAGTTGACTTAAAATTTAAGTGTGGACATGCTAAGTTGACCTAAATTAAGAAGTGTAGACACGGCCCTAGATTTTTAATGCCATAAGGACCTATTGTGATCTTCTTGTCTGACTTCCTGCACAGCACAGGCCAAAAACCATTTGAAGTATTTGAAGGCTATTGTCATGTTCTCCCTCAGTCTTCTCTTCGTCCAACTAATCAAATCCAATTTTTTTTCATTCTTCCCCATTTTCCCTCATGTTTTCTAGACCTTTAATCATTTTTGTTGCTCTCCTCGGGACTTCTTCCATTTTGTCAACATCTTTCCTAAGGTCTGGCACCCAGAGCTGGACACAACACTCCCCTTGAGGCCTTATTAGTGCTGAGTGGAAGAATGACTTCTTGTGTCTTGCTTGCAGTGCTCATGCTAATGCATCCCAGAATGATGGTTGGGTTTTTTGTGACAGTGTTACACTGACTCCCATCCAGCTTGTCATCCCAATAACTCCCAGATCCGCTTCCGCCACACTCCTTCCTAGGAGTGTTGTAAAAAGTGCTTTATAAACATTTAGTCCTGAATTGTTAGTCAGACCTCTAGGATATGTCTACACTAGCAATTTAGGTCAATTTAAGAAATCTTAAGTTGACCTAAATTACTCCATGTCCACACTGGGCTTTCATTAAGTCAACTTAAGAAATTCCTTAAGTCAACTTAATGAAAGCTTAAGTCAACCTAATAACTACCGCTCCTTAGGTCAACTTAAGCCTTAAGTCGACTTCTTAAGGGGATTTAATGCCAGTGTGGACGCCTATGTCCAATGTTAAGTCTACTTAATAAAGTCGACTTAAAAGGAGCCACTTTGTTAAGTCAACTTAATAAGGTGGACTTTAAAGTCGACCTTATTAAGTTGACTTAACAAAGTTGACTTAACTTTTTCTAGTGTAGACATACCCCTAATGCTTTATAAACATTTAGTCCTGAATCTGCCCAACACTTCTGTGAGAAGAAAGCATGCTAAATATCTTCAAAGCGTCTGACGAAGTGGGATTTTCTCCCACGAAAGCTCATGCGGTAAATAAATTTGTTAGTCTTTAAAAGTGCCCCAGGACTCCTTGTTTGTTATGGTGAATATCTGTAATACTTACCTTGTAGATGAGGAAATTGAGGCGCAATTGCATTGTCTGCTGCAATTAGTTTAGTGGCTAGGCCAAGTTCACCCAATGGCTCAGTTACTGACCCTGGATTAGAAATTGAGCAGCTGACTGCCTTAGTCAGAGCTCAGTCCATCCAGCTTCTGACTGTAGATTATCAAAGGGGAAGTGTAAGGGGAGGGGCAAAATTATGCAGGGGGGAGGAACATGAGCAAGAGGAACATTGTGCATTTAAATTCTGTCCTGTACTCTTGCAGAAATGTGAAGTGAGAGACTAGAGATACCAGGAACCTCTCCGCAGCACTCAGAAGAGGTTTATTTATAAAATCCAGTGCCTAGCAGACAGTTTTTCTTTAAATTCACCCAGCTCCTGCCCATGGAAATTAGAACAGCCTTCAGTGACAGTTCTCAGGGTACCTCGAGCTTTCATAACATCGGCCTACACCTGCTCTTGAATACAGCAATAGCTCCATTGAAGGGTGGTTCAAGAGACCCCATTCCTATGTTCGAAGAAGCATATCTCAGTCTCGGGGGCCAACCTCATCAGTTCTCAAACACTGCAATAATGGGAGCCAGGGAAGTAACCATGAAATGGATGGAGGGTTCCCTTGTGCTGTGCTGGTCTCCTGCCTTCCTGGGAACATTTGTATTAATGTCCCCAAAATACCTCACTCGGAAAGAGTCCCCACTGCTGTCAAACTCCGGTCAGATCCCATTTTGCAGGAGGCACAGACCGACACTCAGTGTTTTTCCCCCCCAGCATCCTTTTAACACCCTGCCCCCCTTTGAGCTGCTCTGACAGGACGACAGCCCCAAGAAAAAGCCTTTGGCTAGGTTTTGGATTTATTTATTCATTGTAATTTATTTTGTGTGTCCTGTAATATGGTTCAGGGGAAGGCAATTATTTTGTACACTTAGAGAGTAATCAGTTTAACATAGCAGCAATACATCAAGCAGTCATGTTGATTGCACGTAACTATGGCAACCGGAGAGGCAAAGTTAGATTGATGACTCTATAGTGTTAATTACATCACAGAAGGACCTTCTACATCAATAGCTGTAATCATCACCCCCAGAGCCCAGCACAGAGAACATTCTTACACACTCACGTACTTAAGTCTGGAGGGGAAAAGACAACAAGTTGGAAATCTATGCGATATAATCACCCCATTGATTCATGCACTGGCATACTTCTGTTAGAGGATAGCGGCTTGGTGGGTTATGTACGTGTTATGTACGTGGACTATTGGCTGAAGGATCTGATTAGGAGTCAGGACTCCTGGGTTCTCTCTATTCCGATCTCTTGTTCTGGTTCATTATGTTGCCTTGGATGAATCCCATGAACTCCGTTTATCCATCTGTAGAATCAGAATAGTATTTACTTAATGTCTGTAAAGCACCTTGAAATCCATGGATGAGAGAGTCTGTTATTTGCTACTCGTGTTGCAGTATTTCCTGTGAGTCCCACCCTAAATCAGTCCTCCGCTGTGCTTGGCACTGGAAAGAGACGGTCCCTGCCCCAGAGTCGTCACAACCTCCTCAGATGAGACAGGCAAAGGGTGAAGATTAAACAGAGGCACAGAGAGGAGAAAGGATTTGCCTGAGGTCGCACAGCAGGCCTGTGGTAGAGCCAAGCGTAGAACTCAGGTCTCCCCTCTCCCTGTCCAGTTGCTGTAGCTAAGACCAGCTGCTTCTTGTATAAAACTTTCTAGCAGCACAAATCTGAGGTTTTAAAATAGAATCGCAGTGTCAACACTATGCTGTAAATAGAGGCAGGTGAACTGGAGGCCCTTAACTCTGTCTACATCTTTCATCTGGCTCAGTCTCTTTATCTACAGTTCCCTTGCATAATCCGTGAAGCATGTCACCTAATGAGGTCATCAAACATAGACCCACCCCCTCACCCTGAATGTCCATAATTATGGATCCACCATTTTCCTTTTGCAGAGGCCTGTGAAGCAACTGGGTGTCGCACCATCCAAAACGCTTGCTTGGATTTCCTTAGCAAAATCCTTATACATTATTGAAGAAGCAAAAAAGACTTGAAGGAATTTGAAGGTTGAGCTGTCTGGAAATTGGAAAGAGAACAGCATTTGGAAATTTGATTACACCAGCAGGCTTGATTTTTTTCCCCCCCAAACTAATTAATCAAAAACACAGGTGCAAAGTAGAAATAGTTGAAACAAAGTTTTGCCTCTTGCTGTTGACAGAGGCTTCTACACTTAGGCCTTGTCTACACTAGGAAGTTTTTGTCAACAAAACAATCCTAGCTTAGACACTAGACTCCCCTCTTTGCCGACGAAACTGCCTTGTTTTGCCGACAAAATAAAATCACCTAGACGAGTGGCTTTCTTTGGCAGAGTGTCCATGTGGACCCTGCCCCCTTAGAGCACTGGGGAGCTGTCATACTTGTCAATGTCACTACTCTTGTTAGAGCAGTGAAATCAATCAGCCCTGGGTGGGTGCCCTCCTGCCTTCCCAGGTGGCTGCCCACACCAACTGGACCCAGGAAGCCCAGTCGCCTGCTGCTGGGGACCTTGGGAAGCCCCAGGCACGGTGCCTGGAACCCTAGCAAGGGTGGTGGGCTGCAGGGAGCCTATGGGCTCCCTTCAGGGAGCTAAGAGATGGGTCTCTCAGCTCCCCCATGCGGCCAGCTAGGTCTGTGGAAGTGGTCCCAGTGTGGAAATGGCCTTAGGATCCATGTAGTGCTGATGGGTTCTGCATAGCTCCTGTGTATGCAATGGGAAAGGATTGACGCTTTAGTTCCTGGCCTAAAAGAGAGAAGCCACAGAAACAATACAGGGAACGTGACAAAATATGCATTGTTTAGTGGCTGCTTTGCATGCTATTAAATGCTCAGGAGTTGGTCTTAGATTCTGTTCCTTCCTGTCACAGACCTGATGTGCGACGCTGAGCAAGGCAGTTTTGATAGCTATACAATGGGGATAATAATGTCCCAGCTTGGCAGAGAGGGAGGCTGTTATACAGTAATGGGTCCCTATACAGAAGACCAGCACAGTATCTATGCATCACATAAGTCCAACCCAATTCTTCTATCAAGGTGTAAGTGGGGTCTAAGCTTCATGCTGGCCCCTGTGTACGGGATGATTTTCACCCTGATGTTCACCAAGTGTGCTGGAATCCTCTGGGGGGAGGTGTCCTCTTTACCCATCACCTTCGTTCCCCTGAATGACTATTGAAAGCACAACTCAGAAGCTGCTGAGGAAAAATAAAAAACAAGATAGTAATAGCAGGGTGATCTCTCTGCTTCCCAGCGTGTGTGGCAATAAACAGCTGCTAAGGCTGATTAGATGCCAAAGTGAAGCTGAGGAGTTTAATCAGTCTGAAAAGGCTCTTTTCACAGGAGCCGTGTACTAGAGAACCGCGGGGAACAAATCAGAACGTTCAGCAGAACCAGCCTCGACTCCTTTCCTTGGCGAGCTCCTGCCGCCTCTTTGATGGGCCTCCTGGGAGCAGGGCTGGGATTAGGATGTAAGCATGGGGTAGGGGTGGGATTAAATGCTGATTAGCTGATCAAGGGGAGGTCTGGCTGGGAGCAACAACTGTGCATGTGTACAGCTCAAGATAAGAAATTATAGTTGACTGACTGGTCTAGCGACAATGCAGGATCTAGGGTTGTGTGCCACACCCACTCTTGAGCTGGCAGGGGCTGGAAGAGCTGTAGAGGCGGTGTAGGAAGGAGCATCTTATATTGCTAGGGATCCTCTCAGGTCTGCACCAGATGCTTTTTGGTAGAGCTCAGTGAAAAGCGGAACTAGGACAAAAAGTTGAAAATGTCATGTTTTTTGCAGAATGAAGAGTTCTGCCAGACTTCAATGAGGAAACATCAGAACATTTCACTGAGAGATTTTTTTTCAACTGAAATGAAACTTTTTGGCATTCCTGAAGCAAAGTTTCAGTTCGATGTGTTGAATCAAATCAAAATGTTTCATTCTGAGTTGATTTGGCAGTAAACTGCATCTGCTTAACCGTTAGCATAGGAATTGTTTGGATACTTCATGCCCTTATTCTTCACCGTGGGCCGTGCTCCTTGGCCAGACTAGGTTTCCCATGATGCATTGCAATCGCATGACTTCCACGATGCCTCATGAAATAAGAGCCGCTTGATGGAGAATCACTTCTCTCAGTGCTTTGTTTTGAAAGCCACTGAGGAGACGTGGCCCCTTCTTTCTACACTGATCTGCCCAGGGCCGGATTAGGGCAGGGGCTTTAGGGGCTGCAGCCCCCTAAGGGTGGGGCAGGAAGACTGTGGCCTCTGGCTCCGCCCCCAGCCTCCAGCTGCAGCACTGGCTTGCAGCCCCCCCCAAGACTCCCGCCTCACAGCAGTCCCAGCCAACCCCCTCTACAGTGCCAGCCGGGGCCCCAGAGCCCTTGGCCCCACCCCCAGCACAGCGGGTAAGGGGGGCGCCCACGAGGCTGGGCAGCCCTGGGCCCCCTGAGCCTTGATCCAGCTCTGGATCTGCCCTCCAATGTGTGGCAACATCAGAGCCACTTTTAGTGACCAACGTATGTGTTTACCGCCCTCACTCTAGCCAGCTGGCAGAGCCAAGCCAGCTAACGGGGAAGGAGCTGGCCTGTTCCTCTCTGCACATCATCTTCAACAGAAATGTTTCCTACGTCCCACTGAGTGCTGCCGCGTGGCGCTTTGGTGTTCAATTCAGACCCATCACCGCAGCAGGTCTGTGTGTGCAGCGTGGCCTCGGAGCCCAGCCACCAGCAGCCTATTCACAGCACTCTGGGCTCACCTTGGCTTTCAGCGCCGGTTACTCCTGGCAGGATGAAACCACTCGCCAGACTTCCCAGAACCATCTCCTCGGCAGTGTCCTGTCCCTCTCGCTGGATGCTGAGACGGTACGTGCACCCTCTCCGAGGAGACAGCGCCCACATCACCCCGTTGGTTCAGATGAGGAATTCACCCTTCAGGTGAATAGACAGCTGTGAGTTAGTTTTGTAGCAAACGAGGATACGGTTATTAACAAAGAACAGCGACTTGAAGTGATAAGTAAGAAGAGATGACACCGTTACGGTTAAAAGTAAAACCAAAGGCTATGTCTACACTTACTAAAGTTAGTTCCCATTAGTGAATTCGAACTAACTAATTCGAATTAATTTTAGTTAGTTCGAATTAACTTAATTTGAACTAGAAAAATTTAGTTCGAACTAAGCAAGTGCCATTCATGGTACTTGCTTAGTTCGAATTAGCGAATTGCATTGCGTTCAATGGGCCGGTTAGTTCAAACTAAGCAATTAGTTCGAACTAACATGGCCACATTGGTTAATTCGAACTAACCAGTTTGAATTAACCCTTAGTTCGAATAGCATATTCGAATTGATTAGTTCGAATTAAGGAAGCCCTTGCCAGTGCAGACATAGCCAAAGAAAACACTCTTTCTAGAGACTGAAATTTAACGTCAGCAAGTCATAGTCCTTCTCCAAGCAGGTTTCTCACCTATAGTCAGTTGCCGCTACTCGAGCCTAGAGGATCTACTGTTCATGAGGTCAAAGGGCGCTGCTCCACCTTTATCCCCGTGGGGGAGCCGTGTTAGTTTATTGCAGAAAAACAAAGAGTCCTGTGGCACTTTTAAAGACTGACGAAGTGGGTTTTTCTCCCACGAAAGCTCATGCGATAAATAAATTTGTTAGTCTTTAAAAGTGCCACAGGACTCTGTTTCTTTATCCCCAAGGTTCTGATACTTTCCAAAGTCTATTGTCTGCCTCAGCAGCCAGGAATGCTTCCTGGAGTGTATAGACTCCGTTCCCTACCATGATCATTAACAGCTCTTCCATCCCTCTCATCTAGCTTGATGGCTTCTATGTCCATGTACTTTTCATTGTCCTCTGACTTGTTACCTGGGCTCAAGTGACATTGGAGAGAGAGGAAAACAGGCAAACCAATAGTGCTGGATCGCCACCTGCTTTGGATGGCTTCAGTCCAAAAAGTCCTGCATCTCAGCCCTTGTGACCCTTTCTAACCCTCTGGTTCTATGATTCAGTGGCAATGCTCCATTGGGGGCAACGAGTGTGTCAGGCCTGATGTGCAATAGAGTCTGGGGTGACCCAGGGCCCATTTGCACTTAGAAAACACCCTGGGCCACATACCTCTGCGACCCCATGGCACAGCATGGGTTGCACATCTGGTGTCACAGAGAGCAGCAGCTGTAGGCCCCAAGCCAGGTGTTCGTCAATAATGAATTTGCACTGGGCCAGAGCCAGGGCCCGGGGGTGCCAGGATCTGTAATGAGCATGTGCCCCACTGCCAAGTCTTCCTCCAGGATGTGTCTGGCCTCTGCTGGAGCCAATGATACAAAAAATGCCAGCCCTCATAGGCGTTCCAGCCCTGCCCACGTAATTGGCTGTCTTCCCTGCCTCCTGACAAGGAATAGCTGATCAGGGCTACTGTGCCCTCCCCACAGGAGCCTAGGAAGAGATGAGGGGACCCTAGAGCTGCCTCTTCATCCAGGGAACCTGGCTGCAGCTGTCCCCAGGCCTGGGCAAGGGAGTTGAAGAATCCCAGGAGCCATAGGGCATGGAGGGCAATGGGCAGATGTGGGGCTGCATGGAGTTAGATCATTAGAAGAGCTCAGTTGCGCAGAAGCTGGAAGGGCCCACAGTGGGGCCAGAACCTGCTTACACAATAAATGTGTGAGAGTTAGCAGCATTCAGTGTTAGACATGCATGTGTGTGCATGCACACAGAGGGGGGTTCACACACACCGTGGCAGGGGGAATACACACACATACACACTGCCGCAGAAGAAGTTCACACAGACACACGCACAAGCATGCTCAGAGGAAGGGTTCATGAACAAGGACATGTGCATACACACACATGCCCGCTGGCAGGATTAAAAAATCACAAGGCAGCAAATCACAATGGGATTTTTGTTTGGAGCTGTTTGGATCTTCGGCGTTGGCCGTACTTGCACTCAGGAGGAGACAGTCCCGGCCGTGAGCTGCAGATGTGCCCTGACAGTAAGTTGCTCCTTCGCCCAAAGCACTGAGACTCAAGGGAGAGGTACAAAATGCCCTGACTGGATGCCCACAGCTCTGTCCCAGCATGCACTGCACTCGGTATAAAACCTGGCATGGCGTCTCAGGGTGGGGAGGGAACTTTCTTTTTGTTGCTTCCAACTCCAGAATGCTTCTTACCAATGGGTACGTCTATACTGGCAATTTAGGTCGACTTAAGTAGCCTTAAGTCAACCTAAATTACTCCCTGTCCACTCTGGGCTTCCATTAAGTTGACTTAAGAAATTCCTTAAGTCGACTTAATGAAAGGTTAGGTCGACTTAATAAGAACCGCTGGTTAGGTCGACCTAACCCTTAAGTCAACTCCTTAGGTCGACTTGAGCACAGTGTGGACATGGATTAACCCTTAAGTCGACTTAAGGGCAGTTAGGTCGATTTACTAAGTCCACGTTCAGGGTGACCACTTTGTTAAGTCGACTTAATAAGGTCGACTTTAAGTCGACTTAACAAAGTCGACCTAACTTTTTCTAGTGTAGACATGGCCAATGTGCCTCACGCTGCTGGGGGGAGAGTCCTCGTGGGGCATTATAGTCCTCATGACCCCAGCCAGCTGTTGGCCTGTGCATGGCGACAGGCAGCAAAGCGACATGTTCGCCAGTGAACGATGTTTGATACAAACGGAGCCGTGGCCTGGGGAGGTCGTCAATTCCAACTCACGGAGCCCACCAACCAGTCACACAACTTCTTTTCACTGCCAACCCAGGCTGAATGGAGCCATGGCTTAGAGGTGAAGCATTCTGTAGCTTTTCCCGTCCGCCTTCGCACCGCCCACGCCCGCTTGTCTCACTCGTTTGATATTAACGATGCTGCAGCGCCAAATTCCAGGCTGGCCAGGTGCTGCTTTGCAATCTCACAAACAGATTGATGGGGATTCCGGGACTGTTTTGTTTCCACTATAATGGGCTATTAAGTCTAGTTTGAAGATTTACTGTGTTTCCCTGCAACACAACCGGCCGGTGCTGCTTCCCCCCCTTATAATGCAGCTTACGTGAGTGTGTGCCAATGTCATTTTTCTGTGGTGACTACGCAGCCATCCATCACAAAGACAGCAGAGCGCAGCTCCATGATGACAGGTCCTCTCCCCCCCCCCACTGAATGGAGATGAAATTAAAGGCAATAAATTCGTCTCCACATTGAGCTGCAAAGACTGAAGCACCAGTTTATATTGCTAGCTAAATACCAATTAAATGGATTTGTTAAAGACCATAAGCATGGCTGCCCTGGTATTTCATGGAGAGACGTTGGCTTTGCCACAATTATGCTTTAAGGCTGTGTCTACACTAGGAAAAGCTAGGTCCACTTAACAAAGTGGTGTCCATGGACGTGGACTAAGTCCACTTTGTTAAGTCAACCTAACTGCCCTTAGGTCGACTTAACAAAGTGGACTTAAACGTCCACACTGGGCTTAGGTTGACCTAAAGAAGGGTTAGGTTGACCTAAGGAGGCGTAGGTCGACCTACCGTGCGGTTCTTAGTAAGTCGATTTAAGCTTTCATTAAGTCGACTTAATGAAAGCCTGGTGTAGACGCGGCTTTGTTTAAGTCGACTGAAGCTTCCTTAAGTCGACTTAATTTGCCACTGTAGACATAGCCTAACAGCTTTCTGTTGTATGTTTGAGTTTCATCTTTGCTGAATTGTCCTGGAACCCTACCCTCTTTTTGCTTCATCAGTAGCTTAGGTCCCAGTTCTCCAGTGGCTTCCACACAAGAAGAACCTTTGGGTGCGTCTACACTGGCAACTTAGGTCGACTTGAGGAGGCTTAAGTCGACCAACACAAAGCCGCGTCCACACTGGGCTTTTATTAAGTCAACTTAAGCACTTCCTTAAGTCGACTTAAGTCAACTTAATAACACCACCTCTGAAGGTCGACTTAAGCCTTAAATTGACTTCTTAAGTCAACTTCAAGCCAGTGTGGATGGGGAATAGAGCTAAGTCAACCTTATTAAGTTGACTTAAAGCCAGTGTGGACGGCTATCTCTATTGTTAAGTCGACTTAACAAGGTCGACTTAAATTGACTTAAAGTGTAGCCACTCTGTTAAGTCGACTTAACTTTACAAATGTAGACATCGCCTTTGTGCCCGCATGAAGTTATTTATGGGAATGGGGCTTGTGGTGTGAGGCAAGAAAGTATTTTAGAACATGCTTAATTCCTGCTGACTTCATTAAGACTGTTCAAGGGGTAAGCACGCATTTAAATACTTTGCTGGACCAGGGTTTTGCAGATTATGAGCTGTCCCAGGCAGCGACCTTGTCTCCTTCCCACCTCTTCCTACGACCCTAAAGAAATAATCATTAAATTCTTCCAACCAAACCAGATGTGTGTGAAGTTGCTCTCTCGCTTTTGCTCTAGCAGCGTATTTTTGTTGCTGTGTTTGGCGTGAGCCTGGGCAAAGGGCTTTTTAAGGCTGGGAATGGCAGGACTTTCCAAAAGGAAGAAACTTCTCCTCTCTTCTAATGCTCTTCAGGAGCAACTTAGCCAGAACTGCTCTTGCTTTCATTCATGTGTCCTCCATGAGAGCCGGAGCCTCCAGAAGGTTTAACGGTTAATTTGGGGGTCATTGCCTGCGGGCACCTGAACCCGTCACAGAGCTGTGATCTCCCTTGTGCGATTTCGATGACACACAGTGTGGGCGCCCAGCATAGCTCATGTAACTGCCATGCTGCTGCTTGAATTGCAGCCGTGGCAGGTGCAGTGGGGGAGGCAGTCTGGCCTAGTGGGGTGAGCTGAATGAAATCTGGGAGCAAGGAATGCCCAAGTTCTATGCTACAACCCCTCTTTGCGAGATGGAAAAATGGTGCCTCCGAGAGCGTTAAAAGCTGTTCCTGCACCATTGAAGTAGTTTCCTAATTGTTTTCCAGCCTTTGAAGTGGAGCACCAAAGAGCCCAGGGGTTAGTCCCATAGCAAGAGCCGTCTTTGTGCAGGGGGGACCACTGGGGTTAAATTAAACAACGAGCCGAGACAAAAAGCGAGCCCATACACAATTCAACAGCATGGTATATACTTTCTGGTGCAAGTCTATTCACTCCCGCTTGCTGCCTGAGCGGAGAGGCTGTTTTTTGAGCATTACTCATCCCGGGTGAACGTTTCAACAGGAAAAGTCCCATCTGACTCTGAGCCCGGGACTTTGTCTGTATGCTGCAAATTCAGTGTCAGGTTTTTAGTGCTTTGTCTCTGCTCCAAAAATGTGCGTGTGGGGAGACAGAATTCACCGCCTTCAAGAGAGAACCGGCAGGGGCGTTTCCTAGTCAGAGTTTGTAAGGAAAATGAAATACAGCCTGCCTGGGGATATTTACCCTGGACATATATTTTTTCTCACCTTGATTTCTTTTAAAAACACGTTTCCTGGTTTGTTTTTCTGTTAAATGTCAAGCCAGCTCAGCATCTTTGATTTAAATTATCAAGGACAGCACGTGTGCAGTCATTTAAACTTGCCTTGACTAGAAGCAGTATCGTCAAGAACTGAAGATTTAAGACACAACACCATTTTTTAAATACAGTAACTTTTCTCCCTCACGCACACACATGGTTTTTGGCTATCTGGATGTCCAGGGTCTGGAACAGCCCCTGGGGAATCTCCCCCAATGTAGGAGCACTCTGAGGTTGGAGTACATAACCCCCCCTTCACCCCACCTCACAGTCCTGGGCCGAGGGGTATGCAGGTATGTGTCTGGAGGTGGAAATGAACACATTTAAAGGATGGGGTGTCACCAGGGTGCTTGGCTCTCCAAGTACGCTGGGATGCAAAGCTGTCCCTCTGAAGCTGTCATACATCATTGTAAGTTAGACCAGTTCCTGGGGCTGCTTTAACTTATGCTGGGGCAGTCCCAGCCCCTAGAGCAGGCAAGATTAGGGATGAACAAAGGTGGCTTAAAGCCACTCTTGCGATCTCTCCTGGGCTGCTCTTCCAGGGAGGTGCCTCTGAGAATCTGCCACACAGGCTGCAGTGTGGTTTGTGCAAGATCCTGTCTCCAGGGAACTCATCTGGACAAACAACTAGATATGTTTCCAGAGCGATGTGTTCGCTCATGGGCCGACCTCAAAACTGGCTCTTAATTCAGTGGATCAGCCACTCAGGCAGAAATGGTAGACTGAGTCAGTGAACTGCCCACCAACAGCATAAGCCAGAGGTTGGATGACTTGGGACAGGCTCTTTCCAGCCAGGGAGATTGATGCTCGCTCTAAAAGAGCACATGGACTAATGTTTGCCGTATCATGAACTGGATTGCTTGATAACGTACCCAGCACGAATGCTGGGACCTATACCGACTTGGGGACTGCTATTTTAGGGAGATTCCCAAGCAGCAACAGCATACAGGCTCCAAGAAGGAGGCCAAACCCAAACGAACATTAAAAGTATGTTCCTTTTACCAAGTCCTCCAAGCCAAACACAGCAAGCAGAGTGCCTAGTCTTCCCATCATTTCAGCAGGCTCCAGGCTTTCTCTCTTTCTCTTTGGCATCGGATCTCCAACACCCTTACCTCAGAGCAACCAAACGTGTAGTCAGAAAAACACTCTCTAGGACATGGGTCCTGCTAATGACCAGGAGGTCAGCAATCAGCGTAACTTCTAGTCCTTTACGCAGCTGCCTTTTCCCTTTTTATATAGCCTTGCCCATGGGCGGGGCAAGGTGCTTCTTGCCTGCACCTTAAAGGGGTAGTACACCCCCTCAAAGACAATAAAAGAATGAACGCCGTTGCTGCCTCGGTTCACATTACAAACCATTCCCCACTTCCGCCACCATCCCATGCAGTCACTGCTTGCGCTGTTGAGAAAACCAGCTGACAGGCAAAGGCCAGTGCAGGCCGGTGCTTCCGAGAGGTGGCTGAGAGAGGAGGGCTGTTGGGCATGAGGACCGGGGAGGTTTGTGGTTTGGAAGGCCAAGCTGCATCTGTTCTTGGGCTCAATGGAAAAACCAGTCGGCAGCAATTGGAATAATAATGAGGAGAAAAGGAAAAGGAGGACCAGCAGCTCCCACTGGAGCTGTGAGTTTCTCATCTCTGACAATCGAGTCCAAAGAGGCAGGATTGCTCTTCATTCCAAACCAGGAAACAAGCAGAGGGGAAATGGGCATTTTAGCCACCGGAGTCATTGGCTATGGACCCCTGCCATGTGACGAGGTGCAGACTTCTGCCACGCTGGCACAAAAGGCCAGCCACATGTCACACCGTTAGCACACCCCCAACATCTTCCCTGGAAGGAATATGCAGCAGCCGGGTAACTCCGTGTCTACACCCATGACATAAGATCTGCGGCAGCTCCCCTGGCTTCCATTCCCATCCCATCTTGCAAGATGCTGAGATGGCAGGAGTCAATTCTTGTCTAGGAGGGAAATCCAGACCTTTGAGGAAATGCTTGTGAGACAGTGAGTAAGGCTTATCTCCAGGAGCCAGAACTGACCCCAGTGGCTGCTATAGTGCGAGAGAGCAAATCTGAGGTCCTGACTCATTAAGCGTCCCATGGTGCTTTTCACAAACAGAAGGGGCATTAGCCCTAATATCCCAGCTAACGTCCAGCTCTGACATTCTGTCCCTTTATGTTCACCCGAAAGACTCAAATGCAGAAAGTCACTCTTCACTTCCCTCTTGCAAACCTCTGTTACTGGGGCAGAAAGGCTGTTTTCCACACCAGAAGTGTCTGCATTTTGGTGGTGCATTAACATTCCTCCCAGCATTTGGGAGACATTTCTGGGTATAAATGGCCACGTAAATACAGAGAATTAGGAAGCATAATTCTTTTTAAAAAACATTGTTCCTTTAGTCTTTTGACTTCATTTTAAAAGGCCCCATCCCAGCTAGGGACTCGGTTTCATCAAAAAACATGAAAAATCCCCTGTAAAATTCTCATTGCCACCCAGCATCACTCCTTCCCTAGCTGTGCAGTTGCTTATCCAATTAGCCACAAAAGAGGCTGCTTCCAGGCAGATGCCTCAGAGTGTGTTACTAACTAATACAACACACATGCCATTGACTCTCCAGGCTCTCTTTCTTTCTTGAGAGGCCCCAGATCCCGTTAGCAAATGCTATAAATATAGAAAAAGCCTGTATCTGCGTATCTCCTGCTTGGGGGTTCGGAAAGTGTTTTCTCCCTTATCTGGTATCTTCCCACTGCATTCCACTCCCTAATGTTGTGTGATAGAGATGGAAAGAAATGCTGTCCTCTTTAGCTGTTAAAAGAAAAAGGCTAATCCTCCAGGAATAATAGACGCGAGCTCTTTATTCAAACTGCGCTATTGATGTTTTCTTCAAGGAGCTGATTAAAGTGAAATGAAAAAGATTAAATTCCACTCCAGACCCTCATCCAGAACTCAGACTAGTGTTTTGGACCAGATTCTCAGCTGGTGTAAATTGGCATTGTTCCAGTCACAGATTGTGATTGGCATCGATTGAGGATCCAGCCCTGTTCCTGCAGAGCAAATTGAAAAGGTGTCATTAGAATTTGCACATCTGGAAAACCAGGATGGACACTCAAGGTTTTCCAGAGGCTTGCTCTGTGTCGTCTTCTTGTGCTTTAAGCAACTGGAGGAAAAATAAACTTAGTGAAAACAAAATTATTACGGGCACAATGCAGAAGTGATTGGGTGATTCTCTGACCTGCGTTCAACTGGAGGCCAGACTAGATGATCAAATGGCCCCTTTTTGGGTTAAGAAAAATTCTCCCCTCACATCAGCATGGCAGGTCCTGGCAGGAGCTCACACATTTAAAGAAGATGGATTATCAGCATCAAGATCTGCCACAGGGATCTGAAAGGAAAACTTTGCCCTTCGTGTCACAGACAGCAAAACTGTTCAGAGCTGTTGCATGTGTTTATTTCTCTCTGTGGGTTGTTCCCATAAAAAATTCATGGGTGAGCAGGTCTGTTTGATCAGAAAAAGCTTCCTCCAGCTTTCCCCCCTCATTTCCTCTTGTCAGCTTTCCTCTGTTGCTGCCCTGAGATCAGCTCATCTCTGAACCCTTCCCTTCCAAGTCATAAGTTCAAATCCAGTCCAGGGCAGCAACAATGAAAAGCTGTTACTGTTTGATGGCACATATGCCCTGAATCAAGGTCTGAAGCAGCTATGAGCTCGCCCCTAGAGGTGGTCCATCTATGTCTGGATCAGGCGTGAGTTCTCCTCTAGAGGTGTCTGGATCAGGCGTGAGTTCTCCTCTAGAGGTGACTGGCTCAGTCACAGTTGGGTAGAGTTGAGTGAATAATTCAGGGGCTACACCAAAAAAATCTGAAAGAAAATTAGATTCATTTTGAACCAAAACTGATTTTTTTCCCCTTGCCAAAATGAAAAACCCAAACCCATCTCATTCTGATGTGAAGGAATCGGTCAGAATGTCAATTTGAAACAAAAAGTTGAAATGTTTGGTAAAGTTCCTATTTTTTTTCCCCAGCTGTCCCTGTTTGCCAAACGTGACCTGCATTCACAGATTGTTGTGGTGCCCTGAAGAATGTGTTTTCAGCAAATTTACGATTTCCCAGAAAAAAATGCACCCAGTTCTAAGGTTGGGTTGTCTGTGGAAAGCTGCCATTGCTACAGTTCCAGTATCCTTGATACCTCCAAGAAAACTTGGGTCCTGTTGCAAATTATGGTTGGGGCTGTGTAATGAGACTTCATTGAGATTAGAGATCCTGTCTGTGGGAACAATAAGAACTCCTCTGGCACTGTGAGCAGGGGTAACCCAGCATGTGCGGCCCAAATTTCTCCTGTTGATTTGTGGTGCTGAGTAATTGAGGTTCAACCTCCACCCCAGAAGTGGCTGCACGTGGCATTGCTGTGTGTTTCGTAGCGCACCGGAACAAGCCTCTGCGTTTGGTTCGAAATAGTCCAGGCTTGCTGACCTTCAGAGCCTGCACTAAGGCTTGATTAGCTACTTGTTTATTTAGATGGTTCAGCGGGAATGAGCAGAACAGGCCAATTATCAAGTAATCCATCCCCAGTTGCCCAGCTTCTGGCAGTCAGAGGTTTAGGGCCACCCGATACATGGGGTTGTGTCCATGGCTAATAGCCACTGTTAAATTTATCCTTGTCAACTTATCTAATTCTGTTTTGAACTCAGTTACACTTTTGGCCTTCGCAACATCCCCTGGCGATGAGTTCCGCACATGGACTGTACAGTGTGTGAAGAAGTACTTCTTTCTGTTAGTTTTAAACATGCTGCCTCTTAATTTTCTTGGGTGATCTCCCTGGTTTTCTTGTATTACATAAAGGAGTGAATGACACTTCCCCATTCATTTTCTCCACACTATTATTGATTTTGTAGCCTTTTATCATCTTCCCCATTACTCATCTCTTTTCTAAGATGTATAGGCCTAATCTGTTAAGCCTCTCCTTATTTGGAAGCTATCCACTACACCTGATCATTTATATTGTCCTTCACCGCACCTTTCCCACTACAGCTTTCAGAGATGGGAGCAACCGGAACTGGACACACTAGTCAAGGTGTGGCTATACCATGGCTTGAGATAGTTGCATTATTATATTTTCTGTTTTATTATCTATGCCTTTCCTAATGGTTGTTCCCGACATTCTGTGAACATTTTGGGTGGCCGTTGCACTCTGACCAGATGTTTTCAGAGAACTATCCATGATGTTGCCAAGATCTCTTTCCTGAGAGGTAGCTGTAAATTTAGACCCCATCAATTTAGCTGAGATTATGTTTTTCCAGTGTGCATTACTTTGCATTTCTCCACACTGAATTTCGTCTGCCATTTTGTGGCCCGGTCACCTAACTTTGTGAGATCCCTTTGTAGCTCTTTGCCATCTGCTTTGGAATTAACTCTCTCAAGTATCTGCTGGCACCGTTCCATCACTAACGAGATCGGGCTCTGAGCCTTGCAGCTGAGCAGCCCTTTAGTCTTCCCTCTCCTGAGGCACTGAGTTGCCTTTTTTCCCTGCAGCCAGTCCTGGACTCCAGAGGCCTCAGCTCTATGAGAGGGACATCTAACTCTTCCTCTGGTCCGACCCCAACTGTTCTGATACTTCCTGCCTGATGACTTCACTTCCTGCATGGGGGGCAGGTCAGGGTAAGCTGCACCCATTGGGGGAATGAATCCCCTCCATAGCAGGGGGAAACCAGTGTTTCACTGCAACTTGCCAAAGGCTTTCTGAAAGTCCAAGTACACTGTATTAACTGGGTCCACAGGCTTGTTGATCCATTCAAAGAATTTTAATAGATTGGTGAGGCATGATTTTCTCTTTACAAAAGTCATGTTGACTCTTCCCCAACATATTGTGTTCATCTATGTGTTCATCACACTGACACCACAGATACATTGTGATAAAAGCCCAGATATTAACAGCCTGACCCTGCAATCTTGGATGGCCTGGAGTACTCCTTGCTTTCAGAAGCAGTCTCGTTGCATGGTTAAGGAATATTCATAGGAGTAGGGCTTGCAGGTATCCCTAGGGATATTTGTCTAAGCTAAAAAACCCACATATTAGCTAACATGATTTGAAACTTCCCTTAACAACAAAACTATGCCTGCATTTACACTATGGCAGCTGCGCTATTGTAGTGTTTCAATGTTGACATGCACTACTGTGTCAGGTGAGGTTCTTCCTTCACTGTAGTTAATCCACCTCCCTGAGGCTGCGTCTACACTTGTAAATTAAGTCGACTTAAGCTTGCTTAACTCGACTTAATTTACCCTGCGTCTACACTAGTTTCCTTAAGTCGACTTAAGCAGCTTGCTTAAGTCGACTTAATGAAAATTAAGTCGACTTTATTAAACCTCAGTTTAATTCAACTTAGGGCTTAAGTCAACTCCCTTGAGTCGACTTAAGCCAGTGTAGACATGGGGTAGCCCTAAGTCGACTTAGGGCTACTCCAGGACTCCCCCACTGCCCTCCCTGCCAGGGGAGGGGGCACAGAGGGAGCCTGTCATGCTCCCCCAAAGAGCAGGGCAGAGCCCTGCCCACCCTGCCCCTATGTGCTGCCAGGGTCCCTGTCCCCCTTTGCCCCATTGTACCTATGTACAATGGGGCAAAGGCTGAGCCCCCTGGCATTGGGCAAGGGGTGACCCTGCTGCCCTCCCGTGGACCTACCCTAGGTCCCCCTAGTCCCTAGAAGTCGACCTAGGTGTCCAGTGTGGACGCTTTAGGTCAACTTTGTAAGTTCCCCCCAAAGTTGACTTAAAATTTAAGTGTAGACTCACTAAGTCGACTTAAATTTCCAAGTGTAGACATAGCCAGAGAGACAGTAGCTAGGTCAACTGAAGAATTCTTGTACCAACCTAACACTGTCTAGGCCAGTGGTTATGTCTGCTTAACTACATCACTCAGAGTTGTGTAACTTTCATACCCCTGAAAGACATAGCTGGCTCGACCTAACTTTTTCATGTAGACCTCGCCATTCTGTAGAGACAATTTGGTGTTTCGCTTGACCTGATTTTAGAAAGCACCTCCCCCACCAGCCCATCTCAGCCATAAATGATGGTTTACATACAGTAGAGCAAGGGACCTATCATCTCCAGGAAATTATAACATTTCTGTTGTTACAGCAGTACTTGATTGTACCAGGTCACACCACACACACCAGGATGCAGTTTAATAACAGCTCACTTGCAAAATGGACTAAGGGCTTTTAATGCAACCTCAGCAGCTGTCATGGTTTTAGATTTGTGTTTGTGTCCTCTAATATAGCACAAATCTGCTACTGTGTGGTATGACCATTTGCACATTAGGGACTGTATTCCATGAATTACTGAGTTTAATCATCTGTTTGATTGCAGTATCCAGCCATTAAGTGTCTCCATGTGATGTATAGCATTTCAGGGCATGCCTACACTGTTGAAAGAGGATTACTGTCATGAAGTGCGCTACTCACCGCTGGATTGGTGCCTCCTTCTGGTCACTCTGGAGATTAGCTTGAGGTCTACACCTCCTTCTGCAGTTTGCAAGCAGTTGCTTTGTCTCTTCTGCTGGCTGGCAGCCTATCTCTCGCTCCAAGAACTGTGGTTATAGTCTATATGCGATGGCCATCTCATTGCTAGAATTTCTACTGCTCAACTTCTTTTCCTTGTCTCTTAGCGATTTCAACTCTGGTATCTTTATTTTCTGCTGACAGCTATTTTACTGCTTTCTCTCTCTCTCTTTTTCTTTCACGCACACACATCCCATGTACTCACGCAGGTGCAAACACTGAAATTCACTGCATTGTTTAGTTGCCGTTGTTGGCTGGCTGGTTCATTGCTTAGCTGCTGAAGGAGAACATGGGGAATAGTCCCTGAACATCAGCTGCCTCGCTGAAAATTGTGGCCATAACTTGTATCAAACCTGTACAGAAATCAGCCCAACTGAAGTTATTAAATAGGCTCCCAGAGGACTTTAAGAGAAAAGGACACCTGGTTCAATATTACAGCTAGTTAAAAAATGCCACTGAAATTTCTGGAGGGAGGAGCGGAGTGGTTGTGGAATTTTTTTTTTAAATTTTGGGGGTTTTGTTTTGTTTTTGTTCTATATTTTTGTTGAAATTGCCAGTGAATTTCTTTTTCCCAGTTTTTCCCAGATGAAGACAGAAAAATTTCAATAACATTGTCTGGTTTTCAGTAAATGTGCAGTTTCTGGCTTTTTTGGTGCTGTTGAACAAGAAAGTTTCACTGAAAATGATGTGTATCCAGTAAAATGTTCAGCTGTGACTAAAAGCCAGTTTTCCTCAAAATTATGTTCTGGCAGAAGCAATTCAACCAGCCTGTTGGGTTCAGGTGTGGTGTCAGGGATCCCTGGCTGTGTCTACACTTGTTAATTTAAGTCGACTTAGCGCGTCTACACTTAAATTTTAAGTCGACTTTGGGGGGACCCTACAAAGTCCACCTAGACCATCCACACTGGACGCCTAGGTCGACTTGTAGGGGCTAGGTGGACCTTGGACTGGTCCATGGTGGCAGGGGGGTCACCCCTTGCCAAGTGCCAGGGGGCTCAGCCTTTGCCCCATTGTACCTGGGTACAATGGGGCAAAGGGGGACAGGGACCCTGGCAGGGCATAGGGGCAGGGTGGGCAGGGCTCTGCCCTGCCCTGTGGGGGGCATGCCAGGCTCTCCCTGTGCCACCCCCCTGGCAGGGAGGGCAGTGGGGGAGTCCTGGAGAGCCCTAAGTCGACTTAGAGTCGACTTAGGGCTACTCCAGGTCTACACTGGCTTAAGTCGACTTAAGCCAAAAGTCGACTTAAGCCAAAAGTCGACTTAAAACGAGGTTTTAAAAAGTCGACTTAATTTTCCGTAAGTCGACTTAAGCAGCTTGCTTAAGTCGACTTAAGGAAAGTGTAGTGTAGATGCAGAGTAAATTAAGTCGATTTAATTTACAAGTGTAGGCGCACCCCCTGAGTTCAGAGACTGTCTCCATTTTTGCATCAGACTAGAGAGGTTGAGGTGCCCTGAGAAAGGAGTCAACAGGGGCCTTTGAGGGCTGATTAGACTGTCGTGCCTCTGTCTGAGACTACTCTCGACCAGCAGCACCCAAGGGATGGGTCGGTCTTTCCTTTTCTCAGATACAGGAGTTGGAAGTTCCCCCTAACTGTGGGATATTCCAGTGGGCCCAGCTGCCTTGGACCTTGAACCGTCACATGCGTTGCCATTTGCCAATTGATGTTTGAATGTAGCATGGAGACTGAGATCGCGTCCAATAGCACTGAACATAGGAACCGGAGACATTCAAACGCAAGAAGCAGCAGAAAGCCATCAGTGTCTGCCCCGCCCTGCATCCTGCCCTGTGTGCCTGCTGGCCCCACCCTTCTGCAGAATTGGTGCCTCCTCTGACAGGCCCTATGAGTGAGTCCTTTGATCCACAGCTCGGCAGGATTAAGTTGCCACTGTCTGGAGAGTTTGGAAGGCCTCCAAGTCCTGGGGTACGTCCATTTAAGGAAGGTTAAGTCGACCTACAGACTCCTGCATCCACATTGGGCTTTTATTAAGTCGACTTAAGCGCTTCCTTATGTCGACTTAATAACACCACCTCTAAGAGTTGACTTAACACTTAAATTGACCTTATTAACTCGACTTAATCCAGTGTAGATGGGGAAAGCCCGTAAATCGACCTAATTGGCCTCCAGGCCCCCTCCCAGGGCTACCCACAATGCACCACTCCTCCGTTGACCTAGCACCTGCCAGTGTGGACACAGGCAGTTGATATGAGTGTTCAGTGTGGACTCTAAGTCGACTTAACAGAGCCTCCAGTGTAGACATACCCCCTGGAGCCTTCTGGGAAATTTCTCTGCAGGCCAGTCCAAATCTGCTCTCCCTGTGAGATCTCAGGCAAGTCATTTCCTTCTCTGCCTCAGTTTCCCTCTGAGCTTTCAGCCTATGGCTTTATGCTGGCAGTGAGTGGAGCTCCTGATGCAAACAAGATGGGGATTACAGCTAGCCATGTCTTCAGGACCTCATCTGCTCTGGCATTGGTGCATGTGTGAGCAGCACTAAAGCCGTTCAAATCCATGGGCACTGCAAATGCTCAACCCTTCTGAGATCCAGCGTGGGTCCCCCTCGTGCATTTTACACTCAGGGCACTAGAGACCTGAAGCTCCGTGGCAATAACTAATCTAATGAATGGCAGTTTTCAGTAACTCACAAAGAGAAGTAGCCCGCACCTCACTGAACCAGCTTTCTGAGGAGGTGTTATGATGTACGTAATTAGCAAACGCCACTTAATCAGCAATGTGTTCCCCACACTCAGGACTGCTACTCCTAACAAGTCAGACTCCTGCAAACTCAGCCCATCTGACTTCAACAGCAAGGAATTAACTCTCATCAGGACGCACTGGTGGAGGTGATATCCCTGTTCAGTTTTGTGGCTGTCCCTTGGATATGAAACAATCTTCTAGTTCTTCTGTGCCAATCTCCCCCATTCCTACCCTCTTTCCATTCAAATCCCCCCTTAAAACTCACTTCTGCCACAAAGCCTTTCACAGAAATAATCTTCCTAAGAAATCCTGTCTGCTCTGCTTTGGGAGTGTACTCGGCGTCTGGCCAGACAACGCTGTTCATTCTGGATTCTAAGCTCTGTGCAGTAGGGACATGGGACCAGATTCATCCCCAGTTTAATGTCCCTGCCTTCAGTTGACTTCTGTGTTCTTATAGCGGTGGGGAAAATGTCAGCCGGCTCTCCTTCCAGCAAAGAGCTATACCATAGCAGAGGAGGAAAAGCAGATGCCAATATAAAACATGCTGCTGTCCCATCTGCTGCCCTGGTGAGTCAGAATAACTCAGTGATCTCAAAATGGCATTTTACAGATGGGGAACCGAGGCACTAAGGGACTTAGGTGCCTAAATGCCACTTACAGCCACTCACACACACCTTTGCTGAGGCCCATAGGCACCTAAACTCACTCAGCACTCAGCTTTTTGCAGTAGGAGTTCCCTCTGTGTCTGTGTGGATGCCTCCAGGTGTGTGCCGCACTGCTTCCCTCTAGGTGTCTGAGCCCCAGAGTGATTCACACACCAGGGGAAGAAGGGCTCTTCTCCGCCTCAACCAGCTGATCCTGTCAGCATGCTCAGCGGGAATGGGGGGGGGGCAGGTGGGGCCACCACAGGTGGCTCTCAGGGAAGGCACAGCCTTCCACCACCTGCAATACCAACCGCCCATGATCAGCAAGTACAAGAACTGTGATTATGGCTGGCCTCAGTGCACTGGGAGAGGAGTTAGTGATTCCTTGTCCCCAGGTCCACACTTCTGTGCACAGCTGGCCAAATCTGGCTCTCAGGCTCTTTACAGCTTCCCTGACTCTATGTCTGTCTCTTCCCAGCACCTTCACCCTGTAACATTTCTCATTGACTTCCCACTTCTGGCTCCTTCTTGCCCAAGTTCCTGCTGCCCCCAAGGATGATTAGCCAGATTTGTTCCTCCTTTCAATGGATTTGGTTGATTGTGAGCAGCACCCAATTTATATTTTCCCCTTTATCTTTTCATCTTCCATGGAATGTCTGCCTTGAAAAGAAGGCTGCCTTCTGGCAGGAATAGACAGCCACATGACATGCACAGTTTCTGTGGATCTCCCTCTGCATCTTGACCTCAGGGACTGATCCTGAGAGGTGCTGACCACGGGCAGATCCTGTTGATGTCAGTGGGAGGTAACCCCCAGGATCAGGCTAGCATATTTTTTGTCATCTTATGGGAACTGCTTCTCTCACCACCTCTGGGGTGGAACACTGCAGTGGTTTTACAATACGACACAGCTAAACAGTTGAGGGAAATACTGCATCCAGGTGAAACTACAGGAGGAGTTTTGGGTAGATGGAATATAGTTACCCCAATTGGATTTTGACCAGGACACCAAAGGTAATCTTTTCCCCTTGCAAAAAGTGCCATGGGATGTGTTGTGAACAATGACTTGGCTTTGAGACTGATCCTGATTGAAAACATGGGAGCTCTAGCAGGAAGTATGGTACACAGCTTGCAGGACTCCTGGTAGGTTTGGCTGGTGGTCTCCCATTCAGCCACTAACCCTGACCAGTACTACGTAGCTTCGGAGACTGTTGGATTGCCAGCAGCGCACGGCAATAAATGAATTCCATTCTCAAAGATGGATAAGCATGAGGGAACGTTTCTCCATAGTCCCAACATTGGCTAGAAGAGGGATAAACTGGAAAACCACATGACCATCCAAGGTCAAGGACTGGGGAAAGGATGCTGAATGTATCTTTCCACTGAGGGCATCAAATGGGCTGTTGGAGTTTACAGGGGCTGTTCTGTTGTGTAGAGCATCTGAAAAGAGCCAGGATTGACTCTGCCGTTAGCACACTTGGCCTTGGGCAATTGCCGAGCAAGCATGGCTCACGCCCTGGGGAGCACACCTTCCAAACTGGAAGGCTGAAAGCAGTGTTGACCTTTAAGTGAGCATGGAGCAGCTACCACATTGAAAACGTGCCCATGTCAGTAACGCTGTTTCAGGCCATGTTGACAGCAGGGCTGTGGGTGTCTGAGACTCAGTGCTTTCAAAATCGCTTCTCAGCACCTCGCATCTGTGGGTGTTTTGCTCTAGAAGATTAGCCGCTTTGCAGGGCTGTGCCAATAGTCACAGGAGGATGCTGCGTGGAAGCAGTCAAAGTTTTCCCAGCTCAGCTGGGAAGAGGGTGTTGGAATATGCACAAATGGTGCCCAGGCAGTGACAGGTAAGAAAAGCGCTCTTCATCAAGATCCAAACTACTGCAGCTCCTCTCCAACAGCTTCACTCTCTTAAACACTGCCACACTCTGACTGCTGTAGATAGGCCAGAAAAGCTGTGCACATCCTCAGTGAAGCTGTGAATTCAGGAAAAGCTGTCTGTCCTGCGCATTCTGAACTTTTTGCCTTGTCTTTGCCAGCACTGGAACAAGGTGAAAGGGCTAACTCAGCTTTTCAAGCAGAGAGCAGAGAGCAGAAGAGCAGGTTTTCCTGAGTTCTCAGCAGTTCAGCCTGGCCTTTGAGCAAGTTGTGCTGGGTGGCAAGTTTAGCTGATATCTCAGCTGGACTCTTCTTTCACTCTGTTTTGCCCATGCACATCTGGGCAGAAGAGTTCATTTGAAAACTCCATCTGAGTCCAGAGAAAACCTGAAGTATTTTCCGCTTGTATCAGATTTCAGTGGAGGGTCTGAGGAGCTGGCCAGGAACAACTGGGAGTTTACAAGTCAAAATCTGAGGGAATTTCTGGCCCAGAGATGAAATTATTCTCCTGATGATCCACAGGGGGAAAAGAAGTGGCTTGCCAAGCCTTTCATCCAAAGGGGGAGCCATGTCAGTCTAGTTCATTAAAACAAACAAGGAGTCCTGTGGCACTTTTAAAGACTAACCAATTTATTATCACATGAGCTTTCATGACAGGACTCTTTGTTTGTTTTATCCAAGATGCTGTTGACTTAGCTGCACTTACTGTGAGACCGATGGAGAAACTCCACTTGCAACTAACTTTCTCTAGCTAGGAGTTCAGCAGAGTTTGGCTGTCTGTGAAGGAAAACACTTAGCTTTAATTGCAAAAATCTGAAAGTTTGCATCTCTTTTTCATCCTGGTATCTATGGGTACATCTACACTGGCAAGTTAGGGCGACTTAAGAAGGCTTAACCTAAACAAAGCCGCGTCCACACCGGGTTTTTATTATGTCGACTTAAGCCCTTCCTTAAGTCGACTTAATAAGAGCTTAAGTGGACTTAATAACACCTCCTCTGAGGTCGACTTAAGCCTTAAATCGACTTCTTAAGTCGACTTAAAGCCAGTGTGGATGGGGATTAGTGCTAAATCGATCTTATTAAGTTGACTTAAAGCAGTTAAGTCAACTTAACAAGGTTGACTTAAGTTGACTTAAAGTATTGCCACTCTGTTAGGTCAACTTAACAAGGTTGACTTTAGGTCAACTTTAAGTCAACTTAAAGTTGACCTTGTTAAATTGGCTTAATAAAGTCGTCTTAATTTTGCCAGTGTTGAGATAGCCTTTGAGAGTTGGAGTCTTTGTTAGTGCTGGAGATTTAAAAACAAAAAGCTGTTGATCAGAAAGAGGCTGCAAGAGGAAGAATGGTGAATGGTCTTATCTAGGACTTGTGAAGGCTCAATTCCTATCTCCACTACAGGTGATCATAGGTAAATTACTTAATCTCTCTGGGCCTCAGTTCCTTATCTGTGAAAGGGGACTGATGGTGATTGCTAACTGGGAAGCAGAAATCCCTTAGTGTGAAGAATCTTTCATCTTTGGCTTTTTTTTTCATCTTGAACTGTGATGAAAAGTCATACATTTTAAATTTTTTGCAGGAATGAATTTCTAAAAAAAGAAAAATCAGTTTCAGGAGAAAGAAAACAGAATTTTTCAACTTGCTCCAGGCCTGCTTGGAAGGCTTTTTTAAGAACATAAGAACATAAGAAAGGCCGTACTGGGTCAGACCAGAGGTCCATCTAGCCCAGTATCTGTCTACCGACAGTGGCCAGTGCCCAGGTGCCCCAGAGGGAGTGAACCTAACAGGCAATGATCAAGTGATCACTCTCCTGCCATCCGTCTCCATCCTCTGATAAACAGAGGTTAGGGACACCATTCTTAACCCCTTTCTGGCTAATAGCCATTTATGGACTTAGCCACCATGAACTTATCCAGTTCCCTTTTAAATATTGTTATAGTCCCAGCCTTCACAACCTCCTCAGGTAAGGAGTTCCACAAGTTGACTGTGCGTTGTGTGAAGAAGAACTTCCTTTTATTTGTTTTGAACCTGCTACCTATCAGTTTCATTTGGTGACCCCTGGTTCTTGTATTATGGGAGTATTTAAACAACTTTTCCTTGTCCACTTTTTCCACATCCGTCATAATTTTATATACTTCTATCATGTCCCCCCTCAGTCTCCTCTTTTCCAAGCTGAAGAGGCCCAGCCTTTTCACTTTCACTTTATCCTGCAGGCAGAAGATGAAATTAACAAAAGCTTTCCAGATGCACAGCTGGGAGCCCTCATTTTGCTTTTCTGGAGAGAACTCCTAAATTTTCCTTCAGAAAATGTCAGCATTGCAAAAAGGGCATTTTCTGTCAGAAGATCATTCAACGTAGAATTCTCAATCAGTTCTAATAATGACACTTACTTCCTTTGACTGTCTAGTCCATTTAGACCGTAAGCCCTTCAGGACAGGGACTGTCTCTTATGATGTTTACCTACTGGGTCTGCAATAATGGGGTGCCAGTCTTGTTTGGGGGAGTCAGGTGCTACTGCAATACAAATGACCACAGTTACTCACGACTATGACGTTTCCAGTTTGGCCTTGGGGGCATGTCTTTCCTCAGCCTTCACACCGGCTGAGGTACCTCCAAAGCCTTTAACCCGGGCCCCCAACAGGTGCCATTGTGTAGCTATAACCAACCACATCGGAAACAGCTGCTAATTCTAAAGTCTCCAGCACTCTGGAAGGGGCTGCGCTTGGCCAGAGCTGCCCTCTGGAAAAATTCGGCAGGTGGCTCTTAACTTGGAAGCTGTTTGCATGGCTCACAGAGAAGCCAGAGAGGTGGGGGTCCCCTTCCCAGAAATAAGGGCCCATATGATCTCCCCTGCCCAACCCTGCTGCCAGGGCCGGCCCAAGGGCTTCTAGCGCCCTAGGCGAGCTGTGACTTTGGCACCCCCACCCCGACATTCAGGCTAGAGGAAAATGATCATATATTTGGGGGCTGCACTGTCCGGACACACACACACAGCCCCATGCCAGGGAGGGAGCTGGGCGAGCAGGGAGCAGCAGCGCACTGCATTGGGACCCAGACAGCGCGCGCCGCACAGCCCCGCCTCGCCCTTCCCTCCGCTCGCCGCTAGGCGTCGCTGTCCCCTCACTGTGGAGCGCGGCGGCGGCTACCCACAATGCACCACGCCGGGTTCCATTCACACGGCTGCTCGGCCAGGGGGCGGGCGGGGGAAGCGGCGCGCGAGCTTCTGCTGCCTGCACGCGCCGGCTCCCTGCTCCGCGCGGACCCCCCAGGTAAGGGCGGGGCGAGTCCGGCGCCGTTCGATCCGGAGTGGCTCCTTTCCTCCGCGGCGGGCGTTTACACGGCGGGCGGGAATTCGGAGTGGAACCCTGCCCGGCGCCAGGGATTGCAATGCGGGATCTGTCCCCTGCAGCCTGGGGTGCGGGGCCGGGTGTGGGGCGCGGGCAAAGCTTTCCCTGCACGGGGGGAGGGGAGAGAAAGCGGTAGGCAAAGACAGATCCGGACTGTGCATCCCCCGGGCTCTGGGCGAATGCCCCAGCTGGTAGAAGAGCCCCTGGCTCTGCTGTGCCCTCTCCTGCCATTGTCGCAGCTCAGTGGGTTGCAAACTTGTTTCCTCGGGGAAATAAATCATGCATGCCTGGGACCCAGCAATTGCATCTTGGAGCAATGCATTCCAGTCTGGCGGCCACGGCAGGGGCGCTGCGATCCAGTGCCGGAGGGTCTGTGCCCCAGTACTGCGTCCTGACCCGTAGTTTGAAAACCACCGTTAGATCAGGGAGCATTAGGGTTTGAGCCCTGATCTGCATGGACTGAGGGCGAGAAATCCATTCCGACGGACGGACGCTCATTGGGAAGGTTTCGGACATGGTAGTGATGGAGAGGGGCCCGCTTCTTCCTCCCGCCAGTTCTGAATCCTGGGGCAGCTTGGACTTGGTTCCTGTTTTTAAAAAAAGGAAAAAGGCCTGACACTGAACACAGAGCCAAGTTCAGCTGGGTTCTGGAGTTTGGGAAACTCCCAAATTGCACCACCTTTGCCAAGCCCTGGGTTTGGTCCAGTGTGAATATTGATGGTACAGCGCAGCGGTTAGTGAGTGTAATGTAAATGTAAGGGGAAAACAAACGAGTCTAGTGGCACTTTTGAAGACCAACAAATGTATTTATCGCCTGAGCTTTCATGTGGGAGAAAATCCCACTTGGCCAGATGCCTGAAGATGGGGACCTTATGGAATGGGAGGAAAATGAATGCAGGGAAGTGTAAGTCAGAGGATCGGGTCACGCCATGGCAGTCGCTCACATTGCAGCTGAACCCTTTCCCTGGTAAATCTGACTTTGAAAAGACTGGTGCAGCTGGGTTGTTTGGAAGCCAAGGAAAATTTGGTCCTTGCAATCATTGTTGAATACAGAGAGGTCAGTTCTCATAAGGGTAATTTAGCAACCTCCAGAGAGGAGGTGAGCTTATCTGGAGATGCAGAAATTACCCCAAATTCTCTTTAGTTTTAACAATGTCTTAAGCGCCTCTCCGGCACATCATAGCCTTAGTGGTCTGTGTTGCCTTTTAACGCCTCATGCTGGGGCATGGATTATTAGGGCTCTTCTGATTTATTTTCAGAGGCAATGATCCTGCTTCTAAAATCAGAACACTGAATTTCTTAATATCATTGTACAATCTTTGGTCTTTTCCCCTCGTGGGCATTGTGCTTCCGGCGTAGGCCTGTAACTCTGGGTCTGTAGGTGACCGATTTGGAAGAAACCTAGTATTAACAAGAAACTACCTGAGGATTTTTTTTTTTAATTGTATGGCTGCGTGAAAGCACCCAGCAGGAGCAACCTTATAAAAGAAAAGAGGGATTGTGTCAGGAATAGAAATAGGACAATAGCTTAAACCAATAGACCACGTGTTTTGTTATGTATCTTTCACAAACGTTCAGTATCTTTCTTTAAAACTGATCTCCGGTGCCTTATTCTCTTAAACGAAATCCGTTGAACACGCTTCTTTCCTGTCCTCTTAAGGAAGCAGCTTTCTGTCTTTCGTGTGCTCTTCCTTCACTCTTTCTCCTCCCCCTGCCTCACTTTTTAAAACCCACTTGCTGACCCACTGTTGGCTGCCCAGTCCTTGTACATCACAGCCCCAGGGGTGAAAGGGGCCATGTAAATGCGAAGTGTGATTGGTGGTGGTAGTTTCATTCAGGGCTGGGTGGGTGTGCTATTGAGGGTTTGGCACAGAGCTAATGTTCTCTGCCGCTCCGGGTTCATGAGGCAGAGGATGCTATAAAGCGAGAAAGCTGGCCTCTTTCTCGGGCAAGCGTTAAAGCAGGTCCTGTGCCATGCCCACCACTGCAGAGCTGGCTGCTTCCGGAAGCTGGAGTCTGCATATAGGCTTTAAATGCCTGCAGAGCACTGGAATGTGCCTCTCCCACTCCGGCGGGGCTGCCAGCCTAGGAGCCAGCAGAGGAGGAAGCCAGAATGAGGACTGAGGATGCTCTGCTGCCAGACTGGACGCGTTTATAGAAATCACGGACGTGTCATTGTGAATGTGAATGGTGCTTTTACAGCAATACAGGGCAAGAGACATCTCCTAGTCAAAAGAGCCTGCGTAGTCTAGGGGACACAAGTTATCTGTTTGTATGGCACGCTTGATGCTCAGACACGGAAAATAACCTGGTCCCTTTCAAGCCAAGAGATACGAAGGGAGGTAGAGAAAAGTAATGGGCATGCCTCTTGTTAATGAACAGTTTTGTTTAAATGAGGGGGTGTCAGCCCCCTGCCGAGGGGTGGGTGGGGCTGTCAGCTTGTTGGAAGAAGTATGTTTGAAATAGGGACTGGGAGGAGGAACAGGCCAAGGCAAGGCTGTGCTGGGTGGGGTGGTTGTGTGAAGGGCATCACTCAGAAGCAGTCATAGAGGCAGGAGTGGGACAAGGCCCTCAGGCCAAGGCAGAAGCCAAACTCTGCAGATCAGGAAGGAACTTTCCCTGCAGGCAGCTTATTCCCGGACTGGCCGCTTCCAGATTTCTTGCAGCATCCTGGGAACCAGCAAAACAGGTTATTGGCCTAGATCAGACCAGTGGCTCTCTGCAGGGCATTTCTCCTCCTGTGGCAGAGGTGCTTTGGCAGGGGGCTTGGCTATTGTGAAGCAGAGAAGAGGGTGTGGAGAGAGCATCAGAGAGGTGACTGAGGCTCCTGGAAGAGTGCATGTGAAGTGGGGCTTTGAGGGATGATGAGTGTGCTGGGCTGAGGGAGGGGGACTGTTCCAGGTGCGTCTCAAAGCTCCTTCCAAAAGTGGGTGGGGATTGGCCTGGGGGGAAGCAGTGCTGCTCCAAAGAGCAGGCAGACCAGTGCATGTAACATGAAGTCCTGGCCTGTGGCTCAGCTAGTTCCTGGCTCTTTACTCGTAACCCGGCCTCCCAGCTTTGAGATTAGTTGGCAACGTGCACGGCTCCTCTGGTGCCATGTGTGTGCATTGCCTGAGTAGTTCTGACCTGCCAGCCAAATGTCTGCGGTGGAGGGGAGGGAGTCTTATCGAGTCATCTACAGCGGCCTGGGGCAAGTTGACATTTACCCTCAGTCCGCAGGTCCGAGTAGCAGACGGAAGTGGGTCCCGATGCTGACGGGGTACAGCTGTATTCTTGCAAACGTTGCAGAGGGAGGCGGTGTAAGTGGAGATAACTCTGTGCTTTCACCTACTTTGTGCCAGCTCTGAGTTTGACTCAGTAACCAGAAAATGTTTCCCTTGTGCTGAATGTAATTGAGGTCGGTGGAGTTACATTAATGCTGAATTTGGCCCATTCAAGCCTAAACGCGTTAACACTCGTCTGTGGACCAGTCTCCCAAGGGAAGTGGGGGAAGCCCATTGCCTGGGTCATTGAAGAGTAGGCTGGATAAAACATTGAGTAATCTGTTGCTGGAGGCAATCCTACACTTGAAGAGTGTCTCTTCCAGCTCCTTTTATGAATCCACGGACACTTAGAAATCTTTGTGCAGCGTGTGAGCACTGGAAACACTCGCTTTGAAGTGGGTTGATTTTTTTCATTCTGACACATGTGCATTTCCTAGTCTAATATACTCAACAGATGTGGGTTGAGCACAGGGCTGGGAGCCAGGGACCCTTGAGCCCTAATTTTGTGTCTCAGACTGACCTTGGGCATGTCAGTTCCCATCTGTGCCTCAGTCCCCCCCATATGTGTTAAATGGGAAATAGCAATTCTTGGGAGCGGCAGCCATTAATTGTCTAATGGTTTGACGTTGTGAAGTGCTGTGTGAGTACTAAGTATTGTCATGAATTGCTCATGGTATGTGTGCTGTCATTTTCCACTGGATGGACCCGGAAGTGCTTCACCCTATGCCAGAGACCCACGATTGCTACAGTTAATAACACTGTTAAATAACAATACTTCCATTTAAAAACATCAGATCAAATCTTGAAAGTCATATAGTCGTAAGTCACCTACTTTGACTTCAATATCGCGGGCCACTAACCTCCCTCCGCCACCCACACGCACTAACTCAACAGCTGGAATTTAGCTCCAGTCTATGTTACAAAGTTAGGTTGACGTAAGACCATGTGCATCGACTGAGATGTGCATGTGTCTACACCCAGTTTTGTCTCCCGCCGACACACGTGTCCTGTTAGCATGACACAATAACATCAACTCCCTGTGTGACGCAGAACGGTGATCAACTACTCAGGTTGATGCGTTGCGAGTGTAGATGCTGCATGAATTGTGCAGTCTGGCATGCTTGACTTTGCTGTTTAATTCCAGCGCTCTTTCTTACGTCCCATCTTCACTTCCTCTGACTGTCCATTCAGCTTGCAGGGTGTCTCACCGAGCGCTGCTGATGTTATTCAAATGGTAACACGTTCTCTTTTAGCTCTAGTTTCACGCACGGCCTTCACTCGTGCTTTGGGAACACAAAGATCAAAGCCCTGTCCCGGTCACCGCGAAGTTCTCGGTGTGCAGGCTAGGGACACTCAGGAAGTTGCAATGCAGCCCGGGGTTTCTCGCAGCATTACGGATGCTGACAGCAATGCAAGAAAATGTGAGACAGGTCAACACATTTTGTTTCTAAAACGATGCCCCCAGTCTTGAAATAAGATCCACAGTGCCTGAGAAGAGGGTTTTGCTGATGTGCCTTTAATGGCAGGATGTCTTCCAAAGCCATAGCGTTCATCATTGAAATCAGCGAGCGTCCTGTTGCACTTTAAAGACTAACAAATGTATTGTTTGTTAGTCTTTAAGGTGCCACAGGACTCTCGTTGTTTTTGCTGTACACAGACTAACACGGCTCCCCCTCTGGATTTCATCATTAAGCATATTTTCTGCTGTTCTGGGATTGTAGGACTTTCTTTTCAAAATATTTCTTTTTTTTAAATCTTTCCAGTTCACCTTCCCTTCTAACTGCAAGTTTTGGCTCATAGTTTTAATAATTGATCAAAAAATTAGTTTAAGCAGCAAGTTTTAAAAAAAACAAAACCCCGCCCACAAAAGCAGCAGAAGAAATTGTGAGTCAAGATGTGGATGGTGGAATGAAAACAATAAAGATCAAACCCAGTTTTAAATATAGATGAGATGTTTATGATTTATTTAAAACCTACTGCATTTCCACCCTTTTCAAGTCCTCCCTCCCCAGCTTTTTAAAAGATGGTTTAAAAAACAACAGAATTGTCTCAGAAGTCAGAGAAATTTAATAGCCAGGAAGTTTTCAAAGGAAAAGCTAACTAGTGCCATGAACAGACATTGGCAGAGAACTATTCCACTGCTACAAGGATATGATACTGTGGTGCTCCGTTTCCCGGGCACTTCAGGTCTCATCCGTCAACGGAAGTTGCTCTGTCTCTCTCTCTGGAAAGACAACAGAGTCCTGTGGCACTTTTAAAGACTAACAGATTTATTTATCGCATGAGCTTTCGTGGGAGAAAATCCCACTTCGTCAGACGCTTTAAAGATGGGAAAGTTACAGAATGGGAGGAAATTAAATGCAGGGGAGTTTATGACATAGGATCAGGTCAGGCTGTAACAGCAAATCAAAATAGGTGTTAGGATAATTTTAGGGGTCTGCAAATGAAGAAATGTTAAAACACACTGTTGTAAGGGCCTGTCTGGATTTAAAATTCTGTAGTGGCATGGCTGCACTGCTTTTCAGCTTTTATTTTTGGCCCTGATGGTTGGAAAGGAGAACTTAATAGCCCTGCTTGCTTGCAGAGGAAAGCTATGAAAGTGACTTCTCTCCCCAAAGCTCAAAACCAAGAAGGCAAATACAAAAAGCCTCACTTTTTAAAATCTCATTATATTTTGAACACTTGGGGTTCAAAGTGGGGGGCCCATTGAACCACATGCAACTGACAGTATAATTGGACATAAGCAGACCCTAATGGTTGAAATAATATACGTATTACATGCAAATCCTTGACAAGAAAAATCTATTATTGAAAATCCTTCCAAGCCAAAACCGCTCCCAATTCTTCAAAATCTGCTTATGTTCCCGCCTTTAAATGTTCCCCATAGTTTATTAACCGCGTTAGTCTCTGTACCGCAAAAACAACGAGAGTCCTGTGGCACCTTAAAAACTAACAGATTTCTTCAGGCATAAGCTTTCATGGGTTGCGACCCACTTCATCAATGTATCTTTAAGGTGCCACAGGACTCTCATTGTTTATACACTCAGATGAAACCTTCTCTTCCCAAACCCCTTCATCTCCAAAACATCCCTCTACTCCTCTTTTCCAAGACCTTTCCCCCAAGCTTTCTGTTTGACAGTGACCCCTTTGCTTCTGTTCTCCATGGGCGACTGATCTCTACCTGCTTTACTCTTCTGTTTTGACATCAGCTGGCTTCTTCCTTTCCTCATGGGCCAGCTGTCTCATGCTCCTCTTGAAACACTGCTTCTGAATTCAATGAGGCCGAAGCACCAGAAGGGGCTGTGGTGGTCGAATTTAGACCCCTAGACAGATCTTTGCAAGGTTTCAGTTGCACTGTTCCCTGCGCTACTGTGGAGTTACTTGGAAGATGGCTATGCCACAGGAGATGCTGGCTCAAGGGAAAAGACTGCGAAGGACAATCCATTATAAATCCTCCTTCTGAGAGGCTTGTGAGTTTCTTGGAGTTTTCTTTTGGAAAATTGTATCTGCCTAAGTGAAAGAAATCTAATTCTATAGTTCTTGCTGCATGAACTCAAGGGGAAACCAGTACAAATCTACCACATTAAGCTGGATTAGAATTCCCATTGAAGCCATGTGAAAATATATTGTAGTGATTAGGAGCTAAGGCACAATGAAGTATTCAAATACTTCAAAGGTGACACATCGTCTTTTAGATCCAGCTGACACTGCAGAAATCAGAGGTATTTATGAAGACTCAATTCAGTTATTTGCTCCTAGGGGACTTGGCTTTTTAAGGAGTACTAAAAGTTTAAATAGTTTGCACCTCAGCGAGGCGGTATGTTCTCAGATGGTTTGAGCTGAGAGACATCACCTGTTCTCAGCTGTGCCTCCAGCTTGCTGTGTGTGGAAAAATGAAAGAAACTAAACATTTTCTTAACTAGTTAAAAGCCGTTGCCAACACATTCAGGTAAGAATTGACTTGGCCAGTGTGGAATTGCCAAACTTTTAAAAACAAAAAGACATTAACTTGTGGACTGAGAATGAGCATGAGAGAGTTCAGCTTCAGAAAGTGTCTAGTGTTTTTATTTGCTCCTCCCCAGCAAAGGTTATTCTAAGCGCTGGAAATAGGAGCTTACATTGGAGACGCCGACAAGTTCCAGACGCAGAGGCGGCTTTTGGGGTGGGCGAAGCAGGCGGCCGCTGAGGGCCTCGAGCAGTAGGGGCCCCTTCGCCTACCCCAAAAGCTGTGTCTGCCTCCCACTCTGCAGAACACATGGTGGGAGCCAGGGTCGGCCAGGCCGGCTCGGGGCCAGACTCAGTGGCGGGGGACGTTCCTGTGAGGTGTCAAGGGCCAGGGCCAACCAGTCTGTGGGGGCCCCGATGCTGGGCAATGGGAGGGGTGGTGGGCTGGACGGGCTGGCCCAGAGGCCAGGCTCTGTGCTTCCACCCTGCCCCGGGGGCGGGCAGGGCCAGCCAGAAGCCTAGCTCTGTCCGCTCCTGCCTGCCCCCTTCCTTTGGCAATGTGGGGGGGATTGGGGCCCCCAACGGGGAACTGGATACAGTTTTGGGGCCCCTGACAGGGCACCGGAGCCACAGAGGAGGTTGGCCGTGGAGAGCCAGGGCTGTGGGGTTTTTGGGGCCCTGGGCGAGGCGGAGTAACATCGGGGGGTGTTTCAGGGACCCCAATGGAGCACCAAGGCCATGGAGGGGGCTGGCTGCAGGGATGTGGGGCCCGGGAAGGGTGCTGGGGCTGTGGGTGGGGTTTTGGGAGGGGCTTCCCGTGGGACTCCGAGGCTGAAGGGGGAGGGCGGAGCCAGTGCCAGGGAGCCCTATAGGGGGCCCCGCGAGGGACCTTTGCCTAGGGCCCCAGATAGGCTAAGGCCGCCTCTGTCCAAAGGGGTCGCTGTGTTAGTCTAGATCAGCAAAACAAATGAGGAATCCTGTGGCACCTTTAAAAACTAACCGATTTATTTATCGCATGAGCTTTCGTGGGAGAAAATCCCACTTCGTCAAGACGGGGAACTTACAGAATGGGAGGGTCATGTCACGTGTAACTGCTGCATGGTTACTAGTGCGGAGCTATGATAAATCATTGAAGATTATTTTCATCATAGATAGTTTATTATAAGGGAGCCAGCCTCTTCACAGCTGTTGGGTAAATAGCGCTCATTTCTTCTCCTGGAACTGGTAATAAACCTTTTAGAAAACCGATGGTCTTTTGGATAACTGTATCCATCTGGAAGGTTATGACTGTGGATGTATTAAATAATATAGCTATTAATGGTGAAAACAGCTGAGTTTGTCAATTACAAGGGATTGTACTGCAGTCAAGTCTTACATCTGTCACTGAAATGGAGAGATTGTGGTAAAATATTCTTCATTCATCACCACACTGCATCACAGCCGAGATCATTGGACCGGCAGATCTTAATACTTCTGCACATTGTCATAAATCTGTGGCCACCTAACGACTTCCCACTTGTTGCTCAACTGCAGCCTGTGGTCACTTGGAACTTCACATCAGCAGAAGATGGGACTCAAGCTTCGTGCTCAAAGAGGCCCCTTGTAGCAGAGGCGTAGCCAGCCCCTGTTTTCTGTCCAGGCCCCTGAATCTCCAGGATGGGCCCGGCCAGTCCTGCTTCCAGTCATGTGACCAGAAGTTTCCTGGTGATGGTCCAGGGAGCAGGCAAGGCCACAGTGGCAGCCCAGGGTTGGAGTTGTGGCGGAGAACAGCCCACCCCCGCCGTCTGCCCACGATGTGGCCACTTGCTGCTGGCTGGTCCACAGCAGAGCTTGTGCCACTGCAGGGTGCTGCGGCAGGCGGGAGTGGGCAGGCCTCCTAGCCAAGTGGATGGGCACGGGCCCACCTAGGCCCACCCATAGCTACGGCCCTGCTCTGTAGCATGTGAGTCCCTTTCAGCAATGCATTGAACATCTGTCATGTGTTTTCCAGGGTGCAGTGGTATATATATATGTACACACACTAGCCAGTTTCATTACATTTATCTCTCTTGACTGTAATGGCTTTGTGCCTTGGCATAAGCTTTAAGTGTAAGTGTTCTGTTCTTTTACTGCTGGCCAAATCCTTCCTGTGACCATCCTCAAAACAGTAAAGGGATTGTGTGACTGCAGGCAGCCTGCTGTTTGGGCAGGAATACTGGGCTAATTCTGGTATTTTTTTCCTAGAACAATGGTGATATTTTCTGTTAATGAGGAGAGGAAAATAATTCTCAATGGGTTGAAGCAGTTTTCTTTAAAGAGGAAATGAGAAGATTTGATGGCTGAGGCGATTGGCGATGGGACGTGGAGTTTTCCCTGTCTATGTTGCTGGTTTGAGCTAAGGCGAAGTCAGTTGTGATCCATGCGTGTTACCTCATGATGATATAGGGTCTGGGCGGTTGGAAGATCACAGTCCATCTGTCATTGGATGGGTGTCCATGCTACACCTGGCATTAAGTGGCACCCTTATTGTCTGTCTTGGGGAAGAGGCCACAGACTGAATAGATCATGGAGATAGACTCCATCTCTTCCCACTAGGCATGGTTCTTTTCTGTTAGAGCTGAACCACTTTGAGTTCTCACTACTGCTCCTTGGGCGGCGGATAAAGAGAAGTTTGCAGTTTCTGGGGCAGTCGATCTGACACTCGTGTCCTGAGACCTCTTCAGTGGCCTCCTGGTATTGGCCATGATGGCCACCCCTCAGAACAGGAGGCAGATGCAGGGTAGGAGGGTTCCCTGCAAAAATTTGTGGCTCTTGAACAGTCCTTTATCTGTGCATGCCTCCAGACAGAATTCCTCCGAGTGGCATTTGCTGGTTCCTTGGGCTCCTTCACGGAGCAGCAGGCTTTGTCCAGGTTTCTGTGCTTGGTGTCTTCCACTGGATCTTTTGTTTTTTCCTGTCCCTGCACCCCCATCCCTATCTCCTTCCCCCCCTTTTATTACGTCTGTTACTACAGTGCCTTGGAGCCTCAGTCATGGACCAGGACACCCACATGACCCCCCAGCTCCGTTTACAATCTCACCTGACTTACTTCTGGGTTTAACAGCCCCTCTCTCAACTGAGAAGTGTGCCCTCCGATCCCTTTTTGAGTTGGAACTCTTCACATGCATAAAACCTTTTTATCTATTTAAAAATAACACAGCACGGTGGCTGTTAGGACCCAGGGGAGACTAGAAACTTCTGGTTGGTGGGAATTGGAGATCAGGTCCCTGCAGCCTTTCTTTCAGGCAGTGGGCAGAAGGCTTCAGCTAGAGGTACTGATAGCTTTAATTTTCCCTTCTAGCTCGGCTTCCCTGGAGTTCTGTTCTTTTCCCACAATGAAAGTGAGGTTGCGTGTGTGAATGTATTACGATTTAATAATGAAATACTTTAAAGGAGATGAAGAAAACATCGTAATAAGGGGACTAGGCGATTAAAAAAATGTGAGAGCATGTGTGCACATCGCCCAAACATGGGAAAACCAAAAATTCGAAAGGAAAAAAACCATCCAAAGCAGACAAGTTACATAGTTTTCATAGTAGTGTATGTTCCAGAGATGTAGCCGGTTTAGTCTGTATACAGCAAACAACGAGAGTCCTGTGGCACCTTAAAGACTGAGGCTATGTATACACTACAAACTTGTCCCGCAATAAAAGCTATTGCGGGACAAGAAAAGCGCTATATTTATAGCGCTTTGGTGTGTACACACCTGTGTGAATGCTCCTTTGCGATACAAGCACCTGTCCCTCCTTGCACTGCCCACAGCCAGCCCCCTAGCTCAGCCCGGGATGTCAGGTGGCGGTGGGAGCCCCTGCCACCACCTGAAGCCCCGGGGCTGAGCTAGGGGGGTGGCCCGAGCCAGCTGCCCTCGCTGATCCAGCCGGCCAATCCCCCAGCCGCCAAACCTGGCCATTTTAATATGTCAATTTCACTGCTCAGCTAGAGCAGTGAAATTTGACATATTTGACAGCTCCGATGTCCCAAAGTGGCCCGGTTTGGCACTCTGGGACATTTCTGGAGGCTGTCAACGGCGCAACAAGCATCCACACAGGCTGTACCACAGAACAACTGTTCCGTGGTAAGCCTTACCACCCTCGTTTGGGGTGGTTTACATGTTGCGCGGCAAGAGGCTGTTGCTGCGCAACAAGAAGCTTTCATGTGTGGACGCTTTGATTGTTGTCGCGCGGTAAGGAGCCTTACCGTGCGATAACTCTGTAGTATGTACAAGGCCTAAGAAATTTCTTAGGCCATAAGCTTTCGTGGGCTCCAACCCACTTCGTCAGATGCATGAAATGGAAACAACAGCTGAGAGGTATATACATGTGCCAGGAGGAGCAGCATCATAATGGCAAGTGCTGACAAAGTCAATTCAGTGGGGCTGGAGAGGCTCATTGGCTATGTCTACACTTGCACTTGTAAGTCAACTTTAACTAAGTCGACTTAGTGAGTCTACACTTAAAATTAAAGTCGATTTAAAGGGGAACTTACAAAGTCGACCTAGAGCGTCCACAATGGATGCTCTAGGTCGACTTTGTGGGGCTAGGCGGACCTTGGGCAGGTCCACGGTGGCAGGGGGGGCACCCCTGTGTGCAATGGGGCAAAGGGGGACAGGGACCCTGGCAGGGCAGAGCCCTGTGTGTGATGCTGTCTGGATTTAGGGAAGCATTTATGATATTATTTTCAATGGATATCTCATAAATGCTATAATCCATAGGAACTATGTCATGTTTGGTATCAATAGAAAGGTAGTAATTTGCTGGGAATGATCATATAGTTTGTCTAGGAATTCTATTTCGATTAGAAGTTAGGAATTTGATGTTATATCCATACTTTAACTTGTGTCATTCTGGAGGAAAGCCTTAGACGGGAGGGTGTGAACAACCATTATGTCCTCAATGTTTAGGAATTTTCCAGGTAGAATGGTCCCAAGGAGTATCCTGATGAGCCATTAAGGACATAAAGAATACAACCATTGTGTCCTTAATGGCTCATCAGTTTACTCCCTGGGACCATATCACCTGGCAGATTCCTTAACATTAAGGAATCATTCCCAGCAAATTACTACCTTTCTATTGATACCAAACATGACATAGTTCCAGACAGTGTCACACCCTGCCCACATGCCCTGCCCTTTGGGGGGCATGCCAGGCTCCCCCTGTGCACCCTCCCTGGCAGGGAGGGCATTGGTGTAGTTGACTTAGGATTACCCCAGGGCTACACTGGCTTAATTCGACTTTAAAAAGCCTTAGGCTTTAGCTTAAGCAAGCTGCTTAAGTTGACTTAAGCAGAGTGTAGTGTAGACGCAGGGCAAATTAAGTCGACTTAAGCCAAGCTTAAGTCAACTTAATTTACCAGTGTAGACACAGCCATTCATACCAGTTGAATAGAAGGTGAGGATGTGTGAACAGGGACAGTCATCTTTTGTAGTGTGATAACCATTCCACGTCCCTGTTCAGACCCAGTCTGAGGCTATGTACACACGATCAGATTAAAGCGCAACAAGGCAATCGCGCTACAAAACTCACGTGACCTTTATTGCGGGACAACGCGTACACACGTTGCTCCCTGCAACGCAACAAAATTACACGCATTATCGCGGTTGAGCGCAATGACTTCTGGGCACCTATCCCATCGTTCCATTTTCCCTGAATCGGCGCTATGAATCATGGGATGAAGGAAAGGAACGCAAAGCGCCATGGGTAAACTCTCAGTTTCCCATGGTGCTTTGTGTTCCCCTAGCGTCTTCCTCGTTGCCAATAGCAACTCGCGCCTATTTTCAACATTGCAGTGACGCAACGCACCACTTGCAATCAATCGCTACAGCGACAGCATGGATCCTGCTATGATCTCCATTGTCGCCTTCAACATTCTGAATACATCTCGGCTTGTTGCTCAGTACGCAATGAGCTCCGAGTCAGATGAGGACACCGAGGAGCAGGGGCTGATCGATGCCATGCAGAGCAACAGCACCGCGTTGCTCAGCTCCTTCACCGATCATCTGCACACGGTGCAACGCCGTTTCTGGTCGCGAGAGACGAGCACCGAGTGGTGGGATCGCATTGTTATGCAGCTGTGGGATGACGAGCAGTGGGTACAGAACTTTCGAATGCGGAAAGCAACCTTTCTGGAACTGTGCTCAGAGTTGGCCCCTGCCCTGCGACGGAAAGACACCAACATGAGGTCAGCCCTAACTGTGGAGAAGCGTGTTGCGATTGCTGTATGGAAGATGGCGACTCCCGACTGCTATCGGTCCGTTGCAAACCAGTTTGGAGTCGGGAGGACCACCGTCGGATTAGCCCTCTCACAAGTGTGCCAAGCCATCAATCGCATCCTGCTACGGAGGACAGTGACATTGGGCAATGTTCGAGAGATTGTGGACGGCTTTGCTGCCATGGGATTCCCTAACTGCGGGGGAGCCATAGATGGCACACACATCCCTATTTTGGCTCCAGACCATCTCGCGACGGAGTACATAAACAGGAAGGGCTACTTCTCCATGGTGCTGCAAGCACTCGTGGATCACAAGGGTCGTTTCACGGACATCAATGCTGGGTGGTCGGGAAAGGTGCATGATGCCCGCATTTTCAGGAACACTGGTCTGTACCGGAAGCTGCAAGGGGGCACCTTTTTCCCTGATCAAAAAATAACAGTGGGGGAGGTGGAGATGCCCATAGTCATCCTCGGAGACCCAGCATACCCACTGATGCCATGGCTCATGAAACCCTACACTGGGAACCTTGATCGCAGCAAGGAGCGGTTCAATTACCGATTGAGCCGCTGCAGAATGACTGTGGAGTGTGCCTTCGGCCGTTTAAAAGGGCGCTGGCGCTGTTTGTATGGGAGGCTGGACTTGGCGGAGGACAACATCCCTGCCGTGATTGCGTCATGTTGTGTCCTCCATAACATTTGTGAAAGTAGGGGAGAAAAGTTTTCCCCTACGTGGGCTACGGAGGCACAGCACCTCGAGGAAGCATTCGAGCAGCCAGCCACTAGGAGTATTAGGGTGGCACAAGGAGAAGCTGCTCGCATAAGGGAGGCACTCAGGGAGCATTTCAATGATGCCCTTCCCTAGTTAAGTTACATGACGCATGAGGTGCACCTTAGGATCATTTCAGTAATGTGTATAAATAAATGCATTCTTCAAAGTTTTTGTTACTGTTTTTATTGAAACCTGAAAGATGGGGGTGGGGTTACAGGTTGGTGTAGCTCCGGGTCTCGTAAAAGTAGCTTGGGGGGGGGGGG
>ML685822.1:1870599-1898197 GCA_007922175.1 Pelusios castaneus
GGGGGGGGGGGGGCTGGATGTTGTCCTGTACCGGGGTGGAGGGTGGCCTTCAAAGAAATGCTTTGAGGGACTGCGGTGTGTGGGAGGCATACACGGCTGAACTGTCTGGAGTGGAGCCCGGACATTTATCGCCTGGGACTGCAAAGCTATCATGTTCTTTAGCAGTTCTGTTTGCTCCTTCATGACGCTTATCAGTTCGTCCCTGTGTTTCTGCCTCCTCTGCTGGGATTCCTCTCTCCAGGCTCTATTCTCCCTTGCGGATTCTTGTGTTGCTTTCAGCAGGTCATTAAACATATCCTCCCTGTTTCTTCGAGAACGCCGCCTAATGTTTCTCATTCGGTCAGCTGGGGTAGACACCGGCCTTGTGAAGCTCAATTCTAATACAAAAATAACAATATAGACATTGTTAACACATAGCATAGATAGCCAATGTAACCTTCCAGTAGCACATTCCACCGGAAGGTACAGGGCGGTCAACACACTACGCTGCGCTGAAGCAGACAAGGTACATTCTAGTAGACGGCTTACCGGGGGCTAAGAATCGGAAGAGGGCACACAGATGGAACCCAATATCCCTCTCCTCAGAGTGCCCCTTCCATCTAGAATACATCTCCTACATGCCGCCGGTAGCAGGCCAGGACCGTATGCTGCTGCACTGTGTGCTGCCATGGTTCCCAGGGCTGTGCTTTGCAGCTGGAGAGGCAGAGTGTCCGTCTTTGGGAGCGCAGACACAAACGCTCTCCCATCTAACCTGAGTATTAGGCTCTGGAGGTACATCGAGGAAACCTTTTCTGACCTAAATGCAGATGATTATTTTACAATCACTGCTTGTATTGATGCCCTGCTAATGAATGCAGAGTAAATAGCGTGCAGAGCGGGGACCCGCAAGCACCCCCACCCCAGACAATGATATTTTAGCAGGAGCAGAGCTGAATGAAGGAGAAACTTACCTGAACCCCCCTCTGCCGCCTCAGAGAACAAGCTGCAGTTCAAGCCTTGGGTGGACGTCTCAGCGGGGCTGCTGAAGAGCTCCTGGCTACACGCGGTTGCGCTTTCCTCCGTGTCATCCTCCATCTCCTCCTCCTCCTCCTCCTCAACAACGTCCTCATCCTGCTCGGCTCTGGCAATCACCGGACGAGGAGGGGCTGAAGTGTCCACGGGACTTTTGGCAGTGGTTGTGGGGTCCCCGCTGAGGATGGCTTCTATTTCCTTATAGTACCTGCATGTTGCAGGCGCTGATCCAGAACGGCGGTTTCCCTCCTTCGCTCGGTGATAGGTAATTCTGAGCTCCTTCACCTTTGATCTACACTGCACTGTGTCTCTATCATGCCCTCTCTCTGACATGGCCCGAGAAATTATGCCAAATGTGTCATAATTCCTCCTGCTGCCGCGTAGCTGCGCCTGCACGGCGGACTCTCCCCAGATGCTGATCAGGTCCAGCACCTCTGCTGTGCTCCAAAGGGGTGCGCGTCTTCCACGGCGGGCCGCCATTGCTACTGATGATCGGAGCACAAACACACTCCACGAGGAAGAGAGCAGGAAGTGAAACAGACTTGAAATTTGAAAATCCCGGGAATAAGTTCGGGGCAGGGCGGGGACAGTTTCGTCACGGCCACAGAGCGGGTGGGGGGGGAGACCAGAGAGGACGACTTGGGAATGCTGGGACAGTTCCGGACTCCAGTCAATGCGCGGTAAGCGTACACACGAGCTCAAACGCGCAATATATGATCCGCAACAGCTGTTACCACTCTCGTCGGAGTGGTTGTTGGATTGCGCGACAACAAGGCACTTAATGCGCAAGAGCCCTGTTGCACGTGTGTACGCCGTTGTTGCTATCGCGCGGTAATGAGCTTTAATGCGCGATAATCTGATCGTGTGTACAAGGCCTCATTGTGTCAAGTTTGCAAATGAACTCCAGCTCTGCAGTTTCACGCTGGAGTCTGCTTTTGAAGATTTTTTGAAGGAGTGTGGCAACTTACAAGTCTGCTACTGAGTGTCCAGGGAGATTGAAGTGTTCTCCTACCGGTTTATGGATGTTACCATCTTTTATGTCTGATTTATGTCCATTTAATCTCTTGTGTAAGGAGAGTCCAGTTTGGCTGATGTACATGGCAGAGGGGCATCGCTGGCACATAATGGCATATATAACATTAGTAGATGTGCAGGTGAATGAGTTCCTGATTGTGTAGCTGATGTGGTTGGGACCTGTGAGGGTATCACTAGAGTCGATGTGCGGGCCGAGTTGGCAACGGGGTTTGTTGCAGGGATAGGTACCCGGGTTAGTGTTCTTGTAGTATGGTGTCCAGTTGCTGCTAAGTACTTGCTTCAGGTTGGGGGGCTGTTTGTAAGCAAGAAGAGGCCTTGGGAGAGTGTGGGATCATCTTCCAGAATAGATCTTTGATGATGTGTTGGAGGGATTTCAGGTAGGGGCTGTCAGTGGTGGTCTGTTATTTTCTTTGCTGGGTCTGTCCTGTAGAAAGCAGGAGTACAAAGCAGAGTGATACTTCCAAGAGGAAGAATCAATTCTAATCTGGTCTGTCTAAAACCAGTGGAAAAATTGCACGACGTCTGTGCAAAATTGGGAGCAACATTTAAAAAAAAAAAAGATTGTACAACAAAATGTGTGTCCAGCGGTTCATTTTGAGGATGTCTTCTCTGTAGTGGCTTTAACGTATACTGCAAACAGTAAGACGGTCACTTACCAAAAATCTGTTTTGCCAATCCCATCCAGTGTGCTAGGCTCTGTATTGTAACAGTTTATTTAAAGCCACGCCTACTCACACGCAAACATAAGCAAACTTTCCGTATTACAGTGTATCTAGTTGTCGGCCTCAGAAACCAATCTAATCACAAAGCAAAAGCTAGTTAAACTCTCTGTCCCTGCTTGCAGTTGCAATATATGAAATCACAGAAATTGCATCCGTTTGTTTCATTTGCTACTGATGAATTTGTGGCAACGGCAGACCCACATTTGTTGAATAATCTAGACCTCAAACAATCGCTCTCTTTCCCATGAATACACAGAACTAACAAAGACATCTTGGAGGCCCCCCTCCCCCTTGTTAGCTGCTTATTTTTACTCCACTCATGCTATACATTATACAACAGATTAAATGCACCAGCTCTGGTCTCCTTGGGGATGTATTCTCTGAGTAGGGCAGTAGTAGCAATAACATTTAGCACGGCTATCGCATCTTTCCTTCGAGGGTGCTTCACAAACATTAATTCAATCTTGCAACATCCCTGTGTGATTGCTGTTCTTTCCATTTGATGATGGGGAATCTGAAGTCCAGAACGTGCTCCTGATTGCCCAGTGAATGGGAAGTAGATTTGAGAGTAGAATCCTGGAGCCCTTATTTACTACTAGAAGCTGCACCCTTGTTTCTCAGTTTAAAAAGTGTGAGTGAAATTCACGTCGGCGGCAACACTCCCATCGATTTCAGTGGAGCCAGGATTTCACCCTTGGAGCTGCGTCTGGTACTGCCTTGCACCATTTATGTCAGTGCAAAGTGGCTATAAAATGCTACTGAATGAGAATTCTGCTTTCATTCACACTGGTTTCGCACTAGTTTGCACGTGTAAAGATGATGAGACAAGGGCTTAAGGCAGTGGAGAGCTGGTGCTTTGAGCGTCCTGCACTAATTAGCTTAACAAAGGGCAGGGGAAGGAGTGACTTGATTACTGCCTCTAAATATCTATATAGGGAACAAATGTTTAATGGTCTCTTCGCTCTAGCAGAGAAAGGTGTAATGTGATCGAGTGGCTGGAAATTCAGACATGCAGCTGGAAAATAAGGTGTAAACTAACCATGGGAACAATTTACCAGGGGTCGTGGCGGATTCACTATCACTGACCATTTAAAAAAGAAGATAGGATGTTTTTTTTAAATGATTTGCGCTAGGAATTATTTTGGGGAAGTTCGATGGCTAATGTTCTCAGGAGGTCAGACTAGATGGTCACAGTGGTCACTTCTGGCTTTGGTATCTGTGAATTTGCAACTTCCCTTTTACACTGCTTAAATAATCTGATAATTTCTGCCTTGCGGTATGAGAATATGGCTGGGAGCCAGGAACTTCGGTATTGTGAACTTGGTTTTAATAGTGTCTCTCTGAGCCGCGGCCAGATAGCTTAACTTCTGGCTCTGTTTCCCTTTGCATAAAGAGCCCTCACCTCCGGAGGCTGCTGGGAGTCCTCTTCATTGTTTGTAAAGCTCTCTGAAGATGAACAGCGCTATATAAGGACTCTGTTCTTGTCCATTTTATGACTCAATGTGTTGGGTTTTTTTTATGACCGAGTTTACATATACAAGGCCAGAGAGGGTCCCAAGTCTCAGGATGCTCAGGTGATATAAATAAACATCTCCCCACTGATTCGAACCCAGCTACAGTGATTTACTCCCTCCGAGCAGCTGGCCAATGGAACTTTCTTTATTGGCTGCACCAGTAAGACATGTCACTGTTACTTTATGAGGTTCCCTTTCTGTTGAAATCTTGTTATGGAACACATCAGCATTAAATCCAGTTTTATGTTTTGGTTCCAGTGTTTCTCAGTGTCTTCCATTTTGCTGTATTTAACAGATCCAACTGACATTTTTTTATGGTGCATTATATTCAGCTTCTTCCATGACCTCAAGTACAGAAACACTCTTGGAATCCACCTTTATTTAAAAAATAAAAATCCTATAGGACACAAATCTTGTTGCATCCTTGACTGCCTTGTATGAGTGACAAAGAGGAGGATTTCTCATAGAGTCTGAATCCTGTCAAATTAAACTGTAGTCATTATATTTTCTATGCAATGTTATTGTGTATGTATCATTTTACTGGGAGGGCAAATAGTTTGTTCTCACTCACTTGGGAGCTGTTTTTAAGATTATACTGTCAAGATGCTGCCTGCGAGAAGATCTCAAAGCACTTTATCAAGGCTTATAAATTAAGAAGATTCAGAATGCCCAATTAATGCCATTTACAGATGGGGAACTGAGGCATAGAGGTGCCATGATTTTCCCATGGCCAAAGAGCAAATGAGTGGATTGGAGTTCCTGGCTCCCAATATTGTGATTTTCCCACTTGGACAAACTGCTTCCCACTCCCCATCTATGCTACGCTGGTTTCCTTTTCGTCCTTTTTATTTGTTTCCCCCTCTTTTTAACCGCTGTTTTGGTGAACTTCCTCCACTGATAGCTCCAGTGCCTGGCTTTGGTTCGTATGCTAAGAAGACATGATTACTTGCAATTTAATTGCTGCCCACAGCATTCCTAATAGCAGCAATTTAACTGACTAGTGTTTTGTCAAATTTCCCCCGCTGGCTTAGGGAGTTATAAGCGGCAGAAGTGTTTGTCTGCTTGTGGGTTCTCAAAGACAGCCCTGCCTTGGTTCATATTTGGACAGAAGTTATCTTCGTGACCCTGGAGCCTAGTTTTTTTTTTTTTTTTTAAATGGAAGTTTCAATTTTGCAAAAATTGGCGGCTTAGCCCTATGTCACTAGGGAATGCTTCTGAATGCTATTCAGCCCTAGTCTTTTGGACAGTAGATAGAGATGTCTGTGGGGTTTCCTTAGTGAAAAGCGACAGATCCTGTCCTCTGAGAAACCAAAGCTGCAAACACATTTTTCAGTCTTGGCGCCAGGATCACAATTTCACATGCTACCTAGGTGCAAAGCCACGTGTTAGAAGATCACATGCAAATATTATTGCTTTAGAATAAGCGCTCTAGAAATTTTGAATTTTATTGTGTGGTATTTAAATACAATTAGCATTCACTCAATTGCACAGAAGGAACTAAAATATATATTTAGGTAAAATATTTCAGAATATAAAACACATTCCAGTTTCGCCTTTGTCTTGTTTTTTCTCTATTCACACCTGTATCCTTGTCACCACACTGTCTGCGTACATTGCATCCCGTAATAATGTATTTCCGCAAAGTACCCCTCTCGGGGAGGGGAAGTTCCCTCCTGATTTTAAAGACAGTGCCCTTAGGCACAGGGTAGAAGCAGTGACTTGCCCTAGATCACACTGGAAGGCTATCACTGAAGCAGGTTGTTGAACCCACTCTTGGGCAGCAAGTCACTTTGTTATCCCCCGGCTTCCAGTGCAAGGGAGATCTGTTCATGCTTACATAGATATCAGCTCCCTGATGGCACCAGCCTGTGAGCTACCCAGATGTTCTCCTCAGGACTCTGCCAGCCCTTGCGTGCCCTGAGAGTAGCAATTGGTGCACCCCAGTCCCTGAGCCCTTTCGAAGTGTTCCCCTGTAGCATTCAGCCCCTTCTCTGCCGAACACTTCCGCAAATACCAGGGCTGTTTCCCCCAAGGAAACAGTGTACAGCTGAGCTTGGATGATGCGTCTCAGGATCAGCACTCGGCTTACTGCCAGGGCACTGAGAGATGTGAAAACAGCCACGCATTTGCTATCAAAGATTTAAGAAATAGTGAAGGAAGGTAATAGAAACAGCCGGTTGCATATAAAATAGGCAGGCCATTCATCCGGTATCAAACGAGACAGTGCTGCTTTTCTAGGGCTCGTTTGTCCCGTCTGATGCTCAGATAAAACTGGACGTGGTTTTGTTTGGTATCGGATGGAGGATGTCGTTCCAGTCATGATGTAGCACTCTGAAGCAGTGGGCACTCATCCAGTCCGGTGAAGAAGAATCCAGACCTCACGTACGTCACATGTTGCCAAGTTTTCTGATCATTTCTTTATTTTTTGGCTGGCTCATTTCGTGTCACTGTAGGTGGTCCGGGACTTTCATTATCTTCTCCACCGAAGCACCCTTATTTTTTAAAAAGAAATCGATCCGTGTCGGATTGAAATGCTGCTTGCTGGTTTTTACAGTTGTAAAAGGTAGACGGTGTGTGTGTTGCTAGGCTACCCCAGAATGAACCGCACCGTTGTTCTCGCGAGAATTCAACTTGATTTATTGCAGCTTGGTTTGTTTTTTAAATACATCGATTAATTAAAACATTTTTTCTGCCCTCTGTCCCACCTATGCAGCTCAGAACATCCCATCTATACAGCTTTTGGTTAGATTACATGAGTGACATGCATTCAAGAGTTACTAAGAGCCTGAGTGGAGAATGCAGTTGTCCTGGCAGGCCACGCGGGACCGTTTGGGACCCCCCGCATTAGAGCACCCTCCTCAATGCTGCAAGGTGCTGAGGTCCTCAAATGTCACTGACTTAATGGAATTCAAGGTGCTTGCAACCACACAGCTCTGGGTCTCATGCCCCACTCCAGCAAATTGCTTTAAATTGCACGTGGGCTTAAACGCTCTGCTGAATTGGGGCCTACATTAGCAGTGTTCAGTCACTTTGGGGACAGGGGAAAATCCCCCTTCTACAGCCTCATTCTGAGGCCACCCCCACCTTTCCTATAGTCCTCATGGGGGCTAAACATTCAGTATCTGGAGCTGGGACTGGTGAATCTAGGTGTATGCCTTTTGTCGGTAGCAGGGCGAACAGATAGAGCTCAAGTGGGTGGAAGAATCCTAATACGGATCAGTGGCCATCAAACTCCAGGATCCTGGCAGAGGACCCTCTTTGGACAGCAGCCGGAGCCATGGAGCCAAGTTTGCAGGCCTTCAGGGCAGATGCAAAACAAATTAAATGTGTTGGTCAGTTAGTAGCGCTCAAGCTACACACGGTGTTGGGGTGTGTGGATTTTTTGTCGTAATAGGTCAAACACAATGAACCTCATCTTTTCTGGACTGTATTAGACGGCAGCGCTTTGAGTTTAGCAAACAGCTTGAACGTGTTGAAGAGCTTGGCTGCGCTTTCCTACCAGCAAGTTCCAGAGCGGGAGCCGTGTCAGTCTTGTTCAGCAAAGCAAACAAGGAGATTTGTGTCTTTTTTAAAGACTAACACGTATTTATCTCATGAGCCAGCAGTTATCAGATGTCTCTGTATTTATAACTTGGCCATCTGCTGTAGGGCCGTGTTTGGGGGTTGGTGAGTTCCTCTGATGTCCCTTATGGACATTCCTTCAAGGATATCTCTGGAAGACTTGTATGTGTGTGGTTTAAGAGAGGAAGGGAAAGGAGAAGTCTGGCCTGCACTAACACACACACAATTCAAGGGAACCATAAGAAATTTGGCCCCAACTGATCGATCGTGATCGACTCCTGAACGGCAGTTGCCATTAAAACTTATGAGCGGTGCGCCATTTGCTGGCGAAAAATTGGAGACCACTAAAATAGAGCAAGTCCTTAGCGTGGTGGGCTTGCTGACATGAATTAGCACTGAGCATTGCACTGTCTCTTTTATTGCTCCATAGGCAGCCTCAGCATTCTGCAGTACTCGCCCAGTTTGGGCATTTAACTCTTCAAAAGGAAGCTTTGGAAGGATATTCTCTTAAATCGTTCCTTACTGCTGCTGTGGTATCATTTCCTTAGTGTCTGCTGATATTCTCAGCTGTGCTACAGATTGAAAGCTTTTGCTTTTGTTTATAATGGAGTGAGTTTGCAGTGCTTGAAGAAGGATTTTGGATTGACGGCTCTGAAGTCCTCTCAATACACAGGGGGCTCAAATCCACAGCAAACCTGTGCCCGCCCGTGCAACTTGGGTGTGCTCAGCGAGGGGGACTATGTCTGGAAGTGAGTAGGTCAGTTTTTGTGGTCTAGTGAGTTGGTTAGCTTCTCTGAAATGGCTATGAGGTGGTCGGTGGCGATTGTGGGCATTTGGCTCCTAGGATGGCCACCGTACAATGGTTAGGTGGTAACAGCTTTCAGTTGCTAGTGATCTGGGACAGAGGAGCCAGATGGTACTTTGCAGCTTACTTCTGACCACCCTTCTAATCCTTTTTTTTTTTTTTTTTGCTTATTTAATTTGCTTCAATATGAAAATTACCCTACTAGGCATTGTGGTTCTCGTTAAGATATCATCTCAGTGCACAGTTATGTAAACACAGCATAATAAAGCAGCTTAATGGAGTTCTGTAAAATGTAATGTTAATTGTTAATGGTGTGTGCAACAGTGTGATTTGATATACTTTTTCTGTGACCCACAATATTCAGCCTTAAAGTAAAACCTTCTTCCCAGTATCTTATTTATGATTTTCCATCTTCAGATCACCAGGTACAGTAGGAGACAGAAATGTCACTATGTATTTGTGTCTCCATTAACAAGGGAACATTTTATTTCTCTTCCCCACCCATCTTTACTAACAGGCAATATTCTTTAGAGTCTTAGCAAAAGCTTTCACGTCTTGTAAGCCTTCCATGTTTTATGGACATGATCAGGACTCCCATGTGTAACATTTACAATTCCACTTCCTTGCCCTTTGGATTGCAGTCTGTGCTCTGTGTTGGATTAGGCTCTAAGTCTGAACTGAAAGCTGGCTGGGGAAAGACTCTGCACTCTATGATGTCTGTGGCTCTCCGAGACATTCCAATTTCCAATTCTTTTTGCATTTATTAATTTTCTTCCAGCACCGTATGGGTATTATTGGGTATTTCCCTGGCTTCTGGACTTTACTATGTTGTATTTTGGGCAGTGATGAGTCTGAGCTATTAAAATAATAGAAAGAGCATACTGTACCACCAAATTGAATGAAGTAAAGAAAAGCCCCATATCCCCTAACAACCACCAGGGGAATGTTCCCCTGCTGGGAATGTGAATAGAATATAATTACCTAAATTAAAATTTGGGCAGTGTACCATATTCATACTTCCTCTTTTGTGAAGCATGCCATGGGATTCTTAATGGGATCTCTGCAGAATCCAGGGTGCAGCAGGGTGTTTCCAAGCACCGTTCTGCAGCACTGGTTCAATAATGATTTGAAGGTGACGTATGTATGTCCCTTATCACTTCCTGCACCACCTTGGGTTTACTTGGGAGGCTTCCTGTGCAAGTACTAAGCAGCCTGGCTGAAACTCAGAAATCAAATACCACAAACTGAAGTTGTGACAGCCATCTGCAAACATACCATGAGGTTTTTAATATGCACAATCGTCAGGGCTTGGCAGTATCTCTTCTTAAAGAACGCAAGTTTTAAAAACACTGAATCAATGAAAATGATAGGCAAGAAACCCACCTAATGGCTATTGTACTGGCGGGAGAGGGTGAAACTTCTAGTCTTTCACTTAAATTTATACTCCTTTGAAGAGTGACGAACGCTTTTCAGGGTTCATCTCAGGGTGCAGGATGATGGCAGGAATGCGTAGTGCTGGCCTGTATCAGACTTTCTATACTACCATTAGATAGAAGAAATGTTTAGAAGATTGGTAGTTAGTGAGATGGGAGAGATCAGACCATGGGAAAAGTAGGGAGGTAAAGCGGACAGAGATGGAATATAAAAAAAGAGAGGGTTCATCCTGCCAGAAATTGTAACTCTCAATTCCAGGTCAACTCGCAGGCAGACAAGAAAAGCTCCCAGGCCCAGCACAAAGGTTGTTTTCGATTCTTCCTCCCTCTCTCAGAAAAGAGCAACTAGGCAGGATCAAAAGGCTTGTTTTAGGGTAGAAAAAGTGCTTACATGACCCCTGGGCTGCCCCTCCACACTGAATTTTTTAATCAGTGATGGAACCCTTCCCCAATTGCTTACAGTTCGAAGCTGAAATCTTGTGATTGCTCCTGGGTAAAGGGCGTGACCAGGTGTCAGGGAAGCCAGCAGCTTTGAGAGAGGAATGGAGTGGGACGTGGGCATACTTAACCCTGCCACTCTCTTTATTAGGGATGTACTTGAAGTTGTGTTGATGTCTTCTCCCTACACGGGAGGCAGATGAACAGCAGCTGTGCTGTGCGGGACGTCAGGGCAGAGAGCTCCCTCAGTAGGGACTGGGTGTATTGATGTCTTGCTGAATGACTTGTGTTATGGATCCTTGTTGGTTAGGAATTGCGCCTTAATTTTCAGGACCTATGTGGCACTGGTGTTTTAGGCCAGTGTCTGAAGGGTAAGATTTGAGGTCTCTGCTGATTTAGTTGTGATATTCCTAGTGTGCCTGCGTGTGCATATAATCCTAACTGACAGGTCAGTATGTATTAAATGTCCTGGTCTGTGCCTGATTCACACAGTAAGTCTGTTGCAGCCCTGTTACATTAGGGCATTGTACAATCCCCAGTATCAGCCAAGTTGGCAATTGGTGATTAATTGCACATATATATTTAGGAATTGCTGACACAACCCACAGAGGAACGTGGGTTTGTGGGGTCATTGTATGTTCTCTGGCACTGGGTGGGAATCTCTTGTTTCTAGACTTGTCATCATAGGAGAACTTAAAAGTCTTTGTCGGGTGTAGAAAGATGAACTTTTCTGTCCTCACTTGATGGTGGTTCTCAAACCTTTTTCCTCAGGACCTAGTTGAAAAAAACTCATTGATGCCCATGACCCAACAATTACATGCTCGAGCAATGCAGTCCAGTCTTTGGGCGGCGGCGGCAGGGGGTGCCGCGACCCAGTGCCTGAGGGTGTGAGACCCAGGACTGCGTCCTGACCCGTAGTTGGAAAACCACTGCTCTGTGGATTGGGCTGGGTGGTGGGAGTGGAATAGAGAATACAGGAGGTCGATCAGAGCAGAAAATGGGAGCGGACGGGTGAGAAGCCCCCTCGCCCGGTTGTGGAGGATGGCGGAGAGCTGGAGGACTGGAGCAGACATGGGGTGGTGGGGTGTTCAGGGCACTGGGGCAGGTGCGGGGGATCCGGTGGGAACACTTTGTGCAGTGAGGTGCTGGGAGCCATTGCACGCCCTGGAAACCCCATAAGCTGGGGTGCAGTGGCACCCCTATTTCCAGCACCTGGGGCAGAGCACTAGCCCCAGGGGGGGCTGGGGGAGCAGTGGGCGGGGCTTGGATGCCAAGGGGCGGGCGCTCTCTGGCTGACCCTGGGACTAGGCAGTTGCGCAATACTGGCTGCGTTCGGGAAGGCTTCAGAACTTCGGCCCTTTTCGTCCCTTTCCGGAAGAGAGGGGCGGGCCGTCGCCCGCCTTCGGTCTTTTTCGTCACTGCGGCCTCGGCTATCGTCGGGAATTTCCGGAAATGGCCGAAGAGCCGTGCTGTTGAGGGGCGGAGGAACCGCTCCGTCTTGTTGGAACAAACCAACTCTGCCTGAACGAGGGGGGAGGGAGGGAGAGCAGATCGGACGGAGGAGGCGGGATCGGGAACGGAGGGAGCCGCTGCCTCTTTCCAACTCCCCCCATCGCCTGAGCGCGGTGGTGGGAAGCCCGCGACGGTGCCTCCGCGAGGGGCGCTGAGCGAAGGAGGTAGGAAGGATCGTACCATGTACCGGGGGAGGGGAGTTGGGGCGGAATGGAAAGCGGCATTCGCCTTTTAGCCTGGGACAGGAGTAGGTGGGGGTTCGGGGCGCACGGGGGGTGCGCAGGAGATGGGTTGGCCCCCGGCTGAGTGGTACAGTCCGAGGAAGACCGTTCCCTCCAGAGCTGGGTGGGATGCGCCAGGGCTGGGGTGGGCTTTGGCCTGCCCTCTTCTGTGCTCTGTCTCTCCAGGTAGCTCAGGGCCCTGGGTGCACAGCCCAGCCATGCAGTGCAGTGGGTCCTGCTGGAGGGGCCACTCTGGGTCCCAGCTCTTCCCCTTGGTCTGGTGCCTCCAGCTTTGGCACCCATGTCCGGGGCAGATTTGTTTGTAAATACCTGAGCTCCATCTGTCGGAACGGAGGCATTGCCCGACGGGATCGGCTCCCAGATCCGTGTGGTCCAGTGTCCCGTCTAACGCAGGACAGTGCCAGTTGTTGCAGAGGACGGCGTTAAGACCCCTCCCCCAAGTGGGTATATGTGGGATAATCTGGCCCCCACATTAGTTTACAGCCTGGTCTATAATAGAGAATTGGTTTAAGAGCTGAAACATGAGGCTTAATATCCCTTCCAGACTTTTTTTGTTTACATTAACATTTATAAGGGTGACAAATTCCAGAGGGGTAGCGGTGTTAGTCTGTGTACAGTAAAAATGAGAGTCCTGTGGCACCTAAAGACTAACAAATTTCTTTGGGCATAAGCTTTCGTGGGTTCCAACCCACTTCATGCGCCTGATGAAGTGGCTGAAACCCATGAAAGCTTATGCCCGAAGAAATTTGTTAGTCTTTAAGTGCAACAGGGCTGTAGTTATTTGTAACTGTGGATATTCTTCTTATCCATCTAATTTTCCAATGTTTCTCCGAAACTTGCTAAATTCTTGGCCCCTTCTACTTCCTGTTTCAATAAGTTTCACAGTCTAATAAGCTATTTTGAAAAAGTATTTCCTTTATTGGTGTTAAATGTTCCCTTGTTTTTGTGTTATGAGAAAAAATCCTGACCTACCTGCTCTATTCATTATTTTGTATACTTTTATTATATCCCCTCTTATACATCTTCTGTCAAAGGTAGATGATCCCAATCTTTTCAATTCTATTTATAGGAGAATTTGTCCACTTCCCTAACCCTTTTCCCCACACAAAGGCTTTAGGGGATTGTACACTTCACGTTATAGCAGAATAACCCCAGTAGTCTGGCCTTAATTCATGAATCTTACCGGTGCATTTCTCATGTGTTGCTGCTGGCCAGCTACCATGCAGTTACGCTGGCCCTAATCAACTATGCCAGCTCAGAGCCTTCATATGGAAACTGGCTGCTTTCTCACAGTCTCAAGTTGGTACCATTGTGGGAACTGCTTGTTAATAATGTCACTATGGTGCAATGAGACCAGATTGAACAGCTGAGAAGCGAAACCATCCCTTCCAGAATTGCTTGTTTCTCTAAAACCATTATTAGAAAAAGGAGGGTCTTGGTTTTGTGCATGCTAAAAGTCAAAGAGCTGGCATAGTCTGTTCCCTAAAAAGGAGATTTTAGAGCAGAGATACAGTAGGTACTTACAGAAAGGTAACATATGTGTGCCTGCGTGAGAGAGAGGAGATGTGCTGTCCTGCAATGCTGTTACCCTCCATTTAAAAAAAAAAAAAAAAAAAATCTATTCTAAGGACCTGTTCTTGCAAACCTGTACAGACACATGAAAAAGGCTGTTTGGATATGCATTTATAAGACAGGCCTCAGGCAAAACCACCACCAATATGTGTTCTTTGATTTGTGTATTTGTGTTGCAAGTCTCTTTAGGACTCCCGGGTGCTCATGGCAGGGGTCATGGTTTTTATACACTGTCAATATTTACCAAGTAATGGGCTATTTTCCCTGGTGGGTAAGATCAATATTAAATGAATGAGTCTTAACTATTGTGGCGATATGCAAAGGCACAGAATGGAGGATGTATTTAGCAAGTGCTTCCGGGTGGGAGTAGTGGTTAATTTATCTTGCTTTAAAATCTGCTGGAGGAGGAAATTAAAAGTGCCTGTCTTTTTTTAAAACAAAAAAATTATTTGTAACCCTCATCCAGAGTTTGAAAGTCCCGTCACTATGTGCAGCTTTATCAGTATTCAATTAAGGCTGTGCTGTATCTCGCCTCTTCCGGTCTTCGCTCCAACAGCTAGAGTTTGCATCTGTTCATCTGTGTTAGGAGAGCCTGGAACTGGGCTAATGGATTGCCTTGAGCGCAGCCAAATCCTTCTGGCAGCTGGACTCTTGTACACATTGGATAGCTCTGGAACTTCTCAGTATCTCATTGCAGAGGAGAAGTTCAAAGTAATTTTCTGAAAGGCCTGGCTTTGGGAGGGAGGAATGTTAAAAATGTGATGTTTTGCGTGTGGGAGTCGCAGGCTACGCACACATGGCAGACTTGTCCAGCAATAAGTTGTTGCGGGACAAGCAAAGCACTATAAATATAACGCTTTACTGTGTACACGCAGGACTCCTTGTAGCGAAAAGGAGTGTTCACACGCTCCTTCGATTTTCGTTACAAGGAGCAGTGCATGGTGGGCACCTGTCCCACCATGCACTGCTTGTAGCCAGCCTTTGGGCTGGCAGTGGGGCTGTTTCCCCCCGCTAGCTGCCCCGAGGGTTCCCCTACAGGGCTGGAGCCCGCTGCTGGGGGTTCCCTGGGGCTGGAGCCCCACTGGGGTGTTCCCCGGAGCCCAGCCGCAGCTTGGGAAGTGGCAGCCCCGCAGCCCAGCGACCCAGCGTGGGGGGATGGCAGGGCCTGGCGCGCCGAAGCAGCAGCCCAGGAGCCCAACTGCCCGACTAGGGGCAGCCCACCGGACCCGGGCTCCAGCCACCTGCGGCAATGGGGCTCCAGCTGTGAGGGGTCCTGGCGGCTAGAGCCCTGCTGCTATACAGAGTCCCTCAAGCTGCTCGGTTTTCCGACCGAGAGCTGGGAAACCGAGCGGCTTGAGGGACTGCCTGTAACAGGGGGGCTCTAGCCGCTGTGAGTGCCGGCAGCTGGAGCTCTGCTCCTACTTGTCAATTTCACTGCTCTGCTATCTCCGGTATCCCAGAGTGGCCTTGATTGGCATTCTGGGACATTTCCGGAGGCTGTCTAACCCGCAATGAGTGTACACACACACTCTGTTGTGGGACAGATGATCCGTGGTAAGCATTACCACGATCGTCTGGGTGGTTTACCTGTTGCACGGCGAGAGGCAACGTTGTAGTGCGTATGCTCACAGCCGGATCGCGCGGTAAAACTCCTGTAGTGTGTAGAAGGCCTCAGTCATAGAGGTGGAGTGGAAGAAACACATGTACAAACTAAAGGAAAATGAAATGATTTGTCAAGTTGTCTTGTTCTTCAGGGCTCTTTCACAACATAAATAAAATGGAATGGGGGGTTAAGTTACTAAAATGGGATTGGGAAGGGGAGTGTTTGCGCTCATTCGAATTCTTTTAAGTATGTCTCTCCAGTTAATTTGAAGGCAGTTAATTGAATGAGGCTTTCACTTGGGAAGGTTTGGGGTCAGCCACAAGGTGGGTGGAAGTGCGTTTCAGGGGCCACATTCCCTCCCGCCCTGATCTGATGCTCTCAGGCTCAGATCGTCAGAGTCTGCATTTCACAGCTTTGTGCCTTTTACTCTTTGCTAATTGATTGCCCCTTTCCCAGATGCTCTTTGTTAGTCTCATTCTAGTCTGTAGTTTCTTATACTGTGTTCAAACAAGGAGTCCTGTGGTGGTTTTAAAGACTAACAAATGTATTTATCACACAAGCTTTTGTGGGCAGAATCCCACTTCATCAGATGCACAAAATGGAAAATGTAGCACGTTAGGGGTAAATATGCACATTCAGAGAAGGGTGGGTCAGAAGGTCAAATCAAACAGTTCCAGAGGGACGGCAAAGTAAACAAAGCTTTTTGGACTCACTGTAGAAGAGAGAAAGGGGCAATAGATGTTTTGAATGGCTAAGGCATTACAAAAGGTGATTTACACCTATTATCCTTCTCAGCTCTTGCTTTCCCACTGATGAAGTGGGATTTTCTCCCACGAAAGCTCATGCAATAAATAAATTTGTCAGTCTTTAAAAGTGCCACAGGACTCCTTGTTTGTTTTCTGAAATAGACTAACGCGGCTACCCCTCTGGAACTATACTGTGCCCAGCATTGAGGTATCTGAGTCTCTTTGCCCTGGATGCCCATTACCATCTTTCTACATTCCCTTACTCATATTATCTCAGTGTGCTCATGCCGTTCCCCTTTACCCTATTGCTGCTGCCAATTAATAAAATAAACAGGTAACTGATGAACAAGTGTTAATCACTGGTGCAATCGTTTGTTTTTCGGCTCTTTCAGTCCCTCACTCTTGATGCTTTCTGTGTCTATTTAAATTGTAATCTGTTTGGGGTAGGAGGTGCCTTTTCCAGCGTGTTTGGACAATGCCTAATAGGTTGAGGTTTTGATCCTTACTGGAGTTCTTGAGTCCCAGTGTGATGTAAATAAGTTCCAGAGGGGTAACCGTGTTAGTCTGCATACAGCAAAAACAATGAACATCTAATGGCACCTTACAGACTAACAAATTTCTTCGGGCATAAGCTTTCATGGGCTGTAACCTTATGGAAGCTTATGCCTGAAGAAATTTGTTAGTCTTTAAGGTGCCACAGGAATTGCATTGTTTTCGTGATGTAAATGAATTGCAATCCTGCTGTATGTAATTTGCTTTCTGAGTATATTTTTAATTGCTTGTTTCACTGGGGATGCAACATACATGACATCTTTTCTAGACATTGAAGAGCACGGAGTGTTCAGTTGTGATTTTTATTGGGCTGGCTGCCATATTTGGGTTCGGTCACTTCAGTTCCACTTCTTGGTGCTGCTTGTCACTCAAATGAGTCAGATGTCTGGAGGACAGGTGCAAAGCTGTTGAGCGCTGGCGTTTGTTAGGATGGGTAAAGGCTCAGCGTGGACAGCTCTGCTGCTTACAAATAATCAGTCCCTAAACTGTGTGGGATTAAAAACCGCTGAGTGCCGGCTGGCCAGGTAAATAGATGTTGTTTCACAGCAGACACGGGGCCAGTTGGGAAGTGCAAATTGAAATCCCATTTTTGAGAAATCGTTGCTATTAGTTAATTGAAGTCTGTTACCAGCCAGAGAGGTTTAGTGGCCAGACTAATCTATTGCAAAAGGATTTACCTCTGAAAATGTTGAAGGGATATTGAGTAGTTTAAGCCTAATATTTGACTTGCTTTCAAATTGCTATAATTTTGTAGGGAATGTCCTACAAGTGCCAATATCTCTCTTTAAAAAAAAATTTTTTTTTAAATCCAACACTTATTTGAGAAAGAAGTTTAAAATATCCACTGTTTATATTACACCTACATAGAATGCTAGCCTCTCAGCTGCTCACTGCAAATAATCAGCAGTCCCGATTTTCAAAGTGGTATTGAGGTGATCAGTAAATTCACAAAGTGAAACTGACCTCTCTCTCTTTCTCTTACTGCTTAAAGCTGAATGAAATACAGAAATTAAACAGCACAGACATTGACCTCAGTTAGTCTGTTTGAAAAAGCCAATTACTACTTTAAACACTTTAGGTATCTTTTAATACAAGTCTGGGAGCTGTTTAAAGATAAAAATCTTGAAAATAATCCCTCTGAATTTCTTGCCTTGGTGACAGTTTCTTAAATTGATGTCATTTAATTATATGGTGCTGTATTCGGTTTTAGATATACAAAAATCATTTGTGTCTATACTACGGAACTGTGAATTGGGTCAATACATGAATTAAAGCCTTATTGGAGTTTTGTATTAGGAACATCACTGGGCACACAATTAACCAAGAACAATCCCTATAGAAACCCCCACATGAAAGATTCCCAAGAGTCCCAAAGTCCAGGTGGAGTTCACCCAACTCTCAGCTACAGTCTTTGTTCCAGTGTAGAGGCTTGAGTGGCAAGAAATAGCTGTCCTCTTCTTTCTTTGCAGGAATCTTCTGTAGCATTCCATGCAGGCTTTTCCTTCTCCTCTGCAATCAGCCCTCAGTCCCATATGCATGTCTGCAAGGTCTGTTGCAGGTGACTCCATTAGAGGGAGAAAACATCTTGTTCACTCCTTGCTCAGCTTCTCTCCTGAAAACTGAGCACATGGGCTCTTCTCAAAGCAGCTCCTGCCTGCTGTCTGCACAGACTGCTGCTCTCCTGTGATCTGACTCATCATACCAGCAGGGAACTCTGTGGAGCATGCTCAAAAATGCTACCACTCCCTGCTTCCAGAAGTTTCTGCTTGTGGGTAGCTAATCTGCCCAGCAACAGTAATCCACCCTCAGTAGGTCTCTCAAAGAGAGGCAGATGGGTTACACTTGCTGTGCTGTAGGACAGACTCTCTTCTCATGTTCCAAAGGGGGAGCCATGTTAGTCTAGTTCAGCAAAACAAACAAGGAGTCCTGTGGCACTTTTAAAGACTAACACATTTATTTATTGCATGAGCTTTCGTGGGAGAAAATCCCACTTCATCTCTTCTCAAAGTGTATTTACCTGTCTATGCCCTAGGGTTGATTTATGCTGGGGTCGGCAACCCCTGGCATGCGTTCCAGAGTTGGCATTCGGTGCCGATCAGGCTCCCCCACTGGCCCCACAAACCGTGCAGCCAGCAGCTGCGGCGCACGGCTGAGGGTCCCTGCTGGCCCCGCCCCCTGGGGGCGGCAGAAGGGGAGGGGAGCGGGTCGCGTTGCCCTGGCCCGCCCAGAGCTGCTCTGCTGCCGGCAGGGCAGAACCGGCCTCGGCCATGGCTGGCAAGAGGGAGGGTCGGTCCAGCTGGAGCCGCCGCTGCCAGTGGGCGGCCTCTGGTTCCTGGTCCTGGCTCGCAGCGGTGGCTCCGGGTGGGCCGAGCCAACCTGCCCTCTTGCTGGCCATGGCCGGGGCTGGTTCTGCCCTGCCGGCAGCGGCGCGGCTCTGGGTGGGCCGGGCCGACGCGACTCGCTCCCCTCCCCTCCCCTCCTGCCATCCAGCAGGGGGCGGGGCCAACAGGGGCCATCAGCCCCGCGCCGCCCCTGCGGACGGGAGCCCACTCCGGGGCGAGGAACCGGAGGCAGCCCGCCGGCTGATGCCGACCCAGGCCCCTGGCCGGCAGGGCACCTGAAGCCTGGCCCCGCCTCCTTTTGGGCCCCCTCTTTGGCCCCGCCCCCAGCACCTGCTGAGGGTGTAGTGGGTGGGGCTGGCACAGGGGCCGGCAAAGGCTGCCGACCCGTGATTTAAGGTATTTGGAAAGATTGCTGATTTACTTGGTCTTTAAACCTATGCCAATAAAACCATCTATAATCAATTTTTAGGAAAGTTATGTAGGCCAAAACGTCTAAAATACTCTCTAAACTTGGGTACTCAATTTGAGACACCGTGCTCCTGATTTCAAGAAGTGTTGAGCGTCCACAACTCGTAGTCAGATGGGTGAAAAATGAAGGTTTGGAGACTGGAGCCCTCTGTTTCAGTGCAGAATAAAAACAGTGTGAGTAATGGCAGTTTTAGCTTCTATCACACTCATTTGCATGCCTCAGTTAAGACCTGGACGTCTCCGCGCCCCCATACATGGAATGAAATGTAGCTCCGAGTACAAGAAGCGCTTTGGGTGTTTGTCTTCATCCCAATACATTAATGGTAAACAGGTTTTATTGCAAACAATCCTCTATTTATCCTTCTCTCTTGTGTTGACCTTCCAGACACTGTGGGATTAGGGCAGCCCCCTTTGAGCCTCGTAGAGTTGCAGAGCTATTGTGTGTGGGTACTTAATTACTATCTCTGCTTATTATCATGACTAGCAGGTGAACGCTGGAAAACGTTTGTTTAGACAAGGAAATAAACCGCCTAGCCTAAAACTACTGCTAAAACTGATGGAGCTAAGAGCCCTCCTTAAAACATGAGAGCATTAAAGATGTGAAAGCCCTGATGTTTTCGTGTTCATCTACTGCAAGTAGGTGTGGCAGCTATGGCAATTTCCTGCAGTATCCTTGGAAAACCCTGCTGAATTAATCTTTGAAGTCCATTGTGTTAAATGCAAGAGTTACGTATTGTTGTGGGTCTGGGTGATCAAAGGACAGTGCTGAACAATGCTGCAGACAAGAATGGTCTTTTGGGGCAATATGTGGAAAGTGAATTTCCCAAGGAACCCTTTGGAGGAGATAAATGCAAATCCCCTACCCCTAGTTATGCAAAAACCCAGCCTTTTGAAGTTACACTCTGAGGAGGGTACCATTACCTGCTGATTACCTCTTTGGGAAATCTGAAGATCAAAAACCCAAAATGTATAAAGGAAAGACCTGGGGGGCTAGTTATGATCTGAGGCTGTTCTGAACTTCTCACCAAAGAAAAGCTTTTAGGTGGGGTTTGAAGGACTGACTCGTCGTTAATGTGTTTTCATTGTGATACTTTTGTCTCCAGAATAAATGTGCTTGCTTATAAAGAGCTGTGTGGTAACTTCTAACTGCCGGCAATTGCCCTGTATATAGCCTCCAAAGAGAATGCAAAGCGCACACATGGGTCTGTTTGGGCTGTGTGGCGTACTGGGAATATCAGAGTGTAAGCAGGGAACTGTGCCCATCCTCTGCAAAAAATGTAACGCCAATCTGAACACTGGATTTATTCGTGGCTCCCACTTGGAACAACAGAATGGCCAGCAGCATGGTGCAATTCCGTAGAGGGAGCCAGCTGACTGGGAAGGCTGACTCCCAGTCGATGCAATATGTGCTGTAGTGAACTGGTCCAACGTTAGTTTCTGATATTAATGAAGACAGTGATTCCCTGTGCAACCAGGAAAAAAAGCCATCTATTATTTAGGACAAGTATTATTTCTTTCCTTAGACACCTCTTCTGGCAAGGCCTTGGAGCTTGTAAATGCATCTTCCCCCTCTTACCTTAATTCAGGAATTGATGAGGACCCAGCTCTCGGGAAAACCAGCCAGAGAGAGTGGCAGCTTTCCAGTGTGGTGCCTGACAACTGGCTTTTCGTAAACTTCTCCCAGTAGCTTCCAACACTTCAAGAAACAACAAAAAACATGGAAGAAAATAAGAACGGTGCCCCTGTGATGCAGAAAGGAAATCGTAGGTTATCAGATGGATTGTGTTTAGGAGGACCAATGGTGTAACAAAATGGATAAGGAGGAGGAGGAGAAAATTAGGGGACAGTGTGTAGGAGTGTTGTCTGGTGGCTAAGGTGGGGACTGGCATTTGATTTGCTCAAATACTGTTTCAGTCCACCACAGCAAGTTGCCTGAAAATTCTGTTTCTGACTGACGGGTAAAATGGGTCTCATGCCTCCTTTACCGTAGAGGAGAACTTGGAGATTAGTCAATGCTGTGAAGTGCTTTCAGATCCTTGGTGGATATGCCAAGTGTATTTGCATGTTGTTAATAATCTCAGCATTATTACAGATAATATTTAACACAGATGAATACAATTCATAGAAATTGTGCATGCTAATTGTTTCCTCTGTTGCTCTTAGTACTTACTACTTGTGACTAAGGTCTCTTGGCTCTATATTTTTAGTTACTGATGGTGAGCAACAGTACCAAGTCCCTGGGTGGAGGTGTGTGGAAGGGGCAGCTATATTTAGAGCTGAAATCCAGTTGGAGGTGCTGGTTAGCTGAAAGCTTTTCACTAAAGGTTCAGAGTTTTACGCTGTTGAGGCGCAGGAGCAAATTCTTTAGCTCCACTCTATATATTAATAGTACTGTACCTGACCAATGATCTTGATTAGGAAAGTCCTATTTTTAATCATAGAAACTGGAAGGGACCATGAGCGGTCGTCCAGTCCAGTCCAGTCCCCTGCACTCATGGCGGGACCAGGTACCATTTTAAATCATGTTGTCCAACTCCTCCTTTCCCAAAGATTTTTGTGAGGGACGGCAACTGTTTTTAATCAATGAGCATGAGCCCCAAAGCAGCTTCCAAAATCAATTATTATGCAAAGCGTGGTTTCGCACTGACTTCCCTCCTAATACAATCCATTGATCCAGGGGAGGAAACACACGATATATGTCAATTCTGTCTGTCTTTATACCACTCTGTGGCATCTATGTGCCCTCATACATTCTCCCATTTCCTTTATTTTAGATATACAGGGAATCTGTGGTGGAGCAGAGAATTGAGTTTACATCTCCCAGATTAGTTCCCAAAGCACTGGACCATCCTTCCTCTGTGAATAATTAGTTCATGAATTGTCAGTGGGAAAACTAGCTGTATCTGGGAAGAGTTGATATGCTGCAGTCCTCCTGCCATTTAAATCAGTACGGCATTGCTGTTGAAGGAGATCCTATTTGGGTGACCATGGTGGTGCTTCAAAAGGTAGCTTTCTTTATCAGCAGCAGGACCGTGGAGCTCCATATAGCTGACTTTTCCTAAGAATGGATAAAAGCGGGTTGGCGTTCTACACAATTGTGAGCAGGACACCACCATTCTGTTCCGACAGCCAGATGCTTCTGAATAAAACGGGGGTTTGTGCTTCTGTGGCTAGACACACACAGTTCCCTAATATGAACTGGAGGAAGCACAGAAAGGAGAACGGACCCATTTCGGAAACTCTTCTGCTGCTTGGCAATAAAATGTCACAGAAATATGTTGTGGTGGTGTAAAACTTCTGAGGCTTGTCTACTTGTTTTATTGCAGCCGATGTTTATTCTGAGACCCTTTCACTATGACTGGAGCTCTTCTGTTATGAGCTATGAAACTAGCAATCTCCATTATTTCCCATAAATGGAAAGGAATGTCTTCATTCCACCCCCTGTTTAATTCGAGACTAGACCTGTTTTGGGAGCTCTGTGGAGTAGGTTTCTTAATTTAGGTGGTAAATAATGGTATTTCTTTATACGCATGGAGGGGTGGGTGAGAGTTTTGGAGTTCAGTTAATTTCAAATACAACTTTCCAAGATCACTACTTATCTATTCCACATGTATCGGGTATGTTCCATGTCTCAACTTTAGATAGTTTGATTTGTAATGTGAGTTTTGGACTTCTGATTCTGCTCTACTATTTGCAACTAACATTAAAAAAAAGAAAAGAAAAGAAAAACAACTTGGAAAACATCAAGGTGCATTATTTTACTTTCAAATTTTGCTTTTTATTCATTGCTTGTTTGCAGTGACCCATTGCAATCTTTAAGCGGAAATCTGTTTACTTACGATTCTTCGCTTGGATTTCCTTCCAGAGCTCATCTCCCAATATTCTTCATAAAGAATAGAATTGAAGTAGTTTAAAAAAAATAAAAATAAAAGCATATGTGGGCTTCTTTGCTAACAAGATATATACTATAGATCTTCTGTTTGCAAAAGTTATATTTAAATTGGGACATTCATAACTTTCCAGAACATTCTGTTCTGGGGGGGATGAAACTTTTCATGCTTGGTTTCATTTTGAAGGGGAATTTTCAGAAAGTTTGATGGAAAATTCTCATTTTGTGTTTTTGGATGATTTTAAAAAACCAAAACCCTTAACCCATGCCCAACTCAAAAACATGATTCATGTGAAGAGCTCTTATCAAGAAGATGGACCGCTGGAAAATGCCTTAAAAATCAAAAAGTTAAGTAACTGAAAAAATGCTTCTGAGTCTGCTCAGTGGCCGTCTTCGAAGGGTAAGGCAAAGCCGAGTAAAATCCCATTCCCTGGTGACGGTGCAGCGTGCAGGGTTACAGCTGGGCCGGATGGGCCCACTGGCTGCAGTTGTGGTTCAATGTCTCCGTGAAACGTGCTCCGCACATTACGACGAAGTTGCACTTGTCCGGTGCTGCTCTTTCCCACCTGCTCGCTGTGGGCTCCCCAGCACTGCCAGCGGGAGCCCCGGGCTACCTCCTCTGCTGATGGAAGCAGCGGTTTCCTTTGCGCTCTCTGAAAACTGCTGCTTAAAGGCCACTGTGGATTCTTTCCCCTCTTCTCTGTCGCTCCAAAATTTGGCTTACTGGCTTTTATCTTTTGTGCACAGCTTTTTGAGTGGAGTTGGAGCCTTTATTTTAGCAGCCACCGTCTCCACAAGTGTTTTAGCAGCCTTTGCCAGCCAGTCTGCCTGCTTGCTATTTCTGCAGACAGCTTTAGGCCTCCCAGGACAACCTCTCAGCCAAATAAAAGGGGCAGAAATGTTCACAGCACCCTGGGACTCATCAGATTACTCGAGTGTCCAAGTAGGGGCTCTCACATCGTTCCTCCCATCACATGCATCTGTTTTTGGTAGCTGCAGCCAGAAACACAGCCTCTTCCTGCAGATCCATTGGAACACCACCAGAGAAAGCGAGAAGAGCACCATGGCTGGAAGCAAGAACTTGTTCATGTCTAGAGAAAAAAGATAGCCTCGTCAGAGCTGCACTAGCAGTCGGTAGGAGAATGGGAACTCAGAAAACTGTCTCATGGATCACATTTCAGGTGGTTCCTTTCCCAAGTTAACATTCACAACCAGGCCCAACAGGACAGACTCAGGTTTCTGCTTTCAGTGCTGGAGTACATTTGGGGATTCCAAGACCAGAAAAAGAACAGTTATCATCTAGTCTGACGTCCTGTCTGACGCAGGCCACAGAACTTCCTCCAAATAATTCTTTTTGAATCCACACGTGTGCAGCATGGCTGCCTTCTTGTTACCTTGAATGATCTTGCAGGAATGCACCTTTGCTTCATTGCCTTTTGGTAATAAAAGTTATCAGAAAATTAATCCAGGACAAACCATCCGTCATTCTGAAGAGTCTTCATTGGCTTCAGAGATTCTTGTTCTCCAGGTCAAGGTAGATCTTGATTTGTGTGCAGTTTAGTCCGGGAGTCATCCTTGTTTTCTTAATCCCCCTTCATAAAGGGTTCTTTCTCTTAATGTGAAACTCACCACTTTGTCCCTAAATAGTTATTCTTTTAGAGATTCTGAGATGCTAGCCTCTAGATGAACCAAGCAGCTTGGATGTTGTGGTGCTCACAAAGTTGTAAAGACTTTGCTCCTCATTTAGTTGAGATAGTTGGGGTGAGTAAGTGTTTCTAAGCGTTTGTCAAGGGCCCCAGAGCCTGGGGGGAGGTTCTTTTATGTAGTTCTTACAAATCTCTGCACGTATTTTGCTCTGTTACACCATTGAAATGGCTTTTAAAAATATGAAAAATTAAATCTTAGCTGGATTTCCACCTTGATGTGGTTTTTGGTTTTTGTTTTATTTTATTTTATGAGCACCTCTCCTAAACTATTTGTCTCATTTCCTTCCTTTGCTGGGAGATGTTTATTTCACATTTGCCAGAATAGCAGATCCTTTGTCTCCAAAAAGTAAAATTCTTTCCTTGTCATTTTGGTTTTTTGCAGTAGGGATTTCACTGCTCTGGGCATCTCCACCCTTTGCTAATATTTTATATCTTCAACAGGAGGATATTTAATGGGCTTGTTTGTGGAAGAGAGAGGTTTGCGTCTACATTTTTGTTTTGGGGCCTCCATATGTGTGTGTATTTCACTGACCTATTTCTTAGCCTTTAATTTTCAGGTTTGGTGATATTTCCTGGAGCTCATGCACACAGCACCGTGCCAACACCAGTTAGTGAGGGGAGCTGGCAATGCATGGGGAGTGAGTGGGTGGTATTCGGAAACTTTGGTAGCTGCCTCTGATCATTAGGGGAGACAGCTGTAATTGCATAGAACAGAAAATCATTATAATGAGAAACCAAAATTACAGTTAAGGGAACCGGTTTTACTTTCTTCACTTTCTTTTTAAAACTTTTTTTTTTTTTTTTAATTTGGCCTAAACAGGAGTGTCCCCTTATGAGAGCTCATGTAGCATTTGGGATAACCCATTTCTTTGTATATTTGTGATATTAACTAGCGTGGTGCGCTGCTGTGAATTGCGTGACTTCATTCTCTTGACTGCTGGCAGAAAACTAAAGAAACAGTTGAGTGGACCCTCTGTGTCAGTGTGGAGATGGGGCTATTGAAACAATCACTTTGGGAGATCTCTCTACTGACTCACAGCATCTCTCTGGGGCAGGCCTCAAACAACTGGATTTGAGTTGCTGTTAAAATGAATGGATGGGGGCTGCAGAATTGCTCCCTAAGCGTATTTGTGGCAAAAAGGAGTGGGGAGGTATGGTCAGAATTGCTACTGCTTTCAAGGATCACTTCAGAAATTTTGATTGAGTTGGGTCAGCATTTAGACAACAGTGATGAAAATTTAAAAACAAACGAACAAACAAAAAAAGTCCTGTGGCTCTTTAAAAGATTAACAAATTTATTTATTCCATGAGCTTTCGTGGGAGAAATCCCACTTTGTCATGAAATGGGATTTCTCCCATGAAAGCTCATGTGATAAATAACTTTATTCTTTAAAAGTGCCACCAGACTCCTTGGGTTTTTTTTGCTGAACTAAACTAATACGGCTGTCCCTCTGGAAGATGAAAAATAAGTTAGAGTAGTGGATCACTCTGTATTCATATTGTAATTAAGACTTATCTGACACGATCTTTACCTTTCACTTTCAGCTGCTTTCAACTTCCTTCTCCTTGGCCTTGTCTGTGCTAGGTTCTTGTTTCTCAAACTATCCAGCTTTTTGCTAGCTCCAGTGTGGCAGTGGAAATGTCAGAGAATGGCACTTGATTTTGTTTTGTTCCCGTTGTTGGCTAGATCTGCTTTGAACTGGGTGGCTAACTGAGGGCAGCTGGAGCTCCTACCATTGCTTCTAGGGATGAAGGTTCGCCTCAGCTACAGATGATGGGATTTGCGTGGAAACAAAAGTGTCCAATGGATACTGTCCTTTTGCTTCATTTTCTTTAGCAATCCTGCAACTCTGAATCAGATACAGGGTCAGGACTTTGAGCTTTGGTGGTGTCGTGTTTCTGGCTGCAATGCTCACAGGAACGCTAGTAGATTATCAAGAAGCTCAGTTAGTCTGGAGATTGAGCTAGAGACACCAGTAGATCTTTCCTCCACGCCATTTGTCTAAGTCTACATTCAGGCCTCATTTGGTGATAGAAGGGCTCCAATGAAGGAGAAATTTCTGATTATCAGGCAGCTAAAGTTTGTGCAAAAAACCCAACACATTGTCATCTTTCTCCCAGGGTTTTCTAAGCTTCAGCAGCCTCTGGTAAATTTACTCTCCTGGTGAAATCCACCAGTCTGAAATAAATTCTAGTCTAAACTAGAGATTAAAGGCTTATGTGGAAAGACGGAGAGAAGTCTTTGTAAGTACACTATTTTATGGTGAAGACCCCAAATAACTTTATAATATGAAGTCTTGGGATTAAATCTAATAAAAGAGAAATTGGGATGTTCATCTTTTTCTGAATGTACGTATAGTCTTTATAAATGACCCAAGTTGCTGGCTTGTGCTGATAGGACAAAGAGACGTACCGTCGGAACCTCTTGGCCCCGTTATGTTTCCTAG
>ML685822.1:1911997-2071705 GCA_007922175.1 Pelusios castaneus
CCCCCACACACCCCTCTAACCCGGCCTCTCTCCTTGTCACCCCCAACCCTCTCCAGACCTCCCTCCAGCCCCTTCCCAGCCCCCTTACCTGGCCGGAGGCTCGGAGCTGCAGGGACGGCCGGCAGAGCTGCTTCTCGGCCAGGCCGCTCCCACCCTGAGTACGCTCTGTCTGAACATGCTCAGGGCGGGAGATTTGAATCTCCCCAGCCTGGCCTCAGCAAGACGGGGATTCAGCTGCTGCGCGCGCAGCTGCGTCCCGCCGGGCATATATACATCTCTCGTTTAGGTATATAGATGGCTTGGGAATCACGTACATGGGGATGGACATGAGCGAGCACTCAAAAGAAGAAAAATGGTTACTAATCTTTCTGTAACTATTGTTCTTCGAGGTGTATTGCTCATGTCTGTTCCAAACCCCACCAACGTACCCCTCTATTGGAGTAGCCAGAAAGACAGCACTAAAGGGATGGCTTAATGCCTACCCCTGGGGGAAGAATTTCTGGCCACAGTGCCTGCAGAGCACACCCACCTACATGGGAAAGGACATAAGCAACACATCTCAAAGAACAACAGTTACAGAATGATTAGTAACCATTGTTTTTTCTTGCGAAGTAAAATCCTCCCTCAACCTTGGTGCTGTAAGGACAGATTGTGATTGGTTCGGAACAGATCGTGAAGAGTATTTCTGTTACAATTCACTGAAGTAGTCAATTGTCTTGCTGGGTGGCCAGGAATTATTTAATGCTCTGCTTATGAGGTATTTCTGTTAATTGAGAGGAGATGAAGCATAATTTGTCTGTGCATTGTACATATTAATAGGTACATCTAGTGCTGGGTTTTTTCCTTCTCCACATCAAAGAACCATTCCGTGGGTAGTTCCAGATTGACCAGAAGATGCGTAACGAAATGGTTAGTGTCTCCCTTTTGTTAGCTGGGCTTATGACGACACTCAGAAGTGGGGAAATAAAGGCCTTCTGAGGTAGTATTGAGGACTAGATGGGCCATGATCTTTTTCGATATGTTAATTCCCATCTGACAGCGGCTGTTGTGGGATTCTTGGCTTCTCCTCTGCTTTCGTGATACTCTTGAAAAATGACACAATATAACGTTCTGGTGGTGAAGACCCTTGTAATGCTATTCCAGTTTTGTATCTGCAGGTACTGCTAATTCATGCAAATATCTAACACTTCTCTTAAAAGGCCCTAAAGATGACTTTTTCTTAATAGCCTTGGGAGATTGCACATTCCACAGAGGAATTCTAAAGAAACTCGAGAGTTCACTTTCAGAACTTTGCCCATGAGCAGCAGCTTAGCTTGCCCAATTAGCACCATTTGGTGTTTTATATATCTTTATTGTGTCTTTCTTTCTCACAGACTCCTGACAAATGAGATGGGCCCTGGATACAGAAGGGAACTAGGCTCACTTATCACCTCATGCAGTCAGATCATAAATTTCCTCACCAAATAGTAGTAATAAACATTTTTTGGGAGGAGTACTCAGTGTTGGCCTGATGTTGACTTCAGTGGAAGCAGGGTTAGGCCAATGCTAATCATTTGTATAATTATTCTCATGTTTAGTTTGGGGTGGTTTGTCTGCCAAACACTCCCAACACCTTCCACCCTAGGGGGCAAATCCTGCTCACATCTGATGTTAGCAAAGGTGCAAAATCCCATCAGCAGTGGGCCACCAGCGGCTCCTCTGCATGCCATTGTGCTGAGCTGAACGTGGGTTTTTATGCTGAAAGCAGAGATCCAGACCCATTTATGTGTCAGAATGGAAGGAGAGAGAGAGAACATGATGGGTGGGGGGAAGCGACCTCAGGAGATTTAAGGATGATTAGAACTAGATCTAGTGATGGGGAAGTAGGTGAGTGATGAGGTGCACTCAGATTGCACGGTGCACGTTAGAGGGAGCAGAAAGAATTATTGGTTTAAAACCGTTGTCTGTCCAGTGATGGATAACAGATGGTGACTTTTTAAAATAGAAAAAAATTGGAATATTGCAAATGGCAGTTTTCACAGCATCACATTAAAAATATCTCATGCATGTTCTAATGGCTGGGCCACGCTTTATTAAGTGCTAAAATGTTTCTAAAGCAGCTGGTACAATAATGCCGAGAACTTCTAAAAAATAACCACTGGTCAGCCTAGATGGGCCGGCCAGGCTGGGGAAGTGTTCTAGGGAGACCAGTAAATATAGGCATGTAGGATGCGGGAGGATAGTCTAGTGTGTAAAATATAGGAGGTAACACAGTAGGTGAGTGGGAGCTGCTCTAGTTCACAGGGATCACTGCACAATTTGGTTTACTGTAATACTATTTGGAGGTGACTCCCCTGGGGTTAGATGGGATGATGAATTTTAAAGCGGTGGGAGATCATTAGTGAAAAGCTGAAGGACAAAGTAAACTTTGCAACGGAGTCTGTCTCCAGTTTGGTTAAACACATCAGATGAAGGTTGTGTGTGCATTTGTGTAAAAATGAAATATTAAAATCAAGAAATAGACAGAGTTTGAGCTTTTAAAACCTTTTTGTAAATAAAAATCCTGTCAAAACATAGGTTGGAACTGTGCCTGGTAAAGTGCACACTGTGTATATGCTCTAATCCTTTCCCCTAAGCTTTGTCTGTTCTGTCTATTTAGATTGTAAGCTGGCTGGGACAGGGTCCATCTCTTATTCTGTGTACAGTGCCTAACACAATGGGCTGCTGTTTCTCTTGGCCCCAGGCAGCCACCCTAGCACTTCCTTAATCAATAGATCTGTTTTCTGGGTATGGCAGGGCACCTACCCCACAGTGGCTAGAAGGGGGTTAAGAGGGCTCTTGGGGAAGCAGACAATGGGAAAGAGCTGGGGGATAGCCAGTCAGGACTTTGGAGTCCAGTATAAATGGGAGCCACCAAGCAGAACAGGGCAGTCAGTCCCAGGAGCCCAGAGAGGGGAGTCTGGCTACCTGCAGGTGGAAAGAGGTCAGCACCTGGGACACAGCAGTGGCTGACTGCTGAAGCGTAGCAGAGCAGATGCCCTGATACAAGGGCAAAAGAGATACTGGGGCTGTAGGGAAGTGCCTTATAGAAGTCTGTGGAGGAGTTGGGGGAGAGGTGGCAAGAGCCGGCTGCACATGTGGGACCTGGAGTAGTGAGTGGGCCACGGTCCCTGCCCACCTCCCCCAGACTGCAGCGGCCACTGAAGTAATTGGCTGACCCAGGACTGCAGAATGCCCCCCACCCCAGAAGGCAGGGCTGGATTACCGCAGAGGCTTTAGGGGCTTACGCCCCTGGCCCTGAGTTAAAAGGGGGCCCCGCGCCCTCCTCTACCCCCCAAATCCATCCTGGCTGGCCTGAGTGGCAGCTGCTGCTGCTCCAGACTGCCTGTTCAGGGTGGGGCAGGAGTACCCAGCCTCTGGCCTGCCCCAGCTCCCTCCCCAGCCTCCAGGAGAAGTGCCTTGTTCTGGCCTGGGGCCCCCTTCTGCAGCCCCTGTCTGTCCCCTCTCCAGGAGCATGCCCCTCCTGGGGCCTCATCACGCCCCCTAACAGCGCAGGTCCCACAGCAGTGTGGCCTGCGGCCTCCCCCCCCCACAGTCTGGACCTCGGAGCCCCTGACCGTGCATCGCAGCTGCGGGGGGCGAACGTTATTCTGGGATGTATTAACCGGAGTATTATACGTAATTCTTCCACTCTGTTCTGTGCTGATTAGGCCTCAGTTGCAGGATTGTGTCCCGTTCTGGGTGCCTCATTTCAGCAAAGATTTGGAGAAATTGGAGTAAGTCCAGAAAAGAGCAACAAAAATGATTAAAGGTCTGGAAGACGTGACTTATGAGGGAACATTGAAAGAACTGGGTTTGTTTAATCTGGAAAAGAGGAGACTGAGAGGGGACATAACAGTTTTCAAGGTTGTTAAAAGGAAGAGGGAGAAAAATTATTCTCTTTTAACTGTTGATAGGACAAGAAGCAATGGGTTTAAATTACGGCAAGGGAGGTTTCGGTTGGACGTTAGGAAGAAAGACCTAACTGTCCGGGTGATTAACCACTGGAATAAGTTGCCTAGGCAGGTTGTGGAATCTCCCACATTGGAAGTTTTGAAGAGCAGGTTAGACCAGTGGTTTTCAAACTTAGGGTCGGGACCCAATACTGCGTCCCACAGCCTCAGGCACTGGGCTACGGCACCTCCTGCTCCTGCCACCAGAAGACTGGACTGCATTGCTCCAAGATGTCGTTGTTGGGTCGCCGGCATCAATGATTTTTTTCAACTGGGTCCCGAGAAAGAAAGTTTGAAAACCAGTGGGTTAGACAAACACCTGTCAGGGATGATGACATTAACGCAGCACTTCGGACTGTTTAGCTGCCCTTAGAGGTGAACTAAGAGGTATTTTTCAAGTCACCTTAATTACTTGGTAAGATCCCCCAAAGGGGAAGAAAGCATATGCAAATGGTTTTAGTAATAATGAGGTGGGACAGAAAAGGAATTGGTGCTTAGGATGTAAAGCCTTGGTGTACTGCACATTTCCCAATTTCCCTGTCTCTGTGAGTGTGCCGTTAGAAGTTCTGTAACCAGCGTTTGAAACAAGTTGCCGGCCACGCATCCGTCCACATCATTTCAGTTCATGGATGTGGAACTGTCATCTTGGCAGGAAAGCCAGGAATTTGATGTCTTTTACAGGGCCAGTTTTCCCAAAACTTGCCTAATATAACGTATTTTAAAAAGCCATAAATGCGGGTGCTTTTTAGCACTTGCCTCCCCCCTCCCACACACACTTCAGTTCTCTAATAAGGAAGCTGCGACTCAACCTAGAACACGCCAATGTATTGAATCACCAGACTGTAGGGCTATGTCTACACTGGCAAGTTAGTTCGAATTAAGGAAGCTTAATTCGAACTAACTAAAACCATGGCTACACTAGGCTTTAGTTAGTTCGAATTAAGGGCTTCCTTAATTTGAACTAATAAATTCGAATATGCTATTCGAATTAGCTAGTTCGAATTAATCAATGTGGCCATGTTAGTTTGAACTAATTGCTTAGTTCGAATTAATCAGTGTGGCCATGTTAGTTCAAACTAATTGCTTAGTTCGAACTAACCGGCCCATTGAACTCAATGCAATTCGCTAATTCGAACTAAGCAAGTGCCATGAATGGCACTTGCTTAGTTCGAACTAAATTTTGCTAGTTCGAATTAAGTTAATTCGAACTAACTAAAATTAGTTCAAATTAGTTAGTTCGAATTCACTAATTTAAACTAACTTTAGTAAGTGTAGACATAGCCGAGGATAGTTGCCCGAGTGTAATTAAACACACTGAGAGATAGCTGTGATCTGGACTAGGATGTACAATGTATTCTTGCCTCCAGAACTTTTCTTGACAACGGGAAAGTTGCTGGTGTGTGGTGCGTATTTTCCAAAAGGAGAAGAGAAATATCCTGAATCACTTAGACTTGTTAGCATCACCTTCAGTTCAGACGAGAAACCAAGCCGAGGGGTAGATTAGGATAGCATAATTTGAGAAGGGCCAACCAGCACAACTACCGCAAGGGGAAATGTTAATAAAATAGTGACGGTGAAATAGTGGGCATAATACGTTGGGACTTCCAAAAAGATTTGGGTAAGGTTCCCGTCTGCTCTGCCTTCCACCTTGGGCTGTGGCCTTAGGTCACATAAGCTATGTTGGATCTGGGCTGTTTGTTGTTTGGATGGGAAAACACCAGCTTCTGTGGCACTGGTGTGGGTGGTTCTGAAGGGGTTTCTCTTCCAAGTCAGTGTTGAGTCCATGCCCTGGAATGAGATTATTAGAGGGTGTTCTGCTCTGAGGAGGTGTTTTATGGATGATTTGCAAAGCGGAGGTCTTGACCACCTGTACTCATTAAAAGCTCCTGTGGAACTTGTGTTCACAAGAGTAGAGGACAACAGAGTCTTGTGGCACTTTTAAAGACTAACAGATTTATTAATCGCATGAGCTTTCGTGGGAGAAAATCCCACTTCGTCAGTTCTCCCACGAAAGCTCATGCGATTAATAAATCTGTTAGTCTTTAAAAGTGCCACAAGACTCTGTTGTCTTTCTACAATAGACTAACACGGCTACCCCTTTGGAATTTGACTACAAAGAGTAGAGAGTTTTAGTTCTAACCAAATTTTCGTTTGCGTAACTGCTTTTGGCTTCCCTAAATTTCTCCTTTGTTTCACCCATCCAAAACAGCCTGGCCAGTGGGGGATGCACTGAAAAGCAGTGATTGCCTTCCACCCCAGAAGTGGTAGAGGTGACTCACGTCTGTGTATATATGGACTTTGGGATTCTTTAGGACAGGCCTTGTCAAATATATGTTTTTGGTCGCCGTGGCAACCAGTTTTAGTAGCTTGTCACCTAGCTTCACTGCAGAAATGTATTGGAGGAGTGCCGCCTGGCAACCAAAAGTAAAATTGCTGGCGCCTAGCTGTGAGCCAGTTTTGTCCACCTCTGCTTTAGGATGGAAGATATTAAGTGAACATTACTGGATGCCATTAAGGAAAATATGCCAAGGGGCAAAGTCCTAGGGTAGATTAAAAATTGGTTATGGTATGAAATTGACATAAATATCTCAAAGTGGGTAAAAAAAACCAATAATGGCGCTCTCCAAGGCGATTTGTATTGGGAGCAGTATTTAAATACGAATGATTTGGAAGCAGAGACCAAGTAGGTAACATTTGCCTGTGACACTAATTTGTTTCAGTTAGTAAAATTTAGAGAGAACTGTGAGTAAAATCTTTCTTGTTTAGTGGGAGATGATATTTCAGTTTGGATGAAGACACAGGATGACAGGATGTAATCACAGGATTATGTGAGTGGAAGGGACCTAAACGGATCTTCTGGTCCAAGCCTCTGCAATGAGGCAAGACTGGCTATTATCTAGAACAGTGGTTCCCAACCTGTGGTCCATGGACCACTGATGGTCCACGATGGTACTGCAGGTGGTCTGTGAGGGGCAGGGGAAAGTTAATGTAATAATAATATAATCCCGTGTACCTTTTATGAATCGTATTTGATGTTACATTATTATTCACAATGTAATTTGCTGCACAAACATCCTTGTGTCATAGCTGCGTTTTTAATACCCCTTGATATATAAGTTGGATCCCCAGCAGCCATAGGCTATGTTAAAAATGTGTAAAATGGCTTGCTTACATGGTGGCCCACAAAAGCTTTTGATGACCATGTAGTGGTCCACATAAAGGAAAAGGTTGGGAACTGCTGATCTAGAACATCCCTCACAGAAGTGTCCCTCTAACCTTTTCTTAAAAACCTCTGATGATGGAGATTCCCCCGCTGCCCCAAACAATGATGCACACGGTCAGACATCATCACAGCTCTCGTATGCTTGTCAGCTTTGGGCTTGCGTGGACCTCAGAGGAAAAAGCCCCTGAGAATGATTGTGTGACACTGGAGAGAACCTTCTTGCTTGTGTGTGAGTGAGTGCGTGAACGCCACATTCTTAGCATTGAACTGTTGATTCCGAAATGCGTTTATTTGGTGGAATTGTTCTACCATCACTTGGCAAGATAATTGACTTCTGATTTGGAAAAAATCTAGCGGGATGTTTGCATTTTAGGTTGCAAAGTCCTCTTCAGAAGGCAAAGCTTTTATTTACACAGTGAGGGCTCTGCGTTGGAAGGATCCTAATGTTTCATTAGGCCTGTATTGATGCAGTATTGTAACAGCTTCTTTCTCCCTCCCTCACCCCTTTCCTGCTGCCGTCAAAAAGCAAAGCAGACCCCAGCAAGATGAATGGGATTCAGCATAATTATATCTATAAACAATTAACTAAACTAAAATGCCTGCATTTGAAAAGGCTACATTTTTAATAGACTAACCTCAAAAGATCCTCTCTACCTTCAGTGGTGTGGCCACCCAGCAATATTTCACTCGGACTGGGGCTGAAGGCCTGTCTGCATGGCAAGTTAGTGGCAAGCCAGGTTGTGAACCTACAGCTTAGTAGGTACCGTGCACTGAACTGGCCATGTGGATCCTGCTCTGCACACTGAAAGAGTTCGGTAGTGCATTTTGATGCAAGTCCAGAGTCCACATGGCAAACTAGTGCTCTGTAGATTCCTACCGCCCGGCTTTCTCTGTAAACAAGCCCTTAGTTCTCAGGCTAATAGTGGGCAAGGAAATTTTCAAGCTCTAGTTTAAAAACCTTTAAAAAGGTGGCAAAAAGGGCTGAATTAACCTCAGTCCTAATCATTTAGTGGCTCCAGACCGAATTTTATTTCTCATTTACAAATAAAAAAGTCTTGTCCTGGGATCTGAAAGTTCTGCTGGGCTCTTTGGCTATGTCTACACTTGTAAATTTAGGTCAACTTTAGGTCTACACCTAAATTTAAAGTCGACTTCAGGGGAAAATTACAAAGTCGACCTAGAGCATCCACACTGGACGCCTAGGTTGACTTCTAGGGGCTAGGCGTCCTAGGGCAGGTCCACGGGGGCAGGGGCACCCCTTGCCCAGTTCCAGGGGGCTCAGCCTTTGCCCCATTGTACATGGGTACAAAGGGGGACAGGGACCCTGGCAGGGCATAGGGGCAGGGTGGGCAGGGCTCTGCCCTGCCCTGTGGGGGGCATGACAGGCTCTCCCTGTGCCCCCCTCCACCCCCCCATCAGGGAGGGTAGTGGTGGAGTCCTGGAGTAGCCCTAAGTCGACTTAGGGCTACTCCAGGTCTACACTGGCCTAAGTTGACTTTAAAAAGTCAACTTTAGGATTAAGTCTAATTAAAATGAGGTTTAATAAAGTCGACTTAATTTTCGACTTAAGGAAACTGTAGTGTAGACGCAGGTAAATTAAGTCGGCTTAAGCTGTTAAGCTGTTGAGCAATAGCCAACATGGTTTCTGTAAGGGGAAATCGTGTCTTACTAATCTATTAGAGTTCTTTGAAGGGGTTAACAAACATGTGGACAGGGGGGATCCAGTGGACATAGTGTACTTAGATTTCCAGAAAGCATTTGACAAGGTCCCTCACCAAAGGCTGTTACGTAAGTTAAGTTGTCATGGGATAAAAGGGAAGGTCCTTTCATGGATTGAGAACTGGTTAAAAGACAGGGAACAAAGGGTAGGAGTAAATGGTAAATTCTCAGATTGGAAAAGGGTAGCTAGTGGTGTTCCCCAAGGGTCGGTCCTAGGACCAGTCCTATTCAATTTATTCATAAATGATCTGGAGAAAGGGGTAAACAGTGAGGTAGCTAAGTTTGCAGACGATACTAAACTACTCAAGATAGTCAAGACCAAAGCAGATTGTGAAGAACTTCAAAAAGATCTCACAAAACTAAGTGATTGGGCATCCAAATGGCAAATGAAATTTAATGTGGATAAGTGTAAAGTAATGCACATTGGAAAAAATAACCCCAACTATACCTATAATATGATGGGGGCTAATTTGGCTACAACGAGTCAAGAAAAAGATCTTGGAGTCATTGTGGATAGTTCTCTGAAGATGTCCGTACAGTGTGCGGAGGCGGTCAAAAAAGCAAACAGGATGTTAGGGATCATTAAAAAGGGGATAGAAAATAAGACTGCAAATGTATTATTGCCCTTATATAAATCCATGGTACGCCCACATCTCGAATACTGTGTACAGATGTGGTCTCCTCATCTCAAAAAAGATATTCTAGCACTAGAAAAGGTTCAGAGGAGGGCAACTAAAATGATTAGGGGTTTGGAGAGTGCCTCGTATGAGGAACGATTGAAAAGGCTGGGCCTCTTCAGCTTGGAAAAGAGGAGACTGAGGGGGGACATGATAGAAGTATATAAAATTATGACGGATGTGGAAAAAGTGGACAAGGAAAAGTTGTTTAAATACTCCCATAATACAAGAACCAGGGGTCACCAAATGAAACTGATAGGTAGCAGGTTCAAAACAAATAAAAGGAAGTTCTTCTTCACAAGTCAACTTGTGGAACTCCTTACCTGAGGAGGTTGTGAAGGCTGGGACTATAACAATATTTAAAAGGGAACTGGATAAGTTCATGGGGGCTAAGTCCATAAATGGCTATTAGCCAGAAAGGGGTTAAGAATAGTGTCCCTAGCCTCTGCTTATCAGAGGATGGAGACGGATGGCAGGAGAGTGATCACTTGATCATTGCCTGTTGGGTTCACTCCCTCGGGCACCTGGCACTGGCCACTGTCGGTAGACAGATACTGGGCTAGATGGACCTCTGGTCTGACCCAGTACGGCCTTTCTTATGTTCTTATGTTCTTACAAGTGTAGACGCAGCCTTTTTGCTTTATTCACTCTTACCAGAACTAAAGACCCTACAAATGGCACTTAACCATGTATCATTTCCATTACAAGGTCAGAGTTGCCAGTGTAGGACAGGCCTGCGTTGTTACGAACAATGGACTAATATAAAATAGTCCCTGCCCAAAAGAATTTGCCGTCTAAACAGGGACAAGATGAGGAAACCTAGTGTAGAACTCAGTAAGACAGAGGGGAGGAAGAAGGAAGGCGAGGATGACCACACAAAGTTAAAACAACGAGAGTCCTCTGGCACCTTAAAGACTAACAAATTTCTTCGGGCTTAAACTTTTGTGGGCTCCCACCCACTTTGTCAGAATCTGTTAGTCTTTAAGGTGCTACAGGACTCTCGTTCTTTTTGCTGTACACAGACTAACACGGCCACCCCCCGGGAAATTGTCACAACACGAGGGTGTATGGGCTAACTAAGTGTAGGAGTTGTAGATAGGTTGAATTAGTGTTAAAATAAGATCCTGCAGTTTCATGTCTCTCTGTTACTGGTGGGGGGGGGGTTGCTGGTGAGGGGAATGTAGCAAAAAGTACATTTGTGAGTAAATAAAGAGGTGGGGCTCTGAACATGTAAGAGGAACAGATGTGTTTTGAACAGCAAGGTGTTTTTTGCCGCTATTGGTTTTCTAGGCTAACTTTGGCGTAGAATCCCCAAGGGTGTGATTAAAAGTTTAGGGCTGTGAGAGAATTCATAGACGTCCCTGTAGGATTTTGTTTGGAGAATAAAATGAGGTGCCCTTGACTGTGCTGGAGATTTCGGATATTGGAGGCTAAATGCTGTGTAGCTGCATTAGTGCAGATGCCTAGTGTATGCAGGCAAAGCTGCCCTGAGCCACAAGCTACGTTCCTTTCCCAAGGGCTAAGATGAATTGGGGGAATTATGGGTTAGAGAGGTTGGCTTGATGCAGCTGTGCCCATAGCTTTAACTGGGGCAGACCCCCGTTGTAGACACAGCCTTAGGATATTTAACACAACAAATCTGGCCAGGTGACCAGACTTTGAAAAAGTCGGTGGTGTTTCTAGTGGATTTTGCTATATGATGATGCTCTTCAGAGTTTTATTACTGCAGCATATTGCTTTTAAGTGTTTCTCCTTTGGTGAAAGTGTAATAAGGAGTGTGTGTGCCCCCTAGTGGCTAAAGCCAGGAATTTTGTGGGTTCAAATTCTGTCTGTGCAGCTCTGAAACCTCAGGCTAGGTTCTTGATCTGCTTTTTACGGAGCCCATCGTGGTAGAAGATGGATCTGCCTATCTGCAAGTCCTCTGATAGCTAGAGCAGATTACTGTGTAAGGTTATGGTCATTAATATTTGTATCTATGAAATGAAAGATAAAGGGTCCTGAAATCTCATGTTCCACAGTATAGACTGGTCATATAGAACTGGAGTGAATTCACCCTCGTGCTACATTGCACAGTTAGATATGGGCTGGGAGTGGGGGGTCTTTATGCCTTCCAGTGCAACACACGGTTTTTGCCACTATCGGAGACGAGATATTGTACTGACAGATAACAGATTTGATCGGTAAGGCCATTCCCATGAACGTGGCATCTGAAGCGAGTTTCACTTGGTGGGCGGAATGCATCGCTGTGGTGAAACAAATCTACTCCAGAATAGAAAAGATCCAATTTTTCCCTCTCCAACCCTACATGCGTGGACCCTTTCATGTTCTTCATGGCGCCCTGTGGGCTCCTCTGTGGAGGGAAGATCATGCGGGATCTGTGTGGAAACGGTGCCTTTTTAATTGTCTTCATTCTCACTGTGAGGTCTCACAAGACTGTTCTTGCATTTTGAGAAGTTGCTTTCAGAAGGCTAGGTTTGAAGCGGAAAAGGGAATCTCAGTTGGATCTCCTAGAATCCTGTTTGCATCTTGTAATGCTCCAGGATAAAACATGGATTTGACAACGAGTCCTGTTTTGATTGATATAAGCTAGTCTGAGATTCTGTTTCATGCCACCGTGGTGCTATGGGGGACAAAGTTACGGCTGTTCGGGTGACCGTAACCATGCACTCGCACACTTTTCAGACCTTTGGGGGTTTGTGGTAACACACTCAGCCTGTTTATCTGGACTTCTAAGGCTTTCTGATGTTTGACTGCAGTAACTGGTAGATTCTTTCAACCTGAACTCTAGGTTAATTCATTCTTTTTTGCCTGGGCAATGCAAAGCGAGATGGGGATCTGGGATTGGGGGAGGAGAGAAGAGTGGGAACAATTCCACACTAGTCCCCAGCAGAGGACTAGTTGGTGTATTGTGTTTTCAGTCTCTGACATCTGTGCTTCAAAATTCATCTCAAGAATTCTGTATTTATTAACTTTAAAAGGATTTAAAATGCATTGAAGTTGCTCTTTTCAAGTCATGATTAGAAAAAGAAAATGGGACAAATGTTGGCTGCCAATGACTGAACAGCTGGGCTTTGGTTAATAGGCCTATATTAGAAGGATCGTACATCTGCCTTGAACACAGAATTTACAGTCTCCAAAAACTGCTTAAAAGGAAGATAAGGCTGAATGGAAAAGCTTTCTAAAAATTCTGCTTGAGATTCCCGATCATGAACAAAATATATTCAGTATGAGTGCAGAGAGAAATATTAGCATCACAAAATAACATTCTCTTCTCCCTATCTGAGTGGGTTGCCCACATCGCGGGGGATAGCGGCATGACACCACTTCTGCTATGGGCATTTCAATGAGTGCAAATCCTTGTATGCTACATGGAGTCTGGCAGGGTTGTTGATTGCGGATGGGGTAGTGATTTTGTAGGCGTGTGAACATACTTTGTGGGAAACCTGAGTCGATGGCTGATCTTCTCTTGTAAAGCTGGATTTAGCTGCCCTCCTGGATTATTAGCCTCCCTCTAACTTTTATTAGTCAGAACAGCTGATTTTTGTGACTACTTCATTTAGGCATGAAAGACTCTACAACAGTTGCTGGAAGGGGGCATTAGTGAACGAGCAGAAAGCAGCATACATTAGAGCGTGAAGAATGTCTCCCAAAGCATGAAAGGGGCGTGACCCGAGCACACTTAGATTTCTAAGTCTCTAAACATTTCCTTCGTTGGAAGGCCTCTCTCACCCCACCTTTAAAATGGTCTCAGCTTTTGTCTGCACACACAAGCTGGACCACTTGAACTATAGTGCTACAGTTAAAGCAGTACAACTCCGCTCGCCTCTCAAGTCCCCCATCCCAGCCCCCCAGTGTGGACACAATTATTTTGGTACGAAAATACTTGTACCAGTATAGCTTAGTTCCATGTTGGAAGGAGAAGAAGTTGTTAGGGGCCATTTTCCCGGAGCTGTCTTCACTGACGCCACAGTCAGATCGATCTTCCCAATCAAGTGACTGGGATTGTGAAGACCCACTCGCCAATCAGGAAGTCGACGGCTGAAGAGCAGCTTGGTAAATAGAAAAGGGTTGAGTTGAAGAGAGGGCATTTGCCTTCGATGCAGAGCACTGAAGACAACGTGGTAAGTAGGCAGTCAAAGGGAGACACCCAAGGTATTTTAAGTACTTTGCGTATCTCCTTTCACCTATCCCTGAAATCCCACCACAATATAGAGTTGCCCTCAGACAGCTGTGTATATGTGTGGGGTTGTACCGATATAACTATTTCGATGTTAAAAAAAGGACTGACTCAAAATCTGTATAAAGATAAGGTCTAAGGTAACACTGAAATATAAAAGTGTGACTCACCCCATGGCTTTGTGGGTTTACTGTTTTCGTACGTAAGGGGCCAGCGTTCATTCTGTCCAGTCCTAGGCCTGCAGGAACTGGGAGGTCCGCAAGAGGGTGTAAAAAGAGAGCAGATACCTTTTGGTATACCTCCCATGGATCCTTCTGACCTGAGCCAAAAGCAGGGCTGGTGGGAGTCCTATCAAGTCTTCCAGGGCACGGTGATCAAGATCTAGTGTTTAGAGGGTTGGGTGTGAGAGAAGGCAGTTTTAACAAGGGCAAAATCTGCCTCCTATGTGTTGCTGGTTCAGATTTCCATTCTTCATCCACTTCTTGCCCACACATGTGCTGGTTTGCCCTGTCCATTCACTGCATTCAGCATGGTCAACTTCAGGTATTCAAAAATAACAACTTGGCACCCCCACAATCACAGGATTGGCTTAAAAGTCTTGAGATTTTAGAAATGAATTTTGGGGGTGTCTTCTCTGCCTTCTGGCTATAGAGCCTTTCCAATTTGTATTTCCAGGCTTTTCTTTATACAATCAGGGTGGCTAGAAAAGTTTTTTTGGGGTTTTTTTAAATCTGAAACTGAGATTCTCATGTAAATGGCTGCCTCCAGGAGTGTAAGAAAAAAATTCAAATATCACAAGACTCACCGTAAAATCACAAGGGTTTTTGCACTAGTGTACGTTTTGGCTTTTTACTTACATGTGTGCGCGTACACACACGAGTATGCGCACTCTTGCAAATGTTTTTTCTTTTTCTTACTTGCACTCACTTAACCACTCTGAGTATATGCAAGATCCTGTACCTCCCAATTGTGAAAGCTTCTATGAGAATTCAGCAAAGGACAGTCAAATCAATAGCACTTCATTTTGGGGGTAAACCTAAAAGTAGTCCTTTGTATGGTAAGGAAAAGCTGCTGTATTACCCTCAGTTCAGGTACCTCAGCTGCTATATGTTTCTTTGTTCTGGGTTGTAAAATATCTTTCACTTCTAATATTCAAAGTGTCCATCTCTTTTTCAAGCTGGTACTTTGTTCTAATCCACACTGATCACGTCAATTTCACCTGTGACGCACTGAGGCTGTGCGTGTGTATCAGAGGTGTGAAACATGTGGTCGGCAGGCCATTAATGGCCCACAATCCGCTCTGCTGCAGCCCACACTGGTTGTACCAGCCCAGGTTTCCCCCACATAAATCTGTTAGGATTGAGTTATATTTGATCATATCAAATGAAAGATCCACAAAGATTTACCCAACTTCATTACAGTAACAGGTTTTTCCCCCATACCAACGGTCAAGACCCTACAGACCACGTGTACAAGTAGTTGCTGTGAGGTTTATTTTTTCTTGTATCATTTTGTGTCCCGTCAACCTGAGCTGCTGACAGAAGTGGCCCGCAGGCTAAATGACTTTGACACCCCGGGGTATACGAAGTTTGTTTAGCATGATGGCAGCAGGTGCTGAGGGGGACTTAAAGTTACCTTGACGTAATTGTTTACTTTTGTGTAATGTCTAATTAGAGGGAGGCTGGATGAAAACCTGATGATGAGATTCACAGGCTCCCTGGAGTTAGAGTGAGTCAGATCTCACACAGGTGGCTAGAGCAATTACACAGCCCGGCGTAATGCTCTAATCAGACCCTTGCATGGGGAAGATGCAGGAAACTGTAGAACATATATATTTTTAGGCAGAACAGGCGGTGGTGTTTGGGCAGTCAGATCACTGTAAGCCATTATTCTATGGCTCTTTTCACTTTGGTCACTCAGGCATTTGCCTCCTACAAAGATGATTTGGGTTTTAAAAGGTTCCTTTACAAATAACGCCTTTTAATTGGAAGAGATCAAAGGGAAAATTTCTTTTCTTTGCAGAAGGGGTAAGTGCCTTCTTTTATATTTGTGTTCCAACAGCACCTAGCAGATCCAGCTGAGATTCGAGCAGATCCAGCTGAGATTGCCCCTGGCGACATACTTACATATAGTGAGAGAGAACCCCTTGCCCCAAAGTGCTTAGGGGGAGCCAGCAATTTGCCAGATTCTCACGGGAAGTCCATGCCAGAGCTGGGAATTGAACCCAAATTTCATGGCTCCCAGTCTCATGCCTTAAGCATCAGACCATCCTTCCCCTCTCTATATTTACTCAGATCAGTGAAGCTTGTTTTATATTGTCCCAAGTGAATCAGCTTTGGCTTGAACCCGACCATAGAATAGCTCTATTGGCGTTTCCCGGAAGGTGTGACATCACCAGCACGCTGTAAGCTTGGGGCACCGTTTTTGAGGAAACTTGCTGTGGAAGCAGTTCATGTTGCCAGCCACTGGTTTCCACCATGTGCCCCTGTGGAGATTACGGAGGAAGGGCCTGAGTGAGTGAGTAAGTGATGGCAAAACCTTTCCAGGAATGAAGGTTGTTTCAGGCTGAGTCCTGGATGTTAAGGAAAAATACACCGCCAACTCCAAGCAGAATGAATCTGGCATCTCGCGTGTAGAAGTCGTCCCATTCATCCATGCCATACAACGATGATTACCTGCTCAATCTTGAATGGCTGAATCGCCATTATAGGTGAATAAGAAGAAACCCTCATTTTAAAACTCTTCAAGGGACAATGTAAACATACAGATAACTTGTCAAAATCCTTACTCGGTTACTAACATTCACCATCATTACTGGTCTGGCACAGCCTAGGTTTCTGCACATTAGACAAAGTTTATCTTGGATTATTAGGGAGGGAAACATCTCCCTTACTGCAAACCCTACATGAGTTGGCTGCATTCTGCTAAAGTATTAACTTGACTCTTTATTGTGGATGTCCTTTTGGGCACGCTTCATAAAGAGGGAACATAGCTTAGATTAACAGAACTGGATCCTCAGTTCCTTGTTTTATCTGTAAAATATGATAAATTATACTTCTCATTCTACCAAAAGGGGTTGCAGTGTTTGCAGAATGCTCTTTCAGTCTCTGATGAAAGATGTTATCTAAGGGCAAAATGTATTCTCGGCATTTTCTCTGCTTTGTCTCAATTCTTCCAGCTGTCACGAGATATGCTGACAAAAACCGGGCTTCTGGCATCAAGGGGTTGCAATTTGCTTTGATACAGATATTCTCTCCCCCGCCTGTTCCCTCCCCAAGAATATAAAATGTTTCAGGTAGAGCCCGGCACAGTGCTATTCAAACTATGGGTCAGGACCCAGTACTGCGTCGCACACCCCGGGTTGCGTCATCCCCTGCCGCCGCCACCGCAAGACTGGAATACATGGCTCAAAGATGTACTCGTTGGGTTGCAGGCATAAATGGTTTTTTTCAACGGGGTCCTGGGGAAAAATGTTTGAAAACCACTGGGCACATTCTTTTCATTTTCATACCATCTGCTTCTCACATTTGCCCCTCTTGCCTATCCCATCCTGTTCTATGACTTCTGTGTTACAGTTGTCCCATTGGGTGGTCTAGCTGGATGGGTGCCTTTTGATTCATGTTGACGAGCTCCAAAGGGGGAGCCGAGTCAGTCTAGTTCAGCAAAACAAAGAAGGAGCCTGGTGACGCTTTTAAAGACTAGCAGATCTGTTAGTTTTCAGAAGTGCAGCAAGACTCCTTGTTTGTTTTGATCCCTGGTTTTTACAGCAATGTCGGTTTTGGCAATGTGCTGGTCAAAATCTCGGGTGAGCTTTCCATTCCCCTCTTGGTTTTTACCATCCTTGGTACTCTCCAAAGTCTCCATCCTCTGAGAGGTTCAAGCCTTCCCCAGATCTTTTTAAAGGTTTGGTAAAGTTCTGTGGAACCCTAAAACAATAGCTCTCCTAAAAACAATCGTCTCTTGTGCTTTCATTAGCCATGCATCTGGTGAGAAAACTGTAATGATGGGTGTTTTCCACATGACTAGTAACATTGCTAATACGGGATACTTGTGTGGACCTTTACAAACAGTAATACTTAAATGAATGCTTCGTGAAACTTGTACATTCATAGTCTCCAAGGAGTTAGTGCTAAGCATAAAAACTTTCAACAGACTTACAGAGAAGAACAGTCATGACATCTGGCTTCTGTTCCAAATTGTGCCACAACCTTTCTGCTTGACTTGAACAAATCTGTACCTCAGTTTTCCCATCTGTAAAATAGACACCTATCTTACCCTCATGGAGCTTGTTTTAAAGCACTGAGATCCTTGACTGGAGGAAGATATGACTGAAGGAGAAAGCCGGCCCAGGGGCGGGATGGGAGCGCAGAGCCCCTCCTCTGACTCCAGGCCCCACCCCCCACCCCATAGCGCCAGCAGGGCAGGAGCACTCTCAGTACTTTTGCCCTGCTGGTGCTGAGAGGGGGAGGATGCGCTGGATTATTGTAGGAGTTTTAGGGGCTGGAGCCCAGGCCCCTCCTTTTGGAGACCTCTTTGCCTAATCTACCTTCTCCAGCCTCCTCACATCAATTCCTAATGCTGTTAGGAACAGCACTCTCCTGGTCAGAAGAAACTGATTTGTCTTTGAACTCAGAGGTCAGCTGTTCTGTTGCAGCTGTGCCATGCACCTTTCCATTCCCCTCTTGGTTTTTACCATCCTTGGTACTCTCCAAAGTCTCCATCCTCTGAGAGGTTCAAGCCTTTTTTACAACCCACCCTTCTAGGATCACTAGTTGTCTCCGCTACCAAAGAAAGAGAAAGAGAGGGTCAGCTGATCTCTACACTGAAAAAGCTGGATCTTTTTAAAAGAAAGCTTATGTGTTATATAAATTTCTCAGTCTGTAAAAGTGCCGCAGGACTCTCTGTTTGCTTTAGAGATAGAAATTTCTTGCATGGATGGAGGAAGTCAAATTTGTGGCCAGGATATCACTACAGGTGAATTTGGCTGCTACTGACTCTGCAGCTAGGGCCATGGCATTGGCCATTACAAGTGATCTAGGAGATCTTATAGGACCTGCCCTTTGAGAGTCTATCACTCTTTTCTGTGCTAAGAGATGACAAACCACACGACCTAAAGGTCTCTAGGGTGATGCTCAAATCTTTTGGCACTGTCCCTAAAAGGAAGCAGTTTAATCCAGAGCAGCCACATTTCTGTTCCACATTCACGCCTCATCATCAGCACTTTGCCATGAAAAAGGGCAGAGTTTATTTAAGAAGGCCATCCCCATCTTCTGCAATAGCTCCCAGTTCATCCAGACAGAGGGGATCTTCAGAACAAGCATTTTGACATGTTTTTGAAGCGCAACCAATCAGCCTCCAGAGTGTCATTCTTTCCTACCTCACTGTTTACCAACCAGGTATCCTCTACCTAAGTGCTTGCTCCCACATCACTACAGACCACTGTGGTGGGTCTTGAGCACGGTGCAGTTGGGATACACCCTTCCGTTTGTTTCTAACCCTTGTCCCGTCCCTCTTCGGGGATCACTCTCACAAGGACCTTCTCCTTTAGCAGATGCAATCTCTTCTTCCATTGGGAAACAAAGGGTTTTGTTCCCATGACTTTCTAATTCCAAAATCAAAAGGAGGCCTCAAACCTATTCTAGATGTGGAAGAACTCAACAAATACCTAAAGAAAATAAGGCTTTTCATGGCCACTCTGGCTTCTTTTATCTCTTTCCTGGGCCCCGGAGTCTGGTATGTTACCCTCAACTTAAGACATAGGAGCCATGGCACATTTCTCAGATTTTTGGTCATCACCTATTTGGCCTGTCTGTGGTGCTATAGGTGTTCACAGAGTGCACGGCAGTGATGGCAGCATACCTCAGGAATTCAAGTGTTTCCCTGGCTTGATGACTCTTTGGGCAGAGATTGCTTCAAAGCTCAGGTATCATGCAGTGCGGCTGTTATCCAGTCCACCTTCAAAGTGCTTATTCGTCAGCATGGAGAAGTCAATCCGGTAATCTGTGCAAAAGAGAGAGTTAGCCCCGGTCTACAGTGACAGTGAAGTTTGACATAATGCTGCTTCCCTCCACCTTCTGCAGCCTGTGTCGCCACTGTCAGAGCAGTATATTCGAAAAAACAGAGCTGTAATTCAACCCGCTAACGGCACTCCTGCAAGTAGCGTAGTACTGATGTGGAAATCTACCATTTGAATGTTGGTCTGTGTAGCCAGGGAGCAGCTTTTCCAGTTTTTCATGTCTCCTTTACCATAGCAACATAGTTCCTCCCTGCCTGCAGCCCCAGGAAGCTCTTGCTGTGTGTAGCACTGTGCCTCTCTGTTGTGCCTGCAGCAGAGAAACAGAAAGGAAAACTTTTCCTGTTTTTTGTTTAGAGAAGGGGAGGGCGAGGTGAGTGAACATCTGTTGAACTGGGATCTTTCCCATAAAAGCTCATGCAATAAATAAATTTGTTGGTCTTTAAAAGTGCCACAAGGCTCCTTGTTTGTTATGCGGAATTAAACTAACATGGCTCCCCCTTTGGAACATTTTTTCCTCTGTTCCTTGACTCAACTTCTTGTTATGAGACATTTAATTATCTTCCCATGACTTCTAGCTCAAGGGGTCAAACCTCCAAGGTACTGAACATCCTCATTTCCAGCAGAAATCAATAGTTGTTGAGGGACTTGGAGGATTAGATTTGTTACCCAGTTTTCCTCGCCGTACTCTGACCGCACTTTAGAAGATTTGCATCTGCTTTTGGGTGAACGTATTGTGAGAGTAGCTGCTGCAGTGGCTCCCATGTGAAATGTAATAAGTTCTTTCCCCGGAAGATAAATCTGAACTGTGCGTCAGTGATTACTTTCAAGTAGTAAATCATTGCATGTGACCAGTACATTCTGGGAAGTTGAGCCACTCCTTGCTTACCCGTGCAGGAATCTAGTGTTCATGAACCCAGGCAAGTACATGGCTGGGGCACAAATTTATTCTCCTTGCTCTGTTTTTGGTGTTTTAAGATGTTTAAATAAATACTGATTTATCCGAAATTAATAATACACAAGAAGTAAGGTTAAAACTACAGAAAAATACATTTGCATATCTTGAAAATCATTTCCTCCTTTATATACCTGAAGGGATCTGAACGTAGTGTCCTGCATTTCTCATCCTGAATGCCTGGAGCAGTGCAGGGGAGCCCCAAGTCCTTCCTTTTGTTTGAAGTCTAGGTTTTATGGGTGCTCAGTCCACCTATCTGGATTTCCCTGGTTGCCTGCATGGCTGTTTTGATGGGAAAGTCGTGCATGGTGCCCCTTCCTGAACTCAGATCTTATCAGGTTAAAGTTTCCGGTTCTTTGTTTCTGTCTTTCTGTCTTTCTTTCTTTCTTTCTGTCTTGAGAGAAATCCTCAGTTTCCTGTGTGAAATACTGAAAACCATTGCCTAGTATTTGGAAACAATTCTGCATCTGTGTGTGTTGTTCCTCAGTACTGAGTTCCTTTCTCATCTGATGACCTTATCTTCCCACTGTGATGATGCAGTTGGGCTACTATGCTCGTTCGAATGTCACTAGCAACCTCAGTTGGGGGAATATGTAATCCACACTAGCAAGAAGATGGGTCCTCAAAGAGCCAATTTCTGTACAAAAGTGCTGGATAGAAAAGAGCATGGGAAGGGACATATGTAGGTGCACAATTTTTTATTTTTGATCAAATCCTAAACCCTAATGATCTGTAATGCTGTGGAGGAATGGCTGCATTGTAGAAATTAGGGATGGGAATGACTTCTCACATCACTTAGTCTATCCAAATATCCTCTGCAGAATTGTTCTCTACAGCATGTTCTCTAATGGGTTTATTATCCAGTCTACTTTTTAACTGTGCTTAACAATGGAGCACTGGCCACTTTCCGTCGGAGCCTCTTCTGCATCCTAATGGATTTCCCTACTGGGAAGTTCATTCTGTGTTTTCTCTCTTACACTTTAATTCCTTCACTCCAAGCTGTCTCCTGTGAACCCCATTAAATAATTCCTCTCCCTTCAGATATTTTAAAGCTGTTGTCATGTTGTTACCTTTTAGCTTTTCGGTAGCCAAGCTCTGAATTTCTAGACCTTTCTGCATCCATTTGGTGTTTCCAACTCCTTGACCAGAGGGAAACAGGAAAGAAGAACTCCTTCCAGTTTGTCCTGGTCTCTTTTTGTAACAGATCTTGGAACCAAACATGTTTTCCACCTGTCCCATCTGCCATGTCCCGCTGTGGGTCTTTCCCTTTGGGATGGATCCAGTTGGCTGACTTTTCCTCTGTTCAGCTGCTGTCCGAGCATATCTCCCTCCCGCATCTTTACCCAGCTGAACAGAAATCAATTTGCGTATCATAGCGCTGTAGCCCTTGTGGGCAAAGAGGAGTGCTATGCATATTCTCCAGCCGCCTTTATGGGATATTCAAATAGTCATTCTTTGCAGCAGTTGTTGCTTTTTGTCAGGGGCTGTCTTCCCATGTGTACTCTGCTCTGCTATCCCAAAGGCCTCCCCCTTTTGGCAGTCCCTTGTTTGATTAGGTTTTTTGAATGCTATATATTTATTTACTCCTGTCTTTGCTGATCATGGTCATTCTTAACTCCAGTTTCTGTTTGGCCTCTCACACTGGCTAGCTTTCCCTTTAGCTGGCCTTCTACTACTTAACACTTTTTTAATATAACCTGGACAGGTCAGTTCTTCCGTTCACTGCTGTGCCCAATTCTCTCCAATCTAGTCTGATTTATTCAGTTCACACCCTTTAAGCGGTCTCTGCAGCTTAATGGAATTAATGCACTCCAGCAAATGTGGAAAGAGAACAGTTATTCCATAATGTTTTCTGTTTTTTCCAAGCTCCTTAGCCTCAATTTTTTTTAATGGAGAAAAAAAACCCAACTCCCTCTCACTGAGCTCCAGCTATTTGTAACTGGACTTTCTTTTCTGGCTGGCTGGCTTCTGTGTTCAACTGATTTACATGCAAGTATAATTAACTTGTGTTGCTTCATAAAATGCTTTTTATTCCAAAAATCCCTGAGTTCTTTGTTACTATATGTGTGTGACCTTTGGGTGGCCTAAAGTTTACTTCACTGCCCTTCTCCAGGGCCTAAAAATCAAACTCCCATAGAAAAGCATCTGGAGAGCCTGAATTCAATCATTAAGCAATTTCAGTGAGGATTGCAAAATCAAGTTAAAAAAAATAAGAGGAATTAACTTTATTTTTAAGTACCAACTTTATAAAATCTTATAATGATAAAGCAACATAATAAATCATTTAATTTCTACAACTAGCTGCTATATAATTTACATATATTATTTACACCATTGTACATAAAAAAAGCAAATTAAATCTAAACAGATCAGTCCCCACAAAGACACAATACGAAGAAACTCAGTTTCCAAATGCGTAGGTTGAGTTTACCTGAGTCTTGTTTACCACAATCTATAGTCTGCTGAGTCAAAAAGATTGTAACACCTTCCCTCCCCTTGCTTGTCGAAATCTCCAGCTGGAATCCGTGAAGGTTCTCTTCCTCCTCCTCCTGCAGAAATCACTCAGCTAGTCAGCCAACCAATTAACCAACCGCTCGGTTTAACTAGATAGAAAAAAACTCTCGTTAAAAGAAAAATATAAATGGAAAACAGCAAAATATGGGTGACTTCTTTCCCCATCCCCCTGTTAAAATAAGAGAAAAGTTGTGGAATCATACTCATTGAGACGATTTAACTAAAACTGTTTGGTTAAAGCCATGTGACCCGCTCCCCTCTCCTCCTGCCATCCAGCAAAGGGGCGGGGCCAGCGGTGGCGCACCTGTCTCCCCTCCCTGCGTACAGAGCAAACTACATAGTTTTCAGCAGAGTTGGGTTGTCTTAAAAGTATGGAGTTTTTCCTAACAAATTCTTCACTTCCTTGCTTCTTTTGAAACTTTTTTATAATGTTGAATTTTTTCATTTTTCAAAAACACAAATGAAAAATTTCAATAACGGTTTCTGAGAAGTTTAAAAAAAACAAACACTAGTGCAAAATTTTAAAAAAAGGAAAAAAATGATTGAGAACTTGGAAGTAAGAACCTTTTTTGCGAAAATGTTTTCTCTCATGAGTTTCTTTCCCATGGAAGCATGAACAGCCAAATCTAACCTGTTAGGACTTGGGTTCCACACAAATCCAGCTTTGAAACGCTTGAATCTTAGACATATGAACCATCCTTCCTGGTAATATTTGAGTCTTCCCGTGAAACAGAAAATGGGATTAGGGAAGGGGAATAACTGTTTAGATCTTACTTTGCTGTGGAGACGGTTTTGCTCTTGTTTCTTCTGGGAGGCTATAAGTGATTTTCCTTTTCTGAAGCCGTCCTTGTGTTTTTCTGATTCCCAGTGTGGGTGTGGATAGCGTCACAGGAATATGTTGTAAAGGAGTGAGATATAAAAAATTGGACCCCAAAATTGTGATTCTAGGAGGACAAGATTTTGTGTTGTGACATTGTCTAGGTGTAGAAATGCTGTTCAAGGTTGAACTGCTGAGTACCTGATGCAAAGGGTTCTAAGCATCTGTCGGTAGAACAAGAAATTGCTCTTCTGTTCATGGCTGCATGTGTGATCCATGCGGGATGTATGTTGCAGCTTTTTGCTACCATTATAGGATTTTTAAATGATTTTTTAGGATTTCTGGAGACGGGTCAGTTTACAGAGATGATCTGAACCATCACAGCAGAGATCTCCAAATAACTATGGACATGCTGACTTGACTTCAGAGACACGTTTACTTTTGAACTGTGGAATTTTGGGGTCAGAAAATACTGGATGGGGGGTTTATTCATTTGCAAAAGGTTGGAGTAATCAGACCCAACCAGGAGAGGCCAGTGACTGCAGAAGGGGACTTTCTCATTCTGATTTGCCAAGGGACTTCTGAGGAGAGAAGAAACATAAAGGCTGCCATCTTAAAAATTTGAAGGGGAAAAAAAGAAGCCGTGGCTTGCTTGCTTGTTTTTTTCTGGCTGCTGGCCTCTGGCCATGTAACGTCACCATGCCTAACAGAAAGGCCTCTTCCTTCTTGACTGGACAGGTAGAAGTCCAGCAATACACAGCTGAGATTCTACATCCACAAGGAAGTTGACCCATAGCCAGCCTGGAAGTCTGTTAACAATAAAAAAAAAAGCTAAACTGCAAAATCCACCGACTAATCATTTCCTCCATGTGCCAACTTGTGATGGAATTTACCAGCTGTAGAGGCATCCTGCTGGAGGCCTCAGGGTCCTATCACAGCCTGTCCCAGAAAAGAGCGATAGAGAAGTCCTCCAGGTTGACTAGAGTGGCTGCAGGGAAGCAGCCAATCAGAGAGGAGGCAAGGAGCAGCCAGTCAGGGCCCAGGAGGTCCATATAAAAGTAGCTGCAGAGCCAGAGTCAGGTGGTTGCTGCTTGGAGCTGAAGGAGGAGGGTTGTCTTCCTGTTTGGCTGAGGGAGCTAAAGGACCACAGACAGAGCAGTTGCTAATAGGGACTGGAGGAGCTAAAGAGAGCACCTGGTGGCAGCTGGGACTTGCTGTATGCCATGGGGTAAGGGCGAAGGGGCTGGGGTTGCAGAGAACTGGCCCCGGGAACTGTAGCAACATGGTAAGGTGCTGAAGAGGATGCAGTGGCACCTGGTTGCTATTTATCGGGTCCCTGGGCTGGGACCTGGAGGAGTGGGTGGACCCTCGGTCCCCCACACTGGCCACAAGAGAGTGGCCTACCACTCAGAGAGGAGATTGATAATCCCAGAAGAGGGTCAGTGATACAGGACTTTATTGGACCTTGATACACCCTGGAAGGGGACTTAAACAGTGGTGACTCAGCTGGAGAGCTGGGCTCAGTGAAAGGCCCAGAGAGGGCTAAGACATTGTCTCCAGGGAGGTACCCCTGGGGGTACAGCCCCTACCTGGCCTGGGGCTATTTGAGGCTGCAGAGACTGTATAAGGACCTGAGCCCAGGGACAGGGTTCAAGTTAAAGACAGTGTTGAGGGCACCAAATGGGCCCTGCTGGACTGATACCCCAAAAGGCATTTGCTTCGTTCGTGTTTCACACACACTGTGTGTGACTCAGTAGGTGGCTGAGTCGCTGAAACTGGCTTCAGGAACCGCGGAGAGCTGAGAGAGAAGCAGGCTCCAGCAGGGTAGCTGTGTTAGTCGGTTTTGCTGACTGCACACCTGGCATGCTCTCAAGAAAGGCCAATTTCTTCATTAGACAGCTTCACGAAGCTGAATGCAGTTGCAGGAGGCACGAGAGCCATCCTGTGTAAGCATTGATCTTTTGTTTTCTGTTAGTAAGAGGGCACTTTTACCTTACCACTCTAACACCTTTGTTTTAACTCCAGCGGATTAGGAGTAGTGAGCACATGGGAGCTCAAGGAGTTTATCTGAGAACGACAGTTGTCAAATAATCTCTCCAACACCTGAAACAGCCATACTTCCTAAATATATCACACAAATATATATCTTATGGTACGTTTTACCCTGAGAAATCCTGTTATTTTCACCTAACATCTGTATTTGAATGTACTGTGACAAGCTGTATCATTTGAATTGTACTGGAATATTTCAGGCAATCCTATAGTAGGGTAAGGAGAAGAAATTGTTGTCTATATGTAATTTAGGAAGGTTTTCTCATTTGGCCTCAGAATTGGCCCAGCACCAGCTTCAACCTGGGAGGGATTTGATGCTCCCCGTATCAGGAATTAAGCTGGAATATCGGCTGGAGTTGTGACTGATAATTTATTTGGGGGCTGATGGGTAAACCAAGACTGCTTCTGTCTCAAATTATTAGAAAAATCTTGCAAAGAATTGTTGGTTTATTTGGGTTCAGTCACCTGATTCATTTGATTTATATATTAATTTTTTTTATACTTTTGATTAGTTATTTAGTTCACACAGTTGGAAGCCTGTGTTTATTTCCCCTCGCATTTCCTTGAGTTCAGGACATCCCATGAGCGATACATAAAACACAATTTTTTGGCTTACCTAGTGGTGGTCCAGAAAAGGTCCCTATAATCTTCAGTGTTTTATGTTGCTGAGATTAAACCTGTGGTTTTCAAACCATGGATGGGGACCCGGTACTGGGTCTCAGACCCTTAGGGACTGGGTTGTGGCGCCTCCTGCTGCTGCCGCTGAAAGACTAAATATTGCTGAAAGATATAATTGTTGGGTCGTGGGCATAAATGAGTTTTTTTCAACTGGGTCCCGAGGAAGGAAGTTTGAAAATGACTGGGTTAAACCATTTGTGAGCTAGAGCTATGACAGAGTCTCAGGCATTGTTGACACATGGAGTTCTGTCTTGTTTTTTCCTCAGTAATAACTTTATTTCCCTGCATTGTGGTTGTTTTTCAGTGTTTATGAAATGTCCTGGAATGGACATTGTTAGAGCTTCCTGAAATGCTGTCTGTTCTAATGAGGAGGGTGTGGGGTGAACAACTTTGGCCTATTGCACAGTGGAAAGATGATGGGAAACAAAAACAGCTGAAGTGGGGAGAGGGAATGGGAAAGCTTGGATCCAAGCAAAAGAGGACATCTGTTGTGATGTGTATAAGGCTGTTTGTCTTCAATTTTTAACTACTTTTTTCCCCCCTGAAAATTTCCCAAATTTTACAAAAGCTATTGTTTGGTTTTTCAGGGTTTTTTTTTTAATTTATATTTTATTTTTTAATTTTTTTTTCACCTGACTTTTGGACAAATCTAAGAGGTTGGCTTGTTTAGCCTAACCAAATAAAGGCTGAAAGGAGATATGATTGCTCTCTGTAAATACATCAGAGGAAGGGAGAGAAGTTACTTAAGTTAAGCCCAAATGTTAACACAAGAACAAATAGATATACACTGGCTATCAGAAAGTTTAGATGAAGATTTCGAATCATCAGAGGAGTGAAGCTCTAGAATAGCCTTCCAAGTGGAGCAGTAGAGGGTAAAAAGCGGAATTGGATTCAAGACTGAGCTTGCTAAGATGATGGAGGGAATGATGTGATGAAACTGCTTACAATAACACGTAGCAAGTACCCCGACAATCACAGTGGGACACGCAATAGGGACAGCGCATAGTTACTACAGAGAATTCTATCCAGGCCGAAATACTCCGGATGCAGCTAACTGCCGCCATATTTGGAGTCAGGAAGGAATTTTCCTTGGGTCAGTTTGGCAGAAACCCTTGGGGTTTTTTCGCCTTCTTCTGCAGCATGGGACACAACTCGCTTGGAGTGCCTGTAACTTTAAATGTTAAATTATGGTTTAATGGCTTCATTAATTCAGCCCATAGGTTTTGGGTCCATTACAGGAGTGAGTGGGTGAGGTTTCGTGGCCTGCAAAGTGCAAGGGCTCACACTAGAATGAAAGGGCAGATTAGCGAGGGCTCTGGGGGGTTTTCGCCTTCCTCTGTAGCATGGGGAATGGCTCACTTATTTGTGGATTCTCTGTATCTTAGAGTCTTTAAATCATGATTTGAGGACTTTAATAACTCAGTCATTGGTAGAGGCTTATTGCTGGAGTGGGTGGGTGAGGTTTTGTGGCCTACATTGTGCAGGAGGTCAGACTAGATCAGGGGTCGGCAACCCGCGGCTCCGGAGCCGCATGCGGCTCTTTGTCTCCCTCCTTGTGGCTCCCTGGCAATCCCCTCCAGGGAGCCAGGTGTGAAGTAGCTCTGGAGTTCTGGCCACGACTCCCAGGCCACCTTCGCTCCGAGTCAAGCCCCTCCCCGCGCCTCTTCCCTTTTCCAGCCCGATCTGCGCCTCTTCCCTTCTCCAGCCTGACCCACGCCTCTCCTTCTCCAGCCCGATCCGCGCCTCTTCCCTTCTCCAGCCCGACCTGTGCCTCTCTCCTCCTCCAGCCCGAGCCGGTCTCTTCCCTTCTCCAGCCCGACCTGTGCCTCTCTCCTCCTCCAGCCCGAGCCTGTCTCTTCCCTTCTCCAGCCCGACCCGCACCCCCACGCTATGTTCCCTGCAAGTTGCACGGGTATGCGGCCGCGCAGCTTAGAGGGACGCCCAGCAGCCCCCGCCATCCCCCGAGCTGGGGCTGTCCTGTGGCTTGCTTGCTTGCTTTCTGCAGCTGGGCTCCGGGGCCATCCTGTGGCTTTCTTTCTTCTTTTTCTTTTTCCTTTTTCTTTCTTCTTTCTTCTCTCTTTTCTTCCTTCCTTTTCTTCCTTCTTTCTCTTCCTTCGTTCTTCTCTCTTTGCTTCCTTCCTTTTTTTTCCTGCTTTCTCTTCCTTCCTTCTTCTCTCTTTGCTTCCTTTCTCTTTTCCTTCTTTCTCCTTTCCCTCTTCTTTCTTTCTTTCTTTCTTTCTTTCTTTCTTTCTTTCTTTCTTTCTTTCTTTCTTTCCACCGTTAAAATGTTTATATGTAAATTGTTTATTAACATCATTAAACATCATTTTTTGTTTTTAAAAATCAATATGCATATCTGTTCTATTATTCAGTTTCTTAACCAGGAGGCTACCCATTGCGGCTCTCAAAACACTTGCTTATTGAAGGAATTTTTAAAAATGGCTCTTCTTATCTTTTGGGTTGCCGACCCCTGGACTAGATGGTCATACTGGTCCCTTCTGACCTTAGAGTCTAGGGCTATGTCTACACTAGTTAATTTAGGTCGACTTTAGCTAAGTCGACTTAGCATGTCCACACTATAAAATTAAGTCGACTTAGGGGGGAACTTACAAAGTCGACCTAGAGCATCCACACTGGATGCCTAGGTCGACTTTTAGGGGCTAGGTGGACCTGGGAGAGGTCCATGGTGGCAGGGGGGATACCCCTTGCCAATTGCCAGGGTGCTCAGCCTTTGCCCCATTGTACCTGAGTATAATGGGGCAAAGGGGGACAGGGACCCTGGCGGGGCATAGGGGCAGGGTGGGCAGGGCTCTGCCTTGTGGGGGGGGCATGCTAGGCTCCCCCTGTGCCACCCCCGGCAGGGAGGGCAGTGGGGGAGTCCTGGAGAGCCCTAAGTCGACTTAGTCATTGTGGACGGAGAGTAGCCCTAAGTCGACTTTAGAAAGTCGACTTAGCCAGAAAAGTCGACTTTAAACCAGGTTTAGTAAAGTCGACTTAATTTTCCTTAAGTCGACTTAAGGAAAATGTAGTGTAGACGCAGAGTAAATTAAGTCAATTTACTTAATTTACAAGTGTAGACGCACCCTATGAGACTAGATGGTTGTGATCCTCCCTGCTGGCCTTCGTTCGAGCCTACAAGACTTTCCAAGAAAATACTGGTTGTGTTAAGAAAATCAAATCCATTACATTAGGTAGCTGTGTTTCCGTGAGTAATGAAGTTGCAGTGTAAATGTGAGGCCTGTGAGATTAAGATTGTGTGGTGGAAGATGCACCCAGAAGCATGTGTATATATACCGTTACTGAACAGTTCAGAAAATAAACCACAGCATTGAGCTGCTTTTACGTTTCATACAGTTACTCTGCTCTATTTCTTGTTTCCTTCTCTTTTCTGCTCCCCAAATTTTATATTGCTATATAGCCTGAAGACTTAAGCTTTTTGCCCTGATTTTCATCTGCTTTTTCAGTTTTGTAATAAAAACCAATACATTCCCAGGACATTTAAAACAAAATAAAAACCAAAAATGAAGGGCCTTGGATACGTAGCACTTGTATAATGCACTGCGTTTTCAGAGTTTTGAATTCTGTTCTTTGCAGCAATGTTGTGGAGTTTAGGAAGAAAGACCTCCGTTTTTTTAGGTGTGGAAATTAAGTCATGCAGGTTGTGACTTTCCGAAGCGACAGAACTGGGATTAGAATTCAGTACCTCACGGTTTTCACAGCACCAGTCATGGTCCACTGGACCCTGCTGCTTCTCAAGGCTGTGTCCTAAAAGACATTGCATTGTAGAATCTTGAACCGTGCAACCCTTGAGAGGTAGTTGAGTATTTTTTCTCAATTCCTTTTGTAAACATGAGGGTGGTGGGTTTTTTGTAGCTTTTTTGCAAAATCTTTCACAGCGCGGTGAGGCGGTCACTAGATTTGTCTCCTCTGGGACAAGCAAATGGTGTTCTCAGGCAGAAGGTGCAAGCCATGCTACAAAAGCAGAGCGGTATTGCTCCTGTCTGATCCCTTAGAAAAAAAGTTTCCTATAGTTTGATAGATTTTTAGGTCAGAAGGGACCAATATGATCATCTAGTCTGACCTTCTGCACAACACAGGCCACAGAACCTCCCACCACTGCGGCAACAGACCCTTAACCTATGTTTGAATCACTGAAGTCCCCAAATCATGCTTCCCGTGATGGAGAATGCAGTGCCGTTTCTAGGCTGCAGTCCAGGGAGTTGAAGGGTTTTGTGGGCAAAGGTTTTGTTTCCTATTGGTGTGCATATTCCTAAAAGGCTGCTGACTGTTTTTAAAGATTTAACGGTACAGGCATATTCCTGCCTGCACGTAGTATATTGCTCTGCTTCTGCGCCCTGGAGAAGTCAGTCTGTTCCCCAGTTCAAGTCAGTCTGTGATGACTGAAGTGTTGGGATGGTAGAGTCAAGACTGCTGAGTTGAGCTTGGTGTTGCTCTGGTTGTTCACGCCAGTGTGAACTGCTGTCATTGGGTTGTCTGTCTTTCCAGTGCAAGTTGCCTCACCTACCTTTGTCTCTTCATTGGAGCTTATAGGGTATATTGTTGCTGCACTCAAAATGCTGCTGCTGGTCTATGCCAGCTGACTTGGACTCAGGGCGCTTGGGCTAAGGGGCTGTTTAATTGAGGTGTAGACGATGGAGCTCAGACTGGAGTCTTCTAGGCTCTAGGACCCTGCGAGGAGGGAGGGTCCCAAAGATCAGGCTGCAGCCTGATTCCCAACGTCTACACTGCAATTAAACCCCTCTTAGCCCAAGTCAGCTGGTACATGGGGCAGCAGTGCATTTTTAACTGCAGTGTAGACGTACCTAGAGAGACGAGCTGGGAAAAGACTCTCTTGACCCACTCGCTCCCCGTGACTCCTCGTGATTCTGAAAGAAGGAACAATTTTAAACATGGCACTAACATACTGCACGCCTCCAGAAAAGAACCAGCTTACCTTGTATAGCACTCCCTCCCCCTTGGTTGCTGTAAGCTGTCTCGTTTCGTGGTGTATCATACGTGGACTGTAGACTCTTAAGAACATGGAGCATCTTGTAAACCTAGAGGCACATAGACGCATTGTGTTTCTGTGAGTAGTGCCCTGGACTGGGACCCAGGAGACAGTTCTGGTCCTTGAGCATGCACATCTATTCACTTTTTAACTTGTCCATTTAGGTTTTAAGCTATTCCGGGCCAGGAGAATCTCTTATAATGTATTTGTACAGCTCCTAGCACAATGGAACCACGATGTCAGTTGGAATCTCTAGGAATTGCTCTAATGTAAATAGACTCACAGACTCTGAGGTCAGAAGGGGCCAATATGGTCATCTAGTATGACTTCCTGCATAATGCAGGCCACAGAACGTCACCCACCTCTTCCTGCAATAAATCTTTAATCTATTACCATGTTATTAAAGTCTCCAAGTCCTGATTTAAAGTCTTTAAGGTACAGAGAATGCACCAGCAGTTTAATCATGCCCCATGGTACAAAGTAAGGTGAAAAACCCCAAAGCCTTTGCCAATCTGCCCTGGGGGGAAATTCCTTCCCGACCCCAATATGGCGATCAGTTAAACTCTGAACATGTGGGCAAGACTCATCAGTCAGATACCCAAGAAAGAATTCTCTGTAATAACTCAGAACCCACCCCATCAATCGTCCCATTGGCATGTCTATTACCAGGAACCAAATATTAGTCAATTGTTAAACGAGGTTGTCCCATTATACCACCCCTCCATGAATATATCAGGCTCAGTCTTTTACCCCCACTGCTCCCTTTGGAAGGCTATATAAATAATGATACGGTATCACAGGTAATGGTTAATAATTACTCCATCTTCCCAGTTCAGGATTTTCTCTGTTACATGTACTATTGCGTTGGCCACCACTAAGAAGATGTAACTTCATCTTCTTTTGGAAGACTCTGCTGCTGTCTATGGCTCGAATGGTTTGGACACGCTTTCTTCTGGTCATGGCGCATTATGGGCTGTGTGGTTCAGGCCCGTCAGGCGAGAGATGTTCTTATCAGTCCTTATCAGTGTTGTTCTGTCTCCGGTGCCGATATCAGCTTGGCTGCGTGCGTGAATCTCTGAAGGCGTGCTCCCTCAGGATTACCTCTGGCTCAGATCTATACGTGGGGACTCCGTTAAGCCAGTGATCTAGAGCCTGGCTTAGATCTTTAAGCAGGGACTGAGTTAGCCTGATGATCCTAAGCTGAGGTGCTCCTTTGGCAAAAGCTCTGGGTTACCTTTGGCTCAAATCTTTAGTGAGAACTCAGTTAGCTCAGTGATTTGGAGCCCAGGCGTATGCAAGAGGTAAACTGAGGCAGCACTCACGATGGAAGAAACCAACACGACCATGGATCTTTGTAGAAACGAAGGCGCCAGGCTAGGCTTTATTGCAATGTAGCACGATGGCAAGTGACCTATATCGACAGATCTGCTGGCAGCATTCGTACTCTCAATGCAACGGAACAGCTCAGTTGACGGTAGGACTCCCCATCACCCCTTTCGGCTGCACGGGGTCTGAGCTCCAGGGCTCCTACTTTTATACCCTCATCTGACCATACATTGATTGGTCCATATTCTACTCGATACACACATTGATTGGTCCACGCATCACTGGGCATCTCCATCCATCAAGGTGTCATGGTTTGGCCGAACCTCATCTTTCCATGGGCGAAACCACGCAAAACATCTCCCCTTATCTCTTTGGTGTTAGACCGACCCAACACCACCTTCCTCAAGGTACATTCTGATTCTTGTAGGTCTTATTGCTATTTCAGCTTGTTTTTGCCGATTTCAGTGAAGCCGGACTTTCACAACCTGTCTCTTGTCAGTAGCTTCAGTTCAGGTCTGCAGTACGTTCTTTGGAAGGTTCTCTACAGAACATTGCTTTGGATTACTTTGTTAGGCCCTGGGCCAGCACCTAGGCGCTTCGACTTCTTTTTTTATTTTAACCTTTTACTTTCTCCTACATTCCTTATAATTCAGACTTAAGCATTCCCTTTTTAAATTGCATGTAATTATTTCTGTCATTCCCCACATTTCTTTCTCAACTTGCTGTTTACTCTTCAAATATTTATATCCTCTTATCGCATCTCCTCCCCCTCAGCTTTAGTGCTTAATGTGCTTTAAAAAAAATGTTTTGATCAAAGGGGTTTAAAGAATTGAGGTCTCGCTGCAGCAAGCTGAGACCGCTGGTTAGAAACTGTCTGCAGCACGGAAGGTTTGGAGGACCTTCCGACACTGTCTGGAAAATGAGTGACCATTTGTAATATTACGATATCAAAATTGCAATAATTTGTATGAGATGTGCCATGTCAGGAACCGTTGGAATGGTATGTATCGTCTTTGTATCGTAAGTTACGAATATGTGTCATATACCTGTGTCCAAAACTTGGGCTATGCTAGTGCGAGACAAGCCATGGGGGCTCATTACATATGACCAAGCTGCCCTGCTCCCGGTGTAGACCCACTCAGTCATGCAGAGAACACTCTTTGTTCACCTGAATGAACCCACCTCCCCGAAAGGTGGACAGCTGCATCAATGGGAGGGCATCTTCCATTGACACAGCTCTGTGAAGACACTGCACTACAATGACGTAAGTACGCTGATGGAAGATACAGATGGTGTGATACGTAGCTTGCATGTCTCCCGTTGACCGCCTCCACCAGTGTAGACCAGCCCTCAGACCCGTCTCGGGACTGGATGTACACACCAGAAGAGCTGTACAAGCCTGGAAACTCAGATAGTGCCAAGACACTGATACATACGGACTTCGAAGTCATTTTGTATGTATTTGATTGCTTTGATCATCTCTCATGTTGTTTCTTTTATTTTCTAATAAACCTTTAGTTTTAGTGACTAAAGTACTGGCAGGCAGCGTGGTATTTTGGGTAAGATCCAAACCAATATTGAGCTGGTAACGTGGCTGAGCCTCTGGGGTCAGAGGAACTTTTTGTGAAGGGAGGCGAGTTTTAAGTAACTTATCTCTTTACTGGATCTAGTTGTTGGTTGGGAGCCAGAGCCTGAAATTCAGTAAAGTGGGCTGTAAAACTTCTTGTTTTTTAGCTTCTTGATAACCAGGGTAGGGAATCAGGAGCAGAGTTTGTGAGTGGTGGGACTCTAACGTCAGTGTTAGCTTCCAGGTACACAGAGAACTATCCCGGCAGAAACTAATCATCTTCAGCATCAAAGTTTGCAGTCTCAAACTACTTCGGCTACTTCGGTGCAATTATCAGAATAATTTTAACATCAAAAAGTATCTTATGTCTCCATTTCTAGACTGAATTTTTGAAATCAAAAGATTTTTAAAAATAAATGTTAAAGGCCGCAGGAGGATTGCAGAGGGGAGAAAATTGTGCTGTTTTGTTCCTATGAACAAAGGAGGGTTTTTTTCAAGTACTTTGTCCATGTGAACTTGTTTGTAACTGTCTTTTAACATCACACATCTTGAACCTGCGCCCTCTTTAAAAAGGGCTGACGTCCGAGAAAGATCCCAAACTTGCACTGGAATTTAGTTTGAAGTTCCTGGTAAGGTCTGAACTGTACTGTAGTTGATTAAAGTGCAGCATTTTTACAGAGTCGGATGCACCTAATTCAGGACTCGGCTACAGATGTGTTCTCTTTAACAATTGGAGAGGACAGTACTTTCTCTCTAGCACATTCCATTTAATTTTAATTATCACTTCAACATCTGTATAAACGTACATTGTCTTTAAGTAAAATTGAACTCCATGGCTGAGCCAAATCCACATGGAAAGCAGAATATAGAAATGAAGACTCTTTAACACAAGTTACTTTTTAATTTTAAAGGCCACTTGTCCGTGATAATTGCCTCTGAATTTGGATTATAATTCCACTGAAAATTTGAAAAGATTATTTTCCTAACTGAGAAAATGTCCTTGCTTGCTTAGAACACTGGAATTTCTCACTGGCTCTGGGGCTTTTGATATCAGCTGGGAGGGCCTCTTGACAGTGGGATGTTTGCTCATGGGGGTGGGGACAAAGGCTCAAGGGAGAAATGGAAGAGGGTTTTCGGAACCCTCCTTTTAAGAAACATGGGATTTTTGCAAACTGATACATAAAAAAATTAAGTCAACTTTTTCCCTCTTTATTAGTACCTATCCATATTTGTCTTTCCAAAAGCTCTTTCTTGGACTATTCTGAGTTTGAGCTGAATAAAATGGGAAGGTAGATTTGAAATCTTACAAACTTGATGTGGTTTCTGTGTGCAGCAGGTCTTTCTGTATCCCAGTTGAGAAGAGTGGAGGGAGATCATCCAAATAAAGTATCTGGCTTTCATCTCTGTGTAGAGCCCTGCACAGGTACAAATATGTGGATCTGCATCTGCAAGAAATGGTCCGTGGATATCCATGTTGTATCCATGGATGCAAATATAATGCAGATATCCGTGGATATGTGCAGATTTGCAGGGCTCTAGCCCTGCAGAGAAGCAAATATGCGGATCTGTATCCGATCTGCATCCGCAAGAAGTTGTCTGTGGATATCCACATTGTATTTGTGGATGCGGATATCCACGGATATAATGCAGATATCTGTGGATTTTCAGGGCTCTATCTGTGTGGCTGATGTGTTGGTTGAGTGCAATGATCTCCAGTCTCCTTACTTGAAACAGAAAAAGCAGAAATGGTTCTGAGCTGAATGTCTTTGCGTTGAGAGCATTTGTTGCACGCTGTTATCCTGTTGCATTCATACTCCAGAAAATAAAGGAAAAGGAGGAAGCTGTTGTGTGATAATTGAGTACACAGTCAGGGGGTCTTGCATACCAGTAGACTTTGGCGCTCGCAAGCATATCGCAGGGGACTGGAATTGCTTGATTTGAAATGCTTTGTTTCCAGGGAGCTCTGCAACTACAAATAATGCACCACAATTAAAGAAGTCTTTGTTTTTGTGTTTAGATGACCCTATTGGTCGTCAGTGGGAGGACATTGAGATCGGAGCAGGAAGGTGGTGGCAAACGAGCCTGAAAGCACCCAGATTAAACTTCCTCATTGGCGATCACAGCTAGCCGACTGGTTGGAAGCTGGATTCGGGTTGCAGGAACTTCATTTTCAGGTAAGGTATTGACTGTGTGTTCAAGCATGCCTTGGTCTGTATCGTAGCATCCTTGGATGTGACTGTCTTATGCCTTCATGCGGAAATGTAGTTTTTCAAGCTGTCCCATTCCCATGGGCCAGGAGAAACTACACCAAGTCATCTTAAATTACAGTGTGGCTCAACATACATGGGCAAATACACCCCCAGTGCTTCCCTGCTTTCTGGCTAAAGACCTCCTGTTCGTGGCATATTGGCACTTAACAAAAAGCTGCCACGTATGACTCCTAATGGAATGCAGCCGTTTGCCATTAGGCATTTTTAGACTGCCAGGCAGTGAAGTACGTGTCTGCCGAACGTACTAAGAGGGCGTAAGACTCTGAAGAGGTTAAATGTGTCCAAGGAGCTCCGACAACTCTTGGGTCTTGCTGAGTTTTTTCCCACTGCGTTTGAGTTACAAAAGCATCTTCTCTTCCTTTGAAAGATCTTTATTGGGTAGGCAGCTGCAGAGCTCATGTGATTCCAGAATTGCTGTTATATCTTTTTGGTGCCTCCCCGGAACAGATAGACCAGCTGACCAGGGATGCATGGTCCGAGACGCTGACTAAGACTTCCCGCAAATGACTGAAATTTGAATGGCTCCAGCTATGCCCTTCCTCCTCCCCCAAAACACACCTGTGTCTAACAGCCACTGTCATTTCCAGCATCAGGCACCTGAAGAGCTTTAGTCTGCATGTGAAGCCTTGAGTTGTGTGCTTCGTTCCTGTGTTTACTATGCAGCACTCAGCCTTTTATTCTCATCTAGTTGTGCTGAGAAATCAGGGATTTCAGGAAGAGCTGATGGAGTTGTGGGTGAAGAGAGAAGAGCGCTGCCTTCCCCAGTCTGGCTGAATAAAAAAAGCTTCCTTTCTCTCAGGAACTGTTCCTAGCATGTCCTACAGGCAGGGCCGTCCTTGGAGGGGTGAGCGGGGCGAATGCCCTGGACCCCACGGTTTGGCGGGCCCCGCTCTGCCTTCTGTGGCATTTCAGAGGTGGGAGGCTGCTGTGCTTTGGTGGCATTTCTGGCCCTGGCCCCCAAACGGAGTGACCACGCACAGGCCCAGGGGCAGGGCCAGAGCACAGAGCCTGGCTTCTGGCCCATGGTGGCCCTGCTCCCCTCCCCCCAGCTCAGGGGAGCGGGCGAGGGGCTCCACAGGCCGATTGGCCCTGGGCCACACTCACCCCAAGGACGGCCCGGCCTACTTGGTGGCTGTATGGAAAGTCTTTGGCAGAGCTTAGAAAAAGAACACAGATCATCTGATGTTTAAATCACTGTGAGATTTCCTTCTACACTGGATCCAAACGTAACGGCAGAAACCAGTGGGCAGAACGCAATCACCTCGGCAGCTTCGAGCCCTGTGTTACTGTACTGATAGGGAGAGGAAGCTGTTTTCCTCTTCCCCTTGCCCCTATTAAAATCTGAGTTGTGGGAAAATGCCTGAGTGACCTTACGGAATCCAGCTGTTCTGCCTGGGAGCAGGAAGCTCAAATTCTATTCCTGACCTGTGATGCTAAAAATAGTGACTGTCAACACGAGCACCTTCCTCAGTTCAGGGCGTGGGCTGTTCTGACCAGATGGAACAGGGTGCAGGCAAACTGCTCGTTCGCTTGATTGCTCAGTGCTTTAATTGATTTTATTTTTGTTACAGTAGTGCCTAAAAAAAAGGCCCCAGCTGAGATCAGGGCACTGAAAAAAACCACATACTAAGAGACAGCCCCTGCCCAAAGACTTTCCAATCAAAATTAAGATGGAGCAAGTGAGCGAACAAACGACTGGCTGGAGGTGGACCTGCACAGGCCAGGTGTGTGCATAATTTGATAGGTCCAGACCATCAGCACGGTTGCTCATGTGTTATAACGGTAGAACCTCAGGGGTGCAAACAAGGAGCCCTGTGGCACTTTTAAAGACTGACAAATTTATTTATTGCATGAGCTTTCATGGGAGAAAATCCCACTTTGCTGGACGCTTGGAGATGAGGAATTTACAGAACGGATTTACCTCCGGAATGGAGGGCCTTCGTAATTCTGAACAAAACCTCCTAGTACCGTGCCCTGCGGTCAGGGTCTTCCAGCTGGGGCTGGGAGAGATCTCCGCAAAGCTCTGCCTGCTTTGCAAGCACCTCCCTGCCCTATCCCTGTTCCTTGCTTTCGGACCGAGCTGAACCAGGGCGGCCTGCCCCACACCCTTGGCACTACCACCCTCAGCTCAGTGCACTGCTTGCCACGCTCCAGAGCCAGCACATGGCAGCCAGTGCCCCTCTCTCCCCTGCCCCTTGCACTCCCAGAGGTGCTGGCAGCATCCAGGAGTGCAGCCACGGGCAAAGCTTGGGCCGCATCGGAGCGCAGAGCGCAGAACTCCTCCAGAGCGCAGCTGACTCCCACTCCAGCTCCAGGCCAGGCTTTGGCTGCAACCTTCAGTTCCGGGCACCGTGAGTTGCCTAGCGGTGGCAGCTTTCTTTCCCAGGCTCGGTGGGGGGTTAAAACAGCTTCCCCCTCCCGTGGGGTGAGGTTGGGGGGGGGGGGGGTGAAACAGCAATGCTGGCTTACAGGACCAGTGCAGATCCCGGACAGTTTCTGCTCTGCACCACATTTGCTTTCCCCATCCCCTCTCCTACTGCCTGATGGCTCACAGCACTTTGGATTTCACTGGCTGAGCGCTCAGGTCTCCGTTTGTAGGTTCTGCCATAGTTATCCGTATAATCAGCTTTCCTAGAGGGCCCCTCAGCTTAGCCCTCCTCTTGATTGACTTCCTGGAGACACAGCGGCTGAGACGGGTCTGGGTGGGGGACCTGAATGAGCCAGATGCAGGGGTTTGTTGGGGTGGAAAGCGCCCAGGCGTTGGGGAAGAGGAGGACAAATGAGCATTCCCAGTTGGCGCAGTGGAGCGGGTGGGCAGCAGCGTGTGATGATAGCGGCTTTTGTTTTGTGCAGCGCAGATGATAGTAACGTTGCTATGGCCACAAGTCTTCAAACAGCTGCAGCCAGTTTATGAATTTCCTCTTTGAATAACTGGGAACGTTGAAGTCTGTTCGGGTCTGCAATAATCTTCCAGGGGAAGGGCAACCAGAGCCCCTACTGCTGGTCCAGCCTGGTTGTAGGAGGATGCCTGGATGAATCTCTTCCATCGCTAAAATCGAGGGAAACTTTTGGGGCTAGAGTGAACATCAGCGTACACGTCCCTGTGCTCAGTGTCACCCCAGTACTCCCAGTTATTTGCCCCTCACCCTGTAGGGTTTGGAATCCAAGGATGCGAATAACAAGGAAGCTACGTGTCCTCAGTGAAGTGTCCAGCCATAGCTCTGTGTTCCCCTGCGGGCGCCGGAGGCAGAGCCGTGAGACACAGTGGTGTGGCCTCCTGCTGCTGCCGGTACCGAAGGATTTGTTTCGTTCCCCGCTTTGCCTGTGCCAGACAGAGAGTTTTTTGGCAGCGTATCCAGACTGTGCCCCTGCGGTGCCCTTCACGGGGTCTTTGTGTGGTTTCTCTTTGTTTTCTCTCACTAGGTAATAAGTCAGTCACCAGGGCTCGTGTCCCTCTGGGCAGTCAGGATGAGGAAGAAGAACATGAGTCAGTGCAGAAGCCCAGTTGTCTGAAAACCAGCCTTTGGGGGGGGGCCGCTACAGCAGTGGTTCCCAGCCTGTGGCCCGAGGGCCAAAAATGGTCCGGGGCTCTTTCAAAGTGGCCTACGGCTCTCCCGCTGGCTGTAGAAGGGAGCCGCTGCCTCGGGACCCAGTGGGAGTGCACCGGGCTAGGGGATGCATGCAGTTTCCCTGCTGCAGCGAGGGGGGGCTGCCAGTGGGAGCAACCAAGACCTCCCGTGCTTGAGGAGGGGCAGGAGTCTAAAACTCCGAGTTATCTGGGGTTAGCAAGCCACCCGCTGTTCCTTAGCTGCCTGGCCAGAGGCCAATGTGTAGTCAGTCACTCATCTACAGTAGTGCTTTCTGGGCATGTGCCACACTGAGAATAATTTGTAGGTGTAAAATAGCGACAAAAAATGAGCACAGAAGCATCAGATGGTTACCTCGGATCAGGAGCGATTTGTAGCCCGTAATGGCTCATGCTTCAATACGTTTTTTATGAGCTGCCAGGCTGGCAGCCCTGCAGGGTGGTAAAAATGGTATTTGTGGCCCTCGAGCCAAAAAAATTGGGAACCTTTGGGCTAGAGCGATGGGCTCTGTGTCGGCTATGCTACCAGTGTGTAATTGGTTCAGAACCAAATATCCTGGCAGCTGAATGGAGTGGATTCTTGAAACCTCAGGAGTTCCCAGCCTCAGCCAACATTTTCTCCCAGAAGCACTCGCTTGAATCAGTTTAACAAAAGTCACATTAGGCACTTAACCACCCTCTGCCCGAGTTTTCCCATCATAAAATGGGGATAATGCTGACTTGCCTACTAAGTTATGAGCCTTATGGTGATTGATACTTCTCATAGTCCTTTGAGGGCCTTGCTTAGAACTGCTCTCAGCGTGCAAAGGTGGGTTTTTCCAAAGAGCACAGTATTGGCCTACCTCCATCCACATCAGAGTTAATAGTAAAATTGCCATTGGCTGTAACGGGAGGAGAGTTTGATTGTTTTTCAAAATCCCACTGTTAATAGACAAATGTGTGTTTCTTGGTGACTCCTCGGCTTGCAAGCTAAGATTTAAGATACAGCGTAGGAGAGTGTGTTGGTCATTTAAGTTATCCAGTTACGCCGATAGATAATGAATGGCGCTTGTCGAGCACTTCATCTGGAAAGCCAAGCATCGCTTTGCTGTTTGTGCAAGGAGACATCCTCAGCACCCAGTCGCTTCTAACAGCCCTTGGTCTTGTGCTGGGTGTTACCGTATCTTGTGCCTCCAAAGTAAAAACTGCTGGTATTAAACAAAACTCGTACTATTCATAAGATTATATTAACCCTTAGCCCTTCTGTGGCACACTCCATACGAAGGTCTCGCAGGGATTTACAATCCTTAAGTACTGTAACACCCATGTGATCGGTAAGCAGCATTCACTTCGCAGCTGGGTAAAGGTGAGCAGAAAGAGGGAAAAATGTACTCAGTGTCCATGGTACAGCTGGGAAGGAAGCTCAGATTTTGACCTCTAGTTATGTGCTGTAATCACTCGGCTGTACTGCCCCAAACTGGGGTGTTAGAAGGTTCCCGGTGTAGCGAAGTACTTAGATCGCTGTCTCTCTCAGCCTCAGCTTTGTCCTTCTGGCAGATCAACATTGGACGCAGCTTCTTTTAGAGACTAGTTGTGCGGCTTCACTGGTGGGCAGAGAGGTCACCCTGAAATGATCTGCACCTTGACAGGCTAAATATGTTACTTCACAACACTCCCAGTCCATTCTCGCCTTTCCGCTTGAGTCCCAAGCTCTGATCCCCTGCGTCGTTTACGATCACTAGCCTGGCTGCTCAGGCTTTTTATACACGTACGTTGGAATGTGTGGGGGGACAGAGGGAACCTTGAAAAAAAGGCAGTTCTGGGTGCCCATTGGCGTCTGGGCAGCCTTAGAAAGCCAAGCTAACAAGAGGGTCCTGCCCAGCATCCAAGCCAGTTCTTTGAATTAGAAACAGCGGGAGTTTTGCATGGCTCTACCTCATGTCCATCCGTTTGTTAATGTCCTGTCCTTTCATGCCGTTAAAGGGTTTGTGCGGTACCCTGGAGAGGGACAGACATTATCTACGCTGCCTTGGGATTGCAGGCATGCTTCAAAGATACATGGCTTTGGTTACAGCCCCCTGCCGCTAGGTGGCTGGGCTGAGGGAGGGAGCTGCTACCTCCGCTGTAGGGGGCCTTACGGGAAAGTGGCCCGAAGAGCAAGCAGCATTGCCATCTTGCATCAGTGGGAGAAGTTGGAGGTAGCTGTCCTCCCTGGAGTGGTGGGAGGAAAAACGGGGAGTGGAAGGGAGGAGCAGGGAAGACAGAAATTTCAGGGTGGTGACAGCATAAAGGATTAGAGGAAGAAATTATATACATCTCGTAACATTTCTGATCCTGGAGCGGAAAGCACTTTGCAACTGTGGTAAGGCAATGCTTTGTCTTGGAAGATTCGGACTCACGGTATAGTGCAAGGTTCTGGTGGAACTGGGGGGGATGCTGAGAGTAAAGGCTCTGGCACGGGATAACGAATGAAATCAGGTGTGTATACATTGTATGTATTATAATGCCGTTGTTTCTCTAGGTTGGACTTCCTTTCTCTTAAAGTGACTGTTCTGAATATATTGACCAGCAACGTTGACTGGAAAGTAAATAATTAAATGGTTTATACAGCTTCAAAAGCAGGAAATCCTAATAAAAGAGCACAGTGTAGCCTTTAGACCAGCAATCAGTGCTTCACGGTACTAAATTCCATTTGCCTGTAGCATGAGCACACACAGGGGCTGAGGATTGTGGCTCTTGGACAATACTGGCTATAGGATTTGTATGTATACAATAAAAAATCGGCGTGGCTGTTTTGAGTGGTCAGCCTTTGAGCCCTGTGAGACTCAGAAGGGTTGAGGCCTGTGCCATTAGTCAATGGAAAGGTCGTTTACCGTAGATCTGTAGTGAGGTCTCCTGTCTGCCTTGCAAACCAGTGCTCTCCATAACATATAACAAGCAGAGACAAACCCAAATCAGCCTGCCTGGTAGAGCATTATATAAAACCTACCCTCTCCATCCCTTCCCATCACATGCCTTAAATATTAGTGTAATAGTCTTGCCTTACACAGGAGCGTGTGCGGTAACTTCTCGAACGTCTCAGATGCATGCTGTTCTCTAGTCTTAAAGTACCACCTGTCTGAACGCCTACCCTGCAGGGTGAGTTCAGTTGTAAGGCAGGGAGTTCCTGGAAAAGATGCATCTGTCTAGCAGGAGAGGTAGGAAACCTGTTTCTCCAGTGCAGAACTTCTCCAATAGTCAGCAGAGACTATCACCCAGTATAAAGGGGGCCCTGACACAGGGACCTCTGGGAACTACTGAAATATAGATGATAAATACTAGGAATCCTCTTGTTCTGAATGTATAGGAACTACCTGCAAGCTTCCCCCACCTTTCTGTTCACATAATCCCTGTATTTAACATTCCTATTGTGTATTTCAGTCCAATCACCTTTAACTCGATTGATCGGACATTACTTATCTGGGAAAGATAGCTGTTCATAATGCTAAATAGATTTGAAATTACTGTATTAAATATCTGTAATTGGAGGAGTTGTGCTCGGCTAGCTGAGTCCCGGCCTTTGCAGTCGGCAGGAATTAATAGCGACACATGCTTTTTGCCGTGGTTACTCTCTGTGCAGCAGTGCTTGTATTTAAAGAGTCCACCCCGTGCAACTTTTAGCAACGTAAAATGTACATGAAGGGTCAATAAGAGTGGGGGATTGAGGCTGCTTTGAGTCCCCAGTTTCCTCGGGAGTGCACGATGAAGTGTAGTGAAGAAGCAATCATTGGCTCTTCCAGAGCTGTTCTGCCACAGATCTCACTCCCAAAGGAAGGTGTGATTCTATCGATGGGGGAACAGAGGCACGGAGAGAAGTGAGCAGGCACACACAGGAGGTCATTGGCAAAGCTGGGAACAGTTCAAGTGAGACCTCAGCACGGAAGGACAATACATTGTTTGCAAGGGGGAATCCTCTGCAGGAGGGATTTACTCTCGAACACGTTACTGTGTCACTAGTCAGGATCTCCTGACCAGGGCTGTGTATTGGTGTCACAGCACCATGAGTTCCTGTTACCAGAGCTCTTTCTCTTCCTCTCCCATCCTTTCGCTCCTCCACAGGGCTGAAACACAGAATGGAAGCAGTTTTAAGGGGTTTCCAAAATACATCATAAGGACAGCCACACTGCATCACGCCAGCAGTCTGTCTAGCCCCGTATCCACCAGTGGCTGATGCCAGATGCTTCACAGGGTGTGACTAGAACAGGGGCAATCCTGAAATAATCTAGCCCGTGCCATCCAGTCCCAGCCGAGGAGTCTGATAGCACAACTCGATCCTGTCTACGCTGAAGGCATGAAGATTGTTTAGTCATAAGGGTGTAAAGGATCCACCCCCCACATGAAGAAACAGTAGTCTAGATGGGCTCTGGGTGCTGGCATAAGTGCTTCGGAGGAAGGCTGCTTTGATAATGGCTGTGGGGGAAGTATTGAGGGTTGGGGATGGTGTTAATATCAGAATGAGGATGTTGGTGTGGGTAGGTGACGAGAGACGTGAGTGAAGGGGAAATGCGTAGATGGGGAAAGGAATCAGGAATCCGCTTTCTCCTCAGTGAATCTTTCAAAGCACACATCTTCATTTCTATGAGACATCTCGTGTCATTTGCTGTGGAATTCACTCATGCAGAGGGTTAGAAGCCAAACGCTTCCGCTTACTACCACTTTTTCAGTTCTATAGTTGTGCGTCACAAATAGACAGCTCCCTGCCCCGAGGATCTTACAGTCTAAGCCAGATGAGGCACAGAAATGAAAGACGGGATGGCAGCCTGAGATAAACAAGTGACCTGACGAGAAAACCGTGGCCTGTGCTTTACGTACACATCTTGTTTCCTCTGTGTGAGTGTGTGTTGTATTTCGTTAATAATTCAAAGGAGCAAAGTCATTTAAAGATGCAGAAACAGAAGTGTGTTCTGTTGGCAATACTGTGAAGAGAACTGCATGTCAAGGAGATCAATAATGAAAATCAAGCCAGGGAAATGTGTTTTAATAAATAACTAATGCCTGCGTCTGAAGAATGGATGCAGGTCTCTTGGCTTCTTCCCAGTTCATGTTGTACTGAAATTTGTGATAGTTGCCAAAGTTAGCAAGCCTGTGTGGTACTGCCCCCTCCTCTCCCTGCCTGTCATGTTATCAGAAAAGTGACTAAAATAACAGCATAATCTCAGTCTTACTCTACCTTATCTGCTGCTGCAAACATTTTCTATTCCAAGTGCCTGCTTTATCGACAAACAGGTCTTTACTCCTGTTTGCCTTGTTTTATCAGCATCACTATGGGAGGATGAGCTGGATTCTCTTCTACTTTGTGTCACCAAAGCTAAATTTGCTAAATTTCCAGGGCAGATTGTCTTCCGAGGGAGGAACTGAGAAGCAGAAAGAATAGTTAACAGATCCCAGCGGTGGTGAAGGTGGCACTTAGAAAAATCAGCTGTTGATTTGTAAATGGAAGCCATGGAGAGAGAGAGTGACCCTAGATCGTGACACTGTTCAGTGAAGCATCTCCTTTGTCGTGATCGCTTCCCTGTTAAGGAATCCGGAGCTCTGGGCAGGTCTACACTCAAGAGTGTTACATGAGTGCACCTGTAGCCTGTCTGGTGGAGAGCGCTCTCCGGTTGGCATAATTTCTTCACCTCTGAAAGAGGTAGAAGACATGGCGCCGGCAAGCACAGTGCTTACGTCACTGTAACTTGCATCGCTCGGAGGGGGGAAATCTCTCACACTTTGGAGCAACGTAAGTTACGTCGGCTTAAGCGGTACAAGCTGGGGTCTGCTCCAGTCAGAGGTACCCATTCTGCGTTTAAGGACAAACTTCTGTGCTACTATTTGACGCTCACTTTTTCTCGTTCTTTAAATGCCCTGTGGAAAACCAGATGTTTTTACTGGTTCCTACCGGTGAATAATCTCTTCCCAGCAGTGTTAAAAGTTGTTGGCTGTTCTATTCGAGTCAGATTGTGTAAGTGTTCGCACATGACACTTCAGAAAAAGGAATAATTCCCCCAGCTTGAAACCTGGTGTGTTCCCACCTCCATCTGGGAGCAATTCTTAATTTAAATTTGAAACAACAAATAGTGAAAAAAACACAGCTTTAAAAAGCCATTTGGCCTTTCTAATGCATTATCAAAGGATTCCCAGCAGTCTCTTAAGGCTCTCATCTGCTTCCATATATTTAATTCTATGGAAAGCTGTGCTCCTAACGATCTGTTGTGCTGCAAAACCAGTTACAAACCTGTGCTGTAAATACAAAATCATGCATGAAATCTTAACATGGATCATTCAGGAACAATTAACATAGGGAATGTGTAGCCATCGAAGAATTTTTTTAAATGAGTCACAGATCCTGTGACATGGGATATACAGTAGCACAGGGAGGAGGGAGCTAGGCTGTTCTCGAGGGTAACAGAGGACAGAACAAGGAGCAATGGTTTTCAAATTACAGCTGGGGAGGTCGAGGTTGGATATTAGGAAAAACTTTCTCACTAGGAGGGTGGTGAAGCATTGGAATGGGCTATTTAGGGAGGTGGTAGAATCTCCATCTTTGGGGATTTTTAAGGCCCGGTTAGACAAAACCCTGGCTGGGATGATTTAGGGGGAGTGGTCCTGCTTTTTAGCAGGGGGTTGGACTAGATGACCTCGTGAGGTCCCTTCCTATTCTATGATTCTCATGTTTTTCTGGGCCTCTGATAACAAACTAGAAAATAACTTATATAACACTTCTATAATTTTGTAAATTCAGACTTGGTAGATGTGTGGGCACACGCCATTGCCCTCTGCTGGAAGGAAGATGCCTGACTGAGCTAGCAGAGAGCATATTTTTGGCTTTGCTATGAAAATAGCAAGCTGTACTTCAGATTCCCTGCAGCGTTCCTTTGACTATGAGCGTGCAGCATTCCAAACTGTAGCTGGATTTTGCCTCCCTGCTTATTCATATTATATTCAGTATCTTTCCACTGGGATTTGCAAGCAGGTTTTTGTTAAAGCCAAACAGCAGGAATTTTGTGTAGTTTTCAGACTACTTAGGCACTACTATTATTTTGGACTACTTAGAGCCATGATTACATGGATCTTCCTCTTTTGTCTCTTATATTTTGTTTCTGAAGTCCATGTCATTTTCAGTATTTTGTAAAGAAGGAAGGCTGAGGCTGGGCCACTGTGCAGTGAGATTAAAGATAATCTAGGTGTGGCCCAAAAACTGACGAATACTCTGCATCGGTTTCCTGTGGCCAGAAATGGAAATTACCACATCTAAGGTGGAGGCAAAATTTAGAGCTTGATGTGCTCAAATTGGAGAGATGGGGCATAATTTCCATCCCAAATACTGAAATAACTGGCATATGAGATTCAGAGTCCAGTAAGGATTTTTAATAAATATATATATTTGAGAGTAATACCACATAACTGGAGAATAGCTAACATTGTACCATTATTTAAGAAAGGTGGGAAAAATGATCCGGGCAGTTACAAACTGATGTCAGTAGTCTGCAAGACTTAAGAACAGATTGTGAAGGAAAGAATAATTAAATTCCTGGTGGTACATAATAAAGGGGATGTAATATGGATTTATCAAAGGTAGATCATACTGGACTACCATGATTTCCTTGCTAGAGGAAAAAAAAATGATTTTTTTAGATAAGGGAAGAGCAGTGGATTTAATATATTTGGATTTCAGAACAGCATTTGAAATAGTACTAGATGGGAAATTATTAGTTGAATTAGAGAAGATGGGGATCAATACAAGAATTATAAGGTGGATAAGGAATTGGCTAATGGGGGGAAGGCAGCTGGTTTTGCTGAAAGGTAAAATTTCGGACTGGAGGGAGGTTAGTTCCTTGAGGATCAGTCTTGGAACCAATCTTAATCAATATTTTTATTAATGATCTATACACAAAATGTAGGAGAGTGTTAATGAAATTTGCCGAGGTTACAATGTTGGGAGGCATTGTCAATTCAAAAGAGCATTGGAATATTGTACAGAAAGATCTGGATGACTTTGAAGACTGGAGTGACAGAAACAGGATGAAAATCAAAGGTACAACACTTAAGATCTAATAAGAATCTCTGCTACAAGCTGAGGTCTCATCAGTTGGAAATAACAGAAGAGGAGAGTGAGCTGGTTGTGTGGATCAATCGAAGGATGACTATGCAACCAGTGTGATCTGGCTGTGAAAAAGACATGCAATTCTAGAATGCATCAGGTGAGGTATTTCATTAGAGCAGACCTCCACAAATGAATGTTTCTGGTCATCATGGTGACCAGTTTTAGTAGCCTGTCACCTAGCTCCACTGCAGAAATATAATGGAGGAGCACTCTCAGGTGACAAAAAGTAAAATTGCTGGTGCCTAGCTGTGATCCAGTTTTGTCCACCCCTGCATTAGAGATTGAAACGTATCAATACCATAATGCAAGGTACTGGTAAAACCTCATTTGTAATACTGTATATTGTTCCAGTCACTCATGTTCAAAAAAGGAGAATGTGAACGGGAATAAGTACTGAGAAAGAGATACTAGGATGATCGGGGAATCGAGGTTCTATTTTAAAAGATAACACTGTGGAAGAGCTTGGCTTGTTTAGTCTAATAAAAAGAAGGCTGGGAGCGCTGTCTATAAATGCATCACAGAGTAAATACCAGGGAAGGCAGAGTGTTTAAGTTAAAGGACGTTGGCACAAGAACAAATAGATTAAACGGTCAAAAAAGCTAACAAAGCATCTTCAATGCTGCGTGCAGATCTGGTTGCCCATCTAAAATAAAGATACAGAAAAGGACAACCAAAATGATTAGGAATATGGAAAAGCTTCCATATGAGGAGACTTGAATAGGACTGGTACTTTTCAACTTGGAAAAGAGACGACTGATGGGGGATATGATAGAGGTCTATAAAATCATTCTGATGTGGAAAAAGTATAAGGAAATGTAATTTACTGCTTATTACACAAGATGAGGGGTCACCAAATGAAATTAATTGGCAGCAGGTTTAAAATGAACCAATGGAAGTATTTCTTCACACAGTGCACAGTCAACCTGTGGAACTCCTTGCCAGAGGTTGTTGGGAAGCCTAAGACTATAACAGGGTTCATAAAAGAACTAGAAAAGTTCCTGGAGGATAGGTCCATCAATGGCTGTCAGCCAGGGTGGGCCGGGATTGCTGTTTGCCAGAAGCTGGGAATGGCCAATGGGATGTATCACTTGAGTTCTATTCATTCCTTCTGAAGCACCTGGCATTGGCCAGTGTCAGAAGACAGGATATGGGGCTAGATGGACCATTAGTCCGATCTAGTGTGGCTGTTCTTATGTCCAAAAATAAATTCAATATTAGGTATTGAATATTAGAAGGAGGTTTCTAACCATCAGAGGAGTGAGTTTCTGGAACAGCCTCCCAGTAGGAGTTGTGAGGGCAAACAATAAGTTTTAAAAATAAATGGGACAGATTTGAGTGTGATTGTATGATGGGATGCTTGAGAGGGTAGGAGGCAGGGCTCTGGAGCCTTAAGATGGATGGCCTTTCCTGTTTGTCTTAGTGATGGGGTGCATAAACTCACCACTGAATCTAAAAAACTAAGGAGCATCTCTGAGCCCAGGGACCCCTACCCATCCCTACTTGCAGAGCTTGTTCCAGTTGGCACTCCAAAGGGAGCCAGATAGCTCAAAAGGGACTAATGAGAAAGAGCTGCCCTGAGAACTCATGAAAGACACTACAGAATCTTTTTTCTAGGAGGAAGAGCCAGTCTGTTGTACCCAGAAGGGCTGAAAGTCAGGTGCTCTGCTTTTCTTTGCTACCGTGTCAAATTTTGGTGGGATACTGAGTGGTAGGAAATGGCCCAGGGAAGCACTGCTGAGTTACAGATGATATTGCTTCTCTGGAGCCCAGTGCGGTGGGATGTTTAAATGTGCCCACCTTTGTCTCTTTCGATGAGTTGAGGATGGGAAAGACTTGCCCGTGTTCTAGTTCCTCTTTCCCAAAAGTCACTCATGCTCCAGTAATTATAGGAGGTTTTAAAAAGACCTCATTCTGGGCAACAAGAAATCATGATTATAGAAATTTGAATGTCGCATTCAGTAATCAGAGCGTGTATTTATCCACCACCTGTTCAGAATGCTCTCTACATGCTGCCCGTGTGGGCGCGAAAGGAAATTTAACCAGAATATTACTTAAAATATGCTTGTTCTGTGATCAGTGACTATGTAAAACAGAAACCTTCACACTTAACATGATCATTTTTGTTTTATATCATTCTACTGGTGTGTAAATAAAGTCAAGGTTTCTTCCAAAAGCAGCATGCAGTCTAAATTAGATTGATAAGACACAGATAATTACATACCAAGGGATCTTAGAATCTGCTCTATTTACAGTATGTTTTAAATATAGATGGGGCGGGTAACACAGTTGATTATCAAGATTTTAATAACACCTCCTATTGTTAGACCCTCTTTTCAGCTGCTTATAGTTTTTCCGAACCTTAACCAGTCAAGCTGGTATTTTCTAGGTCTGCCTCAGGCTGAATAGTCTTGGAAAGATTCATCCAGAACAGGTCAGCCACTTCCAAGAACAAGGCTAGGAAAAATTGTGTTTTGCAATTTAAAAAAAAAGAATCGGCTCACTGTTGGGACACCGACAGAGGGAATGTAGTTTGGGTGCCTGGGGAACGGGTGTAGCTCTCCGGGCAAAGAGCTGTCATTTGGGTGGACCTACTGGAAAGAGGTGCTCTTAACTCAGCACCAAAGCTGGGGAGAAGCTGATTCCCTCTCGGGGTGACACAATATGGTGCTGAAAAAACTTCTTGTGTTGTGATAATTTGCTGTTTTTTCCTGAGCAGGTATTTAATGTTATTTTATATTATGTTATTCTCTTGTTTATATTACGCTATTGTTCTTGTGGGATTTCTGGCTGTTTCCTTTGTAAAGTTTAAAATGTTAAGATTATCTCCACTGATTTGCCTCCACCTCTCTCACTGTAGGTGTAGCCTAGCTGAGGCCTGGGTCACTACGAAAGCATCTCCGAAATGGGCCCGTCATTGTCTTGCTGTGTTTGATGCTTTAGGTTGGTTTGCTCTAGTTCGGGAGTAGGCAACCCCCGGCACACGTGTCAACAGCGGCACACAAGCCCATTCGGAGCGGCACTTGACATCCTCTGTGGCGCCACGGAAATTGCCACTCCTGCCACCTAAAGACACTCTAAGTGGCTTCCTTCAGGGGTGGCTGCAGTGCAGAGGTCCCTGCCATGTCCATGCCCCAGGATACCATGTAAAGAAGCCGCCCAGAGCGGCTCCTCTCTGTGGTGTGCCACCATCAAAAGGAGTGATTCCAGGTAACTTCTTTCCATGGTGTGCCTGGGGATAGGGGTCCCCAGGAATGCTGCTGAGAGGAGCCACTCCAGGTGGCTTCTTTCCTTGAACGGGTTGTCGGCACCAGCTGAGGGTCGAGGAGGAGGGGCCGGCACAGGGGTCGGCAAAGGTTGCCGGCCCCTGCTCTAGTTAGAATGTGTGATGTACAGACTCCAGTGGACGCCAGAGTTCATCCGCAGGCATTCACTATGTATTGAGTTGATTTTAGCAGTTTCTGTTGTATGTTTCCATGACTCTGCTCTATAAAGGAGGACGTACTATTTGGAATTACTGTGATAATTCTCATGTTTCCCTCTTCTGCTGTCATCTTTGCCCCTGCACGCCATGGTGCCTCCCTTCTTTTCTTATGCCCAGAGCCCTCTCTTACTAAGATTATCATTTGATAATCTAAGTGGTGAAAGTTCTTGGGAAAATAAACTAGATTAGGGAATGTACTGGAAGGACCGGTTCTCAGTGAACTGACTAGACAGCCTTGTATATCTTTTCCCAATTTGATTCTGTGATATCATTTATATGTGATGCTACGTGTGGAAGAGCTAATGATTCATTAATATTCTTCAGATTCTTTTTTTAAATAAAGGGCTTTCTTAGGGTGAGATGAGCCTTTCATTTGCTCTCTATTTTGTAATAAGGGAAGCAGATTTTAATTGTAATGTTTTATCAATCTATTCTCTGGGGTGGGAACTAAATGGATTGTTTGCTTGCTATCTGTACTGTGTCTCATTCTTGAATAATGAAGGACACAGTGAACGCTCTGTGTGGAAATGTTCTGCTAAGAAATATTAATCTGCTGGGTGACCTATCTTTTAAACTGAACCATAACCATTTCAGACCATGACAGCTAGATGGATCTAATGGATCTAGATGGTTCTGGTGCCAGTTCTATGTGACGTTGTTGGGCATTTGCCCAACGAACTTCATGCTCTTAAATACTTGAGAGCTTTCTTTGTGCAGATTTCTGCTGGACTTTAATAGTTCCTAATGGTCTCTAGATATTTCAGAAACAAGAACACTAGAAATACATTAGATCTGACCTTGTTTGGGATCTCCTGGGGGGACCACTGTCCCTTTGGATGATGCCCAGGCGCCGCCTTGGCTACATCCCTTGGCTGTTTGCCAATCAGTATAAAATTGGAGCAGGCTGTGGCATCCCCAATCATCGTCATGGATGAATGGCCCACAGAGGCTACAGATCCTCACTCACCGTGCCCCCCATCTTGGTCTTGCTGGCATTCTGCTCAGATCAAGGTGGAGCATTGCATTCTGGGAACTCTAGTTTCTACAAGGCGGGTATCTGTATTAAAGACGTTGGAGGCTACATTATAAATAGAGCCCTTCGCAGATGCACAAATGTGGATCTGCATCTGCCCCGATCTTCTTACCACTGACTGCCATCCCAACAGCTGATGGGTCACCTGCAGGGGATCCCCGTGGAACAGCTGATTGATTGGCAGCCTGCAGGGCAGGGCCCTGCCCCTCCCCCCCAAGGTATTCCATGGGGGCTCCCCAGCAGGCTGATAATCAGTCAGCTGCTCTTCAGGGCTCCCCTGCCGGTCATTGGCCAGCCCCCATCCCCAAATCTCAAAGGTTGGGGAAGCAGCCTCAAAGGCTGTGAGCTGTAGAGAGCTGCTTCCCCGCCTTTGAGATCCACATCTGATCCACCATCTGCCAAAAGGGACTCTAATTATAGATACCCAAGCAGCAGCAGACTTAGAGCAGGAGAGTGAAGAAAAATGTGAGATACAGAATCCAGTGCTGTACAGTCTAAAAAAAATCAGGAGGATGGATGAGAAAAATAAACAGCAACTTGAGTCTTATTGTTAGATTGTTTAAAGCAGGACATTCTGAGTAGCGGGGAGAGAACAGATGAGGGAAGGGGTGTAGCAGGTGTGGGTAATAACCTGGAAAACATGGGTTTGAACAGTGGGTGTGGGGGGGAAGCACTTTGTGATCAATTATTGGGAAGCTGTTTTCCTGCATAGGGAGGGGGCAGTTTAAGAATAACCCAGAGAAAGGAGCACGGATTATGTGACTGGAAATGAAGGGAGAAGAGGAGATAAAAGCAGGGAATTGCTGTAGTTAAATCTCTCAGTGTGGAAGTAATTGTCTGTTTTCTTTTCCCCCTGCTGAACCCTGGGAACCTAGACGGTTCCAGTGCTGACTGGCCAGAATTCTGAGCCCCAGTCTGTTCGTGAACCTAACCTAGGTGCTGTTAACTTTAATTTCCAGGTGAATGTAGGTCTGACTTGTTTTTGTTGAAACAGCAAATCACAGAGGCCATAGTAGGGAAAAGGTGCTTGGGAGGAGAGATGGGTAGTGTAGGGGCAGAAGGAAGATGGTAGCTGAGTCGAGCGCGGAGGTGATGAACGCATTCAAGGTAAGACCCAGGTGGAATTCGCTGCAGATGAAGAGAGCCCAAGAAAACATCCTCCAGCGAGAGAGGGTTTCATAGCTATTCTGAGGGAGAAAGGCCACAGAAAATGTCCTGTGAATTCAGTCTTTCGACTCTAAATCAGATTTCCTGGAGAACATGGAAGGACTCCTGTGGGAATTCTTTCTCTTTCACATCACTCTCAGATTCCCAAGTGGGGTGGGCTTTCATCCCTTCCAAACAAAGAGGGCTGTCTGGGTGTGGTGCTCTCCGGTGCCAGCTGTTGCTGTGTGTGCTGGAGGGGTCACTTGAGAGCAAGTTGGTCCTTGGGCATGCACACACTGAGCTGACTGGCTCCTCTACACCTCCACACCCTGCTGGCCAGGTGAGTGAGTATTGAGTCTGGACATCACCCATGGCAGAGCACTGAAATCAGCTAAACCAATTCTCATGTCCACCTCCCGAATGTGAGTGGTCTAGACGTGAAGACTCCATAGTCTCTGCTGGCTAGTTGCTAAGCTCTGTAACTTTGCGCCAGACTCTGGGGACACTTGTTTTTCTGTCTTTTGAGTAATTCTTCCATGAATGTGATGCTCTCTGAGCCGCCTTCCTGCAGACATCTGTCATTTGCTTTTCTCATTTGAACAATGGAGGCGAGGCGCTTGATCAAAAGATTGACGCTGGTGTGAGTGAAAGATGTCGGTAAACGTTGTCTCTGTAGTGTGTGCCAGTCCTTTCTGGTTTTGTGCCAAACATAGCCCCCATTTGTCTGGTAAACAAAGAGAGAGAAGGATTGGCGCACCAAGAGAAAATGTAACTTGGAAGTCCTTTTAAAATTTGTACTTCAAAATGTTTTTATAAAGCTGAACATTTTTCCCTCCCCGACCCAGGATTCCTGTGATCTTTAAAGACTATTGGGAATGCCCCCTACCCAAATAGTAACATATTGAAAGTCTAGTATAGAAGCATGGAGTTCAAATATGTAGTATCCAGATGGTGTAGGGTAGTTCATAGGGCTCTGAGTCTATGCCCAGGGAACAGATACTGTCTCACTGAGGTGGTCTACACTTCTAAAGTGAAGTCGACTCTGTTAAGTTGACTTAACAGAGTGGCTACACTTTGTTGACTTAAGTCGACCTTGTTAAGTCGACTTAACAGTAGACATAACCATCCACAATGGCTTTAAGTCGACTTAAGGAAGCGTTTAAGTCGACTTAATAAAAGCCCAGTGTGGACGCAGCTTTGTGTAGGTCAACTTAAGCGTCCTTAAGTTGACCTAAGTTGCCAGTGTAGACGCACCCTGAGAGACCATCTGACAGGCTTGCTTTCTTAGCTGAGCCTTCATGACTTACAGGTGACCTGAAAATCTTTTTATATATTTTTAAAAAAATAAATTTAAAAAAAAAAACCCTCCCAAACTTAAAAATCCCAAGTAACAGAAGTGCTGTGTTCTTAAGAAGCCCATTGTGCCTGGAAAATATGTGTCATTTACATTTATGGACACTTAAAGCACATAAGCAGAAGAAGGAGGAGGACTGAAGGAAGTAGGCTTATTTAGTCTGCAGAAGAGAAGATTGAGGGGGGATTTGATAACAACCTTCAACTACTTGAAGGGGTGCTCCGGAGAGGCGGGCGCTAGGCTGTTCTCAGCAGTAACAGAGGACAGAACAAGGAGCAAAGGTTTCAAGTTGTAGCTGGGGAGGTTGAGGTTGGATATTAGGAAAAACTTTCTCACTAGGAGGGTGGTGAAGCATTGGAATGGGCTACCTAGGGAGGTGGTAGAATCTCCATCTTTGGAGATATTTAAGGCCCAGTTAGACAATACCCTGGCTGGGATGATTTAGTGGGAGTGGTCCTGCTTTTTAGCAGGGGGTTGGATTAGATGACCTCCTGAGGTCCCTTCCAGCTCTATGATTCTATGAAGGGATGTAGGTGTCTGGCTGTCTCTAAAGCATAGAATCTTAGAATTGTAGGACTGGAAGAGACTTGAGAGGTCTTCTAGACTAATCTCCTGTACTCAAGCCAGGACAAGGAATTATACAGACCATTCCTGGCAAGGCAATCTTTCCACCCCGCTCTTAAAAATCTCCAGTGATGGAGATTCCACAACCTTCATAGGCAATTTATTCCAGTGCTGACCTACCTTAACAGTTAGGAAGTTTTTCCTAATGTCCAACCTAAATTGCCCTTCCTTCAATTTAAGCCCGTGCCTCTTGTCCTATCCTCAGAGGTTAACGAGAACAACTTTTCTCCCTCCTCCTCCTAACAACCTTTTATATACTTGAAAACTGTTATCATGTCCTCTCCCCCATCGTCTCTTCTCCAGACTAAACAAATCCAAAATTTTCAGTCTTTTCTAGATCAACAAAAATGTCTGAAGTTCTTCCTTGGATTTCCTCCTGTTTGTCCAAATCTTTCCTGAAACGTGGCACTCAGAACTTGACGCAATATTCCAGTTGAGGCCTAATTAGCATAGAACAGAGCAGCAGAATTGCTGCCTTTGTTTTGCTTGCAACAGGCCTGTTGAAATATCACAGAATGAGGTTTGCTTTTTTTTTTTTTACAAAGTGTTACACCGTTGACTTATATTTAGCTTATGATCCACTTCCCTTTCTGCAGTACTCCTTCCTAGCAATCATTTCCCATTTTGTATGTGTGCAGCTGATTATTCCTTCCTAAATGGAGCACTATGCATTTCTACTTGAATTTCATCCTATATATTTTAGACCTTTTTGTCCAGATCATTTTGACTTTTAGTCCTATCCTCCAAAGCACTGGCAACCCTTTCCAGCTTGGTATCATCCACAAACTTTATCAGTGTACTCTGTGTGCCATTATTTAAATCACTGGTGAAGATTTTGAGCAGAAGTAGACTCAGAACTGACCCCTGTGGGGCCCCACTCAATACGCCCTTTCATTGGGGCTGTGAACCCCTGATGACTACTATCTGGGAATGATTTTCCAACGGGTTATGCACCCACCCTTCAGTAGCTCCATATAGGTTGTATTTCTTTAGTTTGTTTATGAGAAGGTCATGTGACACAATAGCAAAATCCTCACTAAAGTCAAGATATACCACATCTATCACTCCCCCTTTCTGCCCCCCCGCCGCCATCCACAACTTGTTACCCTGTCAAAGAAAGCTATTAGATTGGTTTGATGTGATTTGCTTGACGAATCTATGCTGACAGTTACTTAACATCTTATCTTTTAGGTGTTTGAAAATTGATTGCTTAATTATTTGTTCCATTATCTTTCTGGGTAAAAGGTGATTAGTCTGTAATTACCTGGCTTGTTCTTATTCCCCCATTTTATCGTTGGGTACTACATTTGCCCTTTTCCAGTTCTCTCGGATATCTCCTGTCTTCCATGACAGATATCTCCTCTGTTAGCTCCCCGAGTATTCTAGGATGCCTTTAATCAGGCCCTGGTGACCTGAACACCTCTAACTTGTCTAAGCAATTTTTAACTTGTTCTTTCCCCCTTTCAGACTCTGATCCTTTCTCATTTTCACTTGCATTCATTAAGTTAGACGTCCGATCCTTACTAAGCTTTTTGGCTTAGTCACAAAAGTCATTTAACACGTATGCCATTTCCATGTTTTCTCTTATTCTTCTCCTCCCCTCTCCATTGAGTTACAGGATAGGGACTATGAGTGGCTAGCTCACTACAAAAGGTGATTTCCCCCCACCCCCCTTTAAACAGCCTCACCTTCTCATCAGTTCTTGTTAATGGGCCATATCCACACTGTTTGAATTGAATTGACCTCGTTACCTCTCCCTTCACATAGGATACTGCAGTTTTCATTTCCTATATCTGAAGAATTGGGTTGTAACCCATGAAATCTTACGTTTTAATAAATTTGTTAGCTTTTATAAATGCCACTAGACTCCTTATTTGTTTTGCTGAAATAGACTAACATGGCCACCCCCCCTGGAAGGCCTACCCTGTCCTTGATCTTTTAATGTATTTGTAGAATGTTTTCTTGTTAACCTTTAACTCTCTAGCTAATTTAATCTTTTTTCCCTTGGCCTTTCTAATTTTGTCCCTACAAAGTATGGTGTTTGTTTATATTCATCCTTTGCAGTTTGACCCAGTTTTTACTTTTTGTATGACTCTTTTTGAGCTTCAGATAAATGAAGATCTCCTGATGTAAGCCGGGGTGGTCTCTTGCCATGCTTCTTATCTTTACTATGCTCTTGTGCTCTCCTCAATAATATTTCTTTTGAAAAACAGCCAACTCTCTTGAACTGTTTTTCCGCTTAGACTTGCTTCCCATGGAATCTTATCTACGAACTCCCTGAGTTTGCCGACATCTGCCTTCTTGAAACCCATTATCTTTATTATGCTCTTTTCCTTAGACTCATGAACTCCATCATTTCATGATCACTTCCACCCATGCTACCTTACACTTCCAAATTCTAAATCAGTTCTTCCCTATTTGTCAAATCAGCATCTCCCTTGGCCTTTCTTTGCCTTCCCAAATAAAAATTTCTTTCCAGTATATTCTAAGAGCTTGTTGGATGATCTGTGCCAACTGTGTTATTTTCCCAACAGATGTCATCATGATTTAGTAGGAATGGTCCTGCTTTTAGCAGGGGTTTGGACTAGATGACCTCATGAGGTCCCTTCCATCCCTCTGATTCAATGTGTACCAAAGGCTGTCTTTCCTAAAGGGCACATAGCCTTCAATGCCCGTACACCAGTCGTGACTACTATTCCACCGTGTTTCTGTTATCCCTATAATATCTGGTTTCGCTTCCTCTACCAGTAGTTCCAGTTCCTCCTTTTGTTACCTACGCTTCTCGCATTAGTATACAAACATTTTCGTTTTGCTGCTTGGCTTCACTCACATTCCTTACCCAATGTGGCAGTGTTGTACTATTGCCAACATCGCCCATCAGACCAATATTTGCACTTCCCTTCTTTCTAACGTCCATACTGCTCCCCGCATCTATGTCCTGATAAGCCAGAAAGATTCTTTCCCCAAGAATCAGGCAACATAGATAATACTGAAGAGGTTTATTCACGGTACCGGGAAGACTGACAGGACAGCTTCAAATTGTTGGCGTTACAGTGGTCAAATATATATGCTTCTTTGTTAGTTATATAATCCACTTGGAATTCTTTGCCTGTTTATTTACAAGTACAGACTTGTTCCACACAGAGAGGACGGAGGTGATAATGACCGATACAGAGACACTTTAATTACATTAAAGGCCCTATGACTACATTTAGGGTGGCGTGGGAGGATGGGATGGAGAGGAGAGTCCTTCCAGTTAGTCAGAAATGTATTGTTCCCATCTAAGCCAGAGTTTCTCAATAGGCAGCTGGCCACTGCCTTACTGATTGTTCACAGCATCCTTGTCCTGGGGTGGGTCTGGTATGACTGTCTGTTAACTTGAGTTTCATGCCACAACTTACTGGCAGGAAAAGTATCCAAGCTATAACAGATGAGACCCGACAGAGAAAAGTCTGCAAAGAGAGAAAAAACATTAATGCCTAACAGTCCTTTCCCATTTCATTTTCCTTCCTCTCAATGCTAATATCAGGCATGGAAATTGTCCGGGCATCTCCCTGGATGCCCTAGTTTAAAGCTCTCTTAATCAGTTGAGCTAACCTCCCTCCTAGAAGTCTGTTTCCCTCCCTATTCAGGTGAAGTCCATCCCAAGCAAACAGTCTTCTGCCCATGAATGCCTCCCAGTGCCCATACACCCCAAAGCCCTCCTTATACACCACTGCCTGAGCCATCTGTTGATCGTCAGAATGCTTGCAAACTGTTCGTTTAAAGATGAAATAACTTAATTGTGACCTAAGTTTTTTTTTTTCAAGGGTCCGGTGGCTTACATTTTGGCTGCCCAGTTTGTCCCTTTAAGATATTTTAAGTTGGGTATCCAAATCATGTTTTGTTGGGTTTTTTTAAATGCACCTTTTTAAGGCTTACAGTACGGATACATTTGCTGACTGCTGGTCAGATAGCTGCTTGAGGCTTTACCCATATATGTGATACACAGTGTTCTTTGCTTGTTCGTGGGGCATATGTTTTGCAATGAATATCGTGTTTTGTTCATCAACTTTATTTGTCTAGTAACTTTTGATTGTGATCTAGACATTTGCCTGGAGGACTCTGTAGAGGTCTTTTCAATTTGAAAAAGAAAACATGGCTCTTCATTTTCCAGGTCTGCACTCACGTTATAGTCTTAGGCAGATGGAAATCTGCCGTGTCTTATGGCTTGCCAAGGCTAGGTTCGTGTTGCGTTTACTTGCGAGAGTTCTTTCTTTGCAGGATGATGGTCAAGCGCTTAGCTGAATTTGGGAGGCATTTATCTGTGAGAGAGAAGTGGGGGGGAGCTTTTCTAAGGTGCTGTCACCAAGAGCCACCAAACTAGAGAGAAGTTCCTGCTTTGATTTTCTTCCACGGAGAACTGGCAGAGGTTGGGACGCTGTGAAAGGCTGTGAATATGGAACACAGTAGCGAAAGTTGCCTCTTTATGTTAGGTGGGGAGAGGGAGAGGAAGAGGAAGACGCTCTGGCTCTGATTTATGAGCTGTGTTCGGTATGTCTTGCGTGTGTAGAAAGCCTGTGTGTAGGAGGGTGAAGGCAGGATGTGGATGGCCCTGATGCACAGCATTATTGGTGTTTAACAAAAGGAAATGCCGTACAAGGCACAAGTGTCAGCCGCCGCACAGCAATCCAAGCAGGGTTAATAAAGGGCATTGGTCTCAGCTCTCGCTCGGCTAGCTGCTGCGAGCGTGGACTTTGCATCGGCAGCGTCTGTGGCTGGAGCTGTGAACTGAGCTTGGGGAAAACTGCTACAAAGAGGTATTGTCAGTTGTTGGACTCAGTGTAGCAATTGGTAGACAAAATTCTCTGGCCTGTGCTGTGCAGATCAGACTAGATGGTCCCTTGTGCCTTGAAAGATGTACTTAGCCTGTTCTGTGGCAGGAAATACTCAAAGAAACCTGATTTTGGAGCCATCAGTTACCACTTAATGGGTGTATTTTCTGTAAAGGGAGTTGACACCTTCTGAGCCAGCATGAAGCTGGGAACGTGGAGAGCTGGGGTCTAAGCATGACGAGCTAGCTAAGGATTTATAGCCTCCCATCTCCATGGTCTGTCTCCAGACAGGACACAGATGTACATGTCATAGTTGTATGCAGAATTGCTTATAACGCTTACCAGTTCTTCCCCTGGCGATCTCAGAGCAGGTTACCCAGCGGGCGAGTGTCCTTACCCCTCATTTCAGAGAGGGGATGCAGTTTGGCGTGGTGCGGTTATAGAGCAAGTCAGTGGCAGAACTGGGGAATAACCCAACTCTCTGGACTCGCAATTCTGTTGGTTCACGCTACCTCTGTAACTATACACGCTGCTCTTTCCTCAGGCTGGTGACCCTCTGACTAAAAACGTTGGTTTACTTTATCCCGGTCTAGCCACGGTAGTGAGAGGGATTGGGGCTGGGCATCAAAACCTGCCACGCACCCAGGTGGCATCCCTCATTCTTTTACTGCTGCTCTGGGTTGGTATTTCGAGTTTAATATTACATCCCCCTGGGACACGCTGGCTTGCCAGGGAATGAAAAGGACTGTGTGGTCTGTCCCAGAGCTCTCGCATCAGAGAATCACAGGGTTAGAAGGGACCACAGGGGTCATCTGGTGTCTAACCCCCTGCCAACAAGCAGGTTTTGTTGTGTCTATACCATCCAAGATAGATGGCTATCCTGCCTCCTTTGGAAAATCTCCAGGGAAGGCGCTTCCACAGCCTCCCTAGGCAGTCCGTTCTTTCAATTAAGAAATGTTTTGTGGGATTTAATAATCATGACATCCACTTAACCACCATTAACGCTGGCCCTGTTCCTAGCAGCTGCACTATGTTCTCAGCCACCAGTTGAGGTCATTGGGTGTTGAGGGCATTTGGCACTGTAAGACTGTATCGGGAGAATTCCCGGCTGTCCTTTTCCCTTCGGTAGCCCTTACTTATCTATGGCTTGTGCCCTCTGGCATGTGGGAGTGTTCAGTCTCGGGAGAACAAACAAGGAGTCTGGTGGCACTTTTAAAGACTAAGAAATTTATCTCCCACGAAAGCTTGTGTTAAATAGATTAGTTAGTCTTTAAAAGTGCCACAGGACTCCTTGTTTGTTTTGCTGAACTAGACTAACACGGCTCCCCCTTTGGAATTTGAGTCTTGGGCAAGACTCATTTTATGGATCTTTCTGCTCTTTGGAGACTTAGGATGCATGCTTTCCAGCCAACATGCTAATAAAGCAGCTTCTCTTGCAAAGGCCTCCAAGCAGTGAGTAATATGTTTCCAAGACCATGTGGTTTTGTTTGTATTTGTATTTTAAACCAGAGGAATCTTTGCTCAAAACAAAAAGAGAATGCGGGAGGGAGCTGATGTGAGACAGCAAAGGGCTGTGCCAAGGAGCAGAATCTAAGGAGATAACTGAATGAGCAGTGATCTAATCAGAGCCTCAGATTATCTTTGCTCCTCTCTTTTTTCTATAATAAACACATAGGGTTTATATTACAGACAAACGAAAAAGCCATTTCAAAGAATATGAAGTTAAGTCCTGAAAAGTTAGGCTGTGCCAGAAGTCAGATTGCCTGGGCATCCTTAATTCAACTCCCTTGTGCATATGCATTATGATAGAGGCTTTAATTATATGATCATGTGTAATTAATATATTAGTAACGGCTGATGCTCCCCTCCTCCACACAAAAATTCAGCTGGCATGGAAAACTTTAGCTTAAATGGTTAAAGTTTGGCAAAGTTGTAAACAGCTGAATGAACAAGGAGTCTGGTGGCACATTTAAAGACGCTTAAAGACTGTGTCTGACAAAGTGGGATTTGTCCCAGGAGAGGTCAGGCGATAAATAAATGTGTTAGTCTTTACAAGTGCCACCAGACTACTTGTTTGTTTTGCTGAGCTAGAATAACACGGTGACCCCTCTGGAACTTATAAACAGCTGAAAACTAGGTCTTAATAGATTGCCTACCACTTCTTGCTGTCATAGAAAGTGCTGCCAGATTTTAGGGCAAAGTTTTCCAAAGCACTTAAGTGACTTGAGAGGACTGTAATTCCCATTGGAAGTAAACAGAATTTAAGCTACTTAAGTCACTTAGGAAAATTTTACCCATAATGTCCTTCATCTAGAAGGATCTCACCCCCAAGCCCTTTGTAAACTGATGTCGATTATCTGTGTAAGAGTCATTTCATTCTCCACTGAAAGGCAGCTGTCACTGTGGTGGAATGCTGTAGCCATTTTGCTCTATCTATGTTACTCTCCCTTTCCCCTTCTAAAAACAGATGGGTAAACTCCCAAGTGAGAATTGCAGGTGGAATTTTTGTCAGATACAAAGTAAATAATCAGGCTGGACTTTCGCTGGTATACTGGGGTTCACGGCCCTGCTTTTGTGAACATTTGGGTGTGTTTTTGTGGTCCGTGATAGACAGGAAGTCAGGCTAGATCAGTGGTTCCTAAACTGGGGGGTGTGAAGAAAATCCAAAGCGGGGGGGTGCGAGGTTGTGAAATTTTCATAGCAAAAAAATTTTCGTCAAGAAAACCTATTTGTGGTTCTTTTTAATTGTACAATTATGAATTGAATTTTTGTTAAAAGGGGGTAAGGGAGGGGTGGGCAGGCGTGAGAGTTTCTCAGAAACCAGAAAGGAGGCATGATGATGCCGAAAAGTTTGGGAGCCCCTGGACTAGATGGTTTTATGTTCCTTTGTGACCTTAAACTGTGTCAATCTATGCAAATCACTACGACCTCTTTAATGACAAGCCGTCAGGTCAGGACCTCGTTTTTACTCATCCCAAAAACAGCATCTCCAGGAGCACTGTGCCATGGACCATCTGTTCACTACATTCTCAGGGAGTGGAATGTCTCCTCCTGACTCATCAATGGAGCTGGCATTTTCTTGAACACATCCATTCCTTCATTAACCAGGCCTGACTGTGAGTGGCTTATGTGATGGTAGCAATTCCTAGTAGCATTTCCTTCCTCTTAATGGTTCACTTCTATTCCCTTCCCCTCCATCTTTGCATCTTGCCCCCCCCCGCCCTTGCACGAGTAAACGCTTTTTGTTTTATTCCAGGGTAGCCCTGGAGCTCAGCTCTTGGGAGAGCTACACTGCCTTTGTATTCAAAAGATGTGATTTCTTCGAGGCCGCCCTGCGGTCTTTGATCTCTCCTCACAATTGAAGAAAGAAAATACTTCCTCAGAAATGAGGGAAAGAGCATGCTGTGTTAAAGTGCAAGGAAATAAATCTTGCCTCTGGCCAAGGAGAGATCCAACTCGCAGAATTTCGAGCTGAAATCTTGCTTGTTTGGTGAAAGGTTTCTTTTTAAGCACCCAGCGCATTCTGGTCGATAGAAACACTTCTTTAAACTGACACTGGCTGAGTGGAAGCCTCCAGTCTACCCTGGAGTGTTCACAATGCAATAGAGATCTGGGAATTGCAAGTTGTGGGATCTGGCACAGATAGACCGTGCTTGCTCTGAAGATCATCCCTAAGGGGCCAATCCTGGAACCACTGCTGTGTGCAGTAACTACAGCTCCAAGGAGTTCTGCAGAAGCGGATAATCCTCCTCATGGTGGTAATTGCCCGGCGGGGTAGGAAGAGTTTTCGGGGTCAGGTCCTAAGGCAGGGGTATCAAGCATATGACCCGTGGGCTGGAAATGGCCCATGAACCTCTTCCATCCAGCCCATGACTGAGCGCCACGGAACCACCCTCTCTCCCTGAGAGAGAGCGAGAGCACGTGTGGTCTTGTGGTATCGCGGAGTGCTGTCTTCAACGTGCAGTGCTCCACGATGCCACGAGAGTGTAGGCCAGGGGTGGGCAAAATACGGCCCACGGGCTGGATCCAGCGCGCCTGAGGCCTCTGTCCGGCCCACCGCCCCTGGGCTGCTCTCCCTTGCCCCCTTTCGCCCCACCTGCCTGGTGCTTCATAGCCCTGGGCCTGGGGCTAGGGCCAGGCTGGTGCCTCGCCACTCTGGGGCCCCACCTCACCCCACCCCGAAGCCAGCATTGTGCCCCTCTGGCCCCAGGCCAGCTCTCCCCCACCATCACTGGCCCCCCTCTAAATATGATTGCCCACCCCTGGATTCATACATTTGCAGAGTAAAACATAGCTAGAGGAAAATGTATCAGTTGTTTCCCGTTTGCCTCCTCAGTTTAGCCATCATGTTGATCTAGCTGATTTTTTATGTTGTTGCAAGAAGCGTGAGTCTTGAGGCTAGGAACAGAAGAGCAAGAGAAGGATTTTTTTAAATGTACCGGTAGGTGTTCCTTCCTTTTAAATCTGCCTGTCCCTAGCCTACACAGTACCAGCCTGCTCCGGGTTCCTCACATTTGGAGCAAAGTCGCTAGTGAAGCACATAATCCAATTTGGATTCATCAGGAATTTTAACCAGGGACTGTTCAATCAGAGTTTGTGTATTCGTGGGTGATGGTACATCTCCCCCTCTCTGGTATATAATAAATACATTACTGAGAAATGTGTACCTTTTAAAAAGCTCCTGTTTTGATGTGATTCAGCAAAGAAGGGATTTCCTGATTGCCCTGCAAGCGGTCATTAGCTGGCGTTAGGTGCTTGTTCCAGCTGACATCACCAATGACACTGGCCGTTGGCGGAGCTGCAAATGAGTACCAGCCTAGGTAGTTCTGGCAGCAGCGGGAAGTCTCATGATGTTTGCAAGAGCAAATTGGCTCGGGAATGAAAGACCCTATTTCCAAGTATAATAATCCAGGGAAAGGAAAGGTTGTTGGTGCATGGTCGTATGTGTGTGTGTAAAGACGCCCATGCTTTCTTTCCACCCAGAAAGTTCGATTACATGTAGAAAACAGCTAAAATGGCTCTAATTTTTTGACTAGTCCAAGTACAGGAAAGCACTGGAGTTCAGATTACGATGCAGTAACATGTAATGGATCAAATATCGTGGTGCTCTCCTGTACCATTTCACAGCTGGCTGTTCATCAGAGAAAAGCCATGTATTCCTTTCCATCAGAAAACCTAGTTAAACACTAAACACCTTGCAAACCTACATTTTGAATCAGTATTGAAGTGAGAAATTCTTTTTTTCCCAAACTCTAATTAGTAAGCTGATGAGTGGACCATTCTTAAGCAGCTTCCATCTTAGCAATAAACTTCAGACAGTGCTTGGCAGGAGCTCCTCTACATAATTTAGATCATAATTAGGTGCTTAAGCACGCTTTATATGGCTCTGGCAGGGCCCGGAATTCTAGGTGTACTGGTTAATTTCCTTCCAGAGTTCTTTACCAAATTGTTTAGTGCTCTTGAGAAACTTCACTTGGGTCCAGATGTCACTGGGTTGCATTTAGAGTTGTGAATTACAAGACTTCAAATAAGCAGGTAGTATCTGGTGAGCAATTAACCTGGAAGGAGGGATTATCCGCAGTGAGGCTGTGTCAGAGGGAATACAGAGTACTTGGAAAGAAGGTGAGATGAGATAATGGAACAAAAGTAAGCACCTGATCTGACGTGTGCTAAGTTTCCTCCGCAGCTAGTGGCTTAATTGAGAGGTGAGGGCGCTTAGATTGCTTAGTGAGTGGTGTGCATTTTATTGCTAATAAAATCATATGCCCTTATTAGAGAGAGCTTTATTTAGAAATATGAAGTGCTCTCTCTGGGCATTTTCATTTGAGCAGTTAAACAAAAGCAATCCCGATTTAAAAAAAAAAAAAAAAAAAAACTACTGGAAAGCTTTCCATCCCTCCATGGTAAGGAACTAGCATATGTCCATCAGTTTTGTTCATTGCTTGGTGATGAACCCAGCCCCACTAAAAACATCTTTCTTCTCCCTTGAGAGAAGAACCTGTTACTGCTTTAGTGAACAGTTGTTTTTACTCTGTTAGGTCAGACAATCCCCTCTGAGAAGTTTGGAAGTAACATTTCTAACCATTTCAATGTCTCCTTTAGAGATACATACGATCCCCCCTTCCATGTTCAATCATTGTCTATTTTTTATATTAATATGCAAAAGACTGTGGTTGAGCCAGGTGTTGAACTCTCATCTCCTGAATTAATGCCTTAATCCCAGGACCAGCCGTGCTCACATGAGGGTTACAAACTTAGACTCAGTAGTTAGGGAACGAGTTACATTTGTGATGCTATAAACATGCCCAGATGCACACCCTGCTATACGTATGGCCCAGCGAAGACCTGTAAAATAACACCAGAGTGCCATAAGTAGCTATCTGGATTCTCCCACCCTGCCCCATAGGGGTGTCGTACCGTACTGTACTACAAGTAATCCCGTTGCTTTCCATAAGGTGATTGGCACGCAGCGTGCTACTTTGCAGGCGTAAGAGTGACGGCACATTGCCTGCGAAGTGCTCTTCTTTCTGAGCTTTCTCTACCTCAGCGTGATGTGACCGCATCTGTACTCCTGGAGGTTCTGCCTCACGTGAAATATGACGTTGACACTTGAAGTTACTGGAAAATCCCTTGGCAATTATGGGAGCACAGAGGCAGTGGTGTTTGGGGGTGGAGTGTGTTAACCGCAGCGTCTGAGCCAAATACCACGTCCAGCAATTGCATGCTGTCTGTCCTGCATTCCTCCTTCCGCTCCAACTGGACATGGCAATTCTGGGACCTGTCAGGCAGCAGCCATGTTTCAGTCCAGAGGTGGCTGAACTTCAGGGATGGAATAAGCTAAGTCTTTTGGGGGAAGGCCATGTCTTCACCGTGGGACAGGTTCCATTTAAAATGCTTCCTATGGATCTAATAAAATCAGGGGTGGGTGCTATGGGATTCTCACTTCTGCTGGCCAGTGGAAGCTGCAGAAGGGGATCTTGTTGTCCCCATATCTGTCTCCCTCAAACTCATGCCCCTTCAGGGAAAAAAAAAAAGTTGGGACTTTAGGGCCATGTCTTCATTCGAAATGCTGCAGAATCGATTGAGCGGCCGGCGTACACCCGCTCGGTCAATCCCGGAAGTGCTCTCGCGTGGACTCAACTCCACCCACCCCTCCAAATGGAGTAGGGCGGCATCGATGGGAGAGCATTGCCGGCCAACGCAGTGAAGACAGCGAGGTAAGTGAGAGTAATTAAGTCAAAATGTGTTTCTCCCGTTGACAGAGCCCTGCAGTATAGGCCAGGCCTATGTTTTCATCAGCTGGCAGTTTTAATCTCAGTTGCAGTGGGGAGGGGAGAGAACCTCCCAAAAAAATCATCATGGGGGTGCTGATCTTTTCTTTATGCTCCTGAATTGACTCTCATCCCTTTCTCTAGAAGCAAACTGGTTTGCCTGGGTTTGGCCTGAGCTAGCCTAAGTGCTGCTCAATAAACTGGCTAGCAGACTGTCTCCGTCAAACACTCTGCTGCTCACTTTCCTTCCTGTCAGTGGGGTGAGATACCCTAAAGCAGTGTTTCCCAATGCCCGGTCTGTGGATCTACGCTGATCTCTATGACACAGTTTAGGAAGGCAGTGAGCCGGTTCCTGGTATCAAAAAGGTTTAATCTTTCCTTGTCTTGCCAGCGCATGTGGGGTCCTGCAGTTTCGCTTCTGCATATCTCTCCACAATGACGTCTGTCCTTTTCTTATGGCCCAGGAGCCAATTCCTCAGAGCCATTCACCTCTGCTCCTGGGTTAGATGGGGAATGCTGATTTGAGTCCCGTACAGAGCTTCCTCGTCACTGGGCACCAAGCCCAATGTCTCCAGTGTGTCTCACTGCCACCTGCTCTGAGGCGTGGTGCTCCGCACTCAGCACCTGGCCTCAAAGATGCAGTGGACAACCAGGCAGAGATCCAGAACCGGCTCCTGTTGAAAGTATTTTCTAAATCGCTCTTCTCCATTTAGACGTAGCCACATACAAGATAGGATGTGGTAATTCTTTAACAATGCAGAGCACAACAGGTTAGGACAGGAAGTGTGAAATGTAATGCAACCTATTGTGCTGAATAATCAAAACTGAGCTGGATAGATTAATGGAGGGGATGGGACAGCCTAAATTGACATTGGCTGATCTTTCACTACAAGCTGTAAACATGCCATTGGCCTGTGGTGGGATAGATGGGGTGGGCTCTGAGCTGGTGCAGAGAATTTGGGGGAGGGAGGGTGTCTGGTTGGTCTTATCCACATGCTCAGGGATTAGCTGATCACCATATCTGGGGTCAGGAAGGAATTACCCCCACCCCCAGGGAGATGGGGCAGATTGGCAAGGGCCCGGGGGGGAGGGGGTTTGCCTTCCCCTGTAGCATGGGGCATGAGTCACTTGCTGGTGGTTTCTCTTTACCTTAAAGTCTTTAAACCATGATTTGGGGACTTCAAAGACGCAATCATAGGTTAGGGGTCTGTTGCAGGAGTGGGTGGGAGGTTCTGTGGCCTGAATTGTGCAGGAGGTCAGACTAGCTGTTCACATTGGTCTCTTCTCACCTTAAAACCTGTGAAAGACTCCTGTCCCTGGAGTTTATCATCCAAACCAACCAACTTTGGGCATCTGCCACCGATGCCCATTGGGAGGGCTAGGGTTACAGGATAGTAAGTTTCTGTTTGGCGGCCCAGCAAAAGACCTTTACAACCAAAGGAAGTTAGTTTGGCAGAATAGACCCCTCAAAAACATGGCATTAGGATCCTTCAAGGCCATGATGACCAGGGTTTCACGTCCTGTCTGAAAGAGCACAGCCAGCATTAAAGCACCCTCCGAAATCGTGGGTGTCTGTCATGCTTCAGTGCTTGCTTGGGGAGGAGCATGTCAACAGCTGGATTGCTCAGCACTCTTTCTTGACCTCTGGGTTTCCTGAGGTTTCCATCCAAATATTGAGCTGTTTTGCTTGCCAGATCAGTTGGCAGTTCAGCCCACATGGGACGGCTGCAGCCATTCATCTGTTTCTGAACTCAGCTTCCCCGGCATTATTATTATTAGGTTAAACTTGAGATCATCACCAGGCAGGCCGATACAGGCTCTGCAGGGCTCATCTAGGGAGGCAGGCATATGGAGGGGGAAGATAACAGGCTCTTGTTATGGTATAGCCTGTTGAAGACAGCTTCCTTGTTTCTGGTGCAAAGAAATCCGTTTTGGCCCTCTGGAGAGCCCTGCGTTGAAGCAACGAGTCATTTCTCCTTGTTTTGTTTATCTGCCAATTGTACCGTCCTTCCCCTCTTTGCTAGGGACTTTGCTTTGCAGTGTTTGATCAGAACCTACTTGGCCATTGAACGCGCTCATCCTCATCATGCGTTTCTCTCTTTAAAATCGCACAGAGCCACACACGTGAAATCCTGTCTTGACAAGCCTGTTCGGGTTAACACTTCAGTCAGAAAAGTTGATGATATGCCCCGGGGAATAGCTCTGACCTCATTGTGGTTTGCTCAAGGTACAGAGACGAAGAGACTAGCGCGCCGGAGCTGCGCTGACTGTGCAGTGGATTCTGAGAGCTACATAAAGATGACATAAGAAGAAGTCTTTGATTTTTATTCCTTTACAGTCTACCTTTACTAGACTTCATGATTGAGCTATTGATCTGCAGCCCGTGTTTGTACCGAAACACTGTGATTGTTCAAATGGCTGCTCAGTTGGATTGCCGATGCTGAAGCATTATTTGATTTGGATTGTTGCGCTGTCAAGCTTGCAAAATTAATAATGTGTTTAAATTTTCACTCTCTGGATTGTAATTTGTTTAGTAGTATGGAAGTACATATAGGTGCGTCGGTGCTCTTTATGAGAGAAAATCAGTATCGCTTAACTGAGTTGCATAGGCCCTATACTGCAAACAGTTTATGGGGATTCTCCTTTAGCTGAAATGGGAGGAGCTTTTGGAGCAAGGGCTGCTCTTGGTGGTGGTGTGACGGTCTGGTTAGCTGTGAACTTGCCGTGCAGTCAGAGGTGCTGCAAAGACTTGCATTATGGAAGTTGAGAAATACAATACTGAGCAATGTAACTGTTTTATGTGGCATCCTCCACCTATTGTGAGTAATCCTTAGCTGTATGATCTGTTCATGTGCCTAAGAATCGCCAAGTGCTGTACTGCATCTCTGGGTAAATGCGTACTTTGGCTGTGCTTATGCCTTGGAGGTTCAAACGCAGCACCTTCTGCCACAAGCACCTCTGGATAAGCGACTAGCAAGATCGTTCAGGAGATCTTATTGGCTAATCAGTTGTCGTCTTACACTATCAACCTTATGTTTAGCTTCCTAGGTGTGTTAAAGGGGCGTGAGATGCGGTATCCCATCACTGAAATGGGGAGAAGTGGGTGAAAACCCTAGTTGAGCAGAAAGAACAGGCCTTCTATTTGCCTCTCTTCACGTCTCTGCACACTCAGCCTCTGTTGGTATTTTTTTAAGGGGATGGTGCTCAAATACCATGGTGATGGGCATAGTATAAGAAATGAAAGAGAAGAGAAGAGGCCACCTGGAAGGTTCTCTTGAGAACGGACGCAGGGTTCTCTTTGTGAATATGGGGGTAAGATGCTGATAAAAATAATGTGCATTATTGCCCTCTACTGGATAAAGGAGTGTAGCCTGACTATACGGGTATGTGAACAAGGGGATAAAAAAAATATACAGCTGGCCCAGATTTAAGGGGCTCAGGCTCCAGGGCTGAAAAATTGCTATGTAGACATTTGGGGTTGGGCTGGGACCCTGTGTAGAGGATCCTAGAGCTCAGGCTGCAGGACAAGCCCAATGGCGCAAGTCTGAGTCAGCTCACCTGGGCTAGGCATGGCCGTTCCTTGGGGCTTTTATGCCTTGGAGATACATGCGAAGTGGCACAGGCTCTATGCTGCTAAGCTAGAGCAATCTGTGATGCGTACAGCTTTGCAGTAAATTGGCTAGGAAGGAGGAGACCGGAAGGGACTGGCACTGATGTGGAGAGAGGAGTTGCCACAGTCTGTGTTAATGGCACCCGAGGGTGCAGTCGGATAAGAGAGAATGAAACGAACCGGGGACTGATGAGAGACGAGAGCTGCTGTAAGTGTCAGGAAGTGCCCAGAAGAAAGCTCTTGCACCAGGCGTGGCAAAGGTGTGTGAAGGGACAGAGGAGCCTCCTGCTGTACTGGTGGAGGGGGGAGCCAGGAGAAGGAGGGAAGAGATGTGTGTAGTGGAGAGAGGCGAGTTCCTGGGAAGCAGCGTGTGTAGGCACCCCTGTGCCTCAGTTTCTCCCTCTGTAGACTTGAGTTAGTGCTTACCTCCATTCCTGTACTGATTAGATACCCTTGCAGAGCTCATTGAAGGAGGAGTCCAGTGTAAATGCCAAGTATTATTTTTAGCACTTTTTAAAAATCTTAGACTTTTATTCTGCTTTATTTTTTGAATCACAGACCCTGGAAATAAACTTGATCACGACCACAGATGGTGGAGGTCGGTTAGGTCTGATTCAGCCCGCTTTGCTGGGGCCAATGCAGGATTGTTGCTATATTGTATTTTTAAAACACATTTAGTCTTCAGCATGTCGAGTGATGCTTTATTCTTCACTTTTCTCAGCTTTCTCTGCTTCAAATGGGAAGGGTGATTTTTAGACCCTCGGATTTTGTGCACTGTACGACTTCAGATTATTTTTGGAAAGCTGAAAAGCTTGAGCCATCTTACTGGCAGGCAGTGCCATGACAGGACACATTGATTTATTTGTTCTGTGGTTGGATAGTTTCACTCGTATTGATAGTTCCAAACGGGGAGCCATGTTTCGTGGGAGAAAATCCCACTTCATCTTCAAAGCTTCTGACGAAGTGGGATTTTCTCCCACGAAAGCTCATGCGATAAATAAATCTGTTAGTCTTTAAAAGTGCCACAGGACTCTGTCGTTTTGATAGGCAATTTAACCCTACGGTCAGCGGACGATAGGCCTCTTGGCTGCCCCAGGTAGCTTGTAACTCCTTTTGAGTTGTTCCTACCTGGCTCAGGTGACAGTAGCCACAGGGAGGGCATTGTCTATGCTGCAATCGAAGGTGTGAATGCTGCCTGGGCTGGCATACCTGCTCGAGTGGTAGTTCAGCTAGAGGGGCTAACAGCAGCCTTGAAGCTGTTGTGTTGTGAGTGTCAGCTCTTGCTATATACGCTACCCCCGATTCCTGGGTGTTTACTCACTTTAGCCCATGATGCTGCATCTTCACTGCTCTGTTTAGCGGGTCTGGCTAGATGAAAACGAGGGCAGCTGTGTGTGCAGTGTAGACAAACCCTGTGAAAGAGCGCTAAGGCAATATAGCGGGACCGGATTAGTGGTTGGTGAGTTGTGCTAACGGGAGCCGGACCCTCTAGCTGCGTCCACACTGCATCACATTCTTGAGCGTCAGCAACGCCCAGCTTCAGCTCGTACACGGGCCGGCAAGGGTAACTTTAGAACAAGTTAGAGATTTTGGTGTGTGGATGAGAGCTGGGTCGGGGTAATGGGCACGTTATATCTTGAGCTAACGCTGCTGGAAGACAAGCCCGTGGAGGTGAGGCTGGCCTTATGGTTCAGGCACTGAACTGAAACGCAGGAAGTCTCGGTTGTGCCAACCTTCTCGTGTGAAATTGGATTCCGTGGCTCGGTGAACCGTAAAATGGAGATTATACGACTTTTCAGACACACTTCATTTTCACCTCTGTAGATCGTAAGCTCTTTTATCTCTTCCATTTGCGTACAGTGTCTGACTGACCTCAGCTGGAGCACCTAGGCGGTATTGTAATACAAGTAATTTCCAGCAGAACGTCAAGAGAAGCAGCGGAGAGACTTGCCACGCAGGACACTTTAGAATTGGCTCTGATTTTAACATGTGATTTATTTAGCACATTATTGCTCTCCCACCCCTCTTCCTCTCCCCAGCACCAACACAAGTCTGATTTCAAAAGCTAGAACATCCTGTCACCTGAGTGTTTGTGCCTTTTGTGTCTTTGTTGAAGGCCATTATATAAAATTAGCTTGCTGCTCTGAGCTGCCTGATATCAGCTCTGCATTAGGACTCTAACAGAGCCCTTGATGATGATTTTACTTGATGGACTCTCATTTAAACTCCAAGATATAGGGTAGAAAATGGAAGACTAACAGCCTCCGAGATTGCTTCCAGATTGAGTAGGAAAATTAGGTGGGCTTTTTTGCAGTTTTCCTGTTTGCCTTGCACCTAGATGATTCTTTTAAACCTCTAGCGAGCCTTTCCCAGGCAGACCAACTGGCAGAAAGAGTTGGATTATTTCCTTCTTCAGTAAACTTGCTGATGGTACAAAGTTTCTGGGGAGGGATGGCAAAAGGGATCGGTGGCTTTGACAGCGAGCTTAAATTTTAAAGCATATTCAGATCTGCTAAGCAACAGCATTGACAAGTTTAAATAAATCTGATGTTGAGTAATGTAGAGTGACATATTGGGAGCGAAAAGAAAAAAAAAACCCACAGCCTAGCACAAAATCAGACAATGATTGGAATGGAAATAGAACATAAATGTTGCAAAGGACCTTGGAAGAAAGACATGGAGGCATCTCTCAGCCAAGAAACAAAACAAAAACCCACCCCACAATTGAAAAAGTGTCCAGGAGAAGCAGGATATAGATCAAGTCATGCGATGGCAGGCTGATGCTAGTGTTCTTCCGTGGCAGTAGCGTGTTCGGACCCTTTGAAAATATCTATACTGGGAGAGATTAACACCAGTAGCGTAGTGAAGGGGAGGCAGTGCACTGATAAACGGTGTGTTATTCAGAGAGGGGAAGACAGAGATTGGACGACAAAGGTAATGAAAACAGCAGCCAGTTTAGCAAAGGTACATTGGGAACGCCTATTAAACCTTCCTCGTTGTTATTGTCCATTTGTATTTGTCACAACTAGACTAGACCCAGCCTTCGTGTACTACTTGCTGAGTAAACAAGCAGCCGTACTTAGAATAAGGGGGCATGCAATGCTGTTAAGAGACTGACTCTCCCCATGGGTACACAGCATTGTGAGGCACCTCGCTACCATCTGCCCTTGGCACAAGGAAGTCTTATCTGTGCCTCAGCTCCCTCATTCCAACCGCTGGGGACGGCACAATATTGCCTTCCAGGTCTCCGCGATCCTCACTCTCTGTGTGTACGTTAGCGACTGGCACAAACCGACCCTCAGGTCCTGAGGATCCCTCTGAAACACCCAGTCCCTGTTCCGCAAAACAAGCACAGAACTCAGATTTTCTACTTCTGAAGGAATGGTACGTGCCAGCTTACCATTTTAACTCAGAACCACCACACTTCTTAATACACAGCTGTTAGATCAGGGCTCGACAAAATTGTCTCCCAGCTAGGCACCAGCAGTTCTATTTTTGGTTGCCAGAGGGTGTTCTTCCACTGCATTTCCCCAGTGGAGCTAGCAGCCAGGCTACAAACCCCAGGCGCAATGGCGACCAGGCGTCCAGGTTTTGTCAAGCCCTGGCTTGGATACATTTATAATGGAGAAAAAACGTTTATTTTCAAAGAACAGAGATTCAAATGTTAATAAAAATACTGGACACACAAAGTAACATCACCTTGATCACCTTGACCGATCAGTCCTTCGTCAGTTGAAAATGCACCAATTACAACATGTCTTCCACTCTTCTCTCATTCTGGACATTCTTTGCCACACTTGTCCATATCTGCTTGTCAGGAAATCAGCCCACCTCTTTGGAGGCCAGCCAGGTGGTCGCTTCAGTTCTCATGGATACCACTTGGGCACAGCTGGGGTCTGTTGATTGTCGCTGAGGCGGGCTACATGTCCTGTCCATCACATTTTGCCAAGCCTGCTTTCAACCACAATGTCTCGCACTCCTGACTGCTACCTAATCGTTTCGTTGGGGATGCGATTGCAGAGCGAAATGCCCGAAATTGTTCTTTCCATCGCCCTCTGCTTGACAGACAGTTGTTGTTCTTCATTCTTCATCAGCGACCATGTTTCGCTGCCGTATAGCATCGCTGGAAACAGGTAACATATAAAGCAAAATCGTAACATACTTTCTAGAGCCTAAACTTAGCTCACAGCTGTTCCCTAAGTCCTTTCCTCAGCATTTTCAGTCAGGATGGAGAAGATCCCTTTTTCACGTGCTCAAGCCCACGAGGGCAGCTCATCTTCACAGATTGAAGGATGCCAAAGCATCCCCCTGCACCTCCAGGTATACCAGGCCAGACCTTCTTTCTTTAACTGAAAATAGGCTCCCCACCAATTCCTGGTAATTAGCTTCTGATGTCTCCACAAGCCCATATGATTCCATGTGCGAATAAACTTCTTTTCTAAGATACGTAATACACAATGGCCAATCAAGGAGATAAGTGTATTCCACTTCCTTTCTGGAGAAGTTTGTCTCAGTGCATACTACCTTTGAATGACCTGTCTTTCATTGAAAGGCCTGCCCTAGACAATATAATTTTCATCATATATATGTAATTCCTGACATATTTTCCCCATATACATCTCACAACGATTATGACCAGCAATGGGGGGTGGGAACAAGTGTGTTCATAAGAAACCTTATGTGACAGTCTTTTGATGAACCCTGGGGATCTCTGAGCCCTCTGCCAATTAGCATCAAGAGGTGTTTGGGTCACAGAGGCAACAAATTTGAAATTAATATAAGGAAATAATTCTTTGTACCATTCACAAGTCAAGTGTGGAACTCTCTGCCACAAGAAGTTACTGAGGATAAATGCCGATCAGAACTGAAAAACAGTTTAGGCATGTTTATGGATAAGAATGTCCACAGTTGCATCAGATAGATTGAAAAATGCTTCAAGTTATACGCAAACTACTAAATGCCTGGGTTAGAAAGACTTTTTTTTGAGCAAGTTATTCCATAATTGTCAAGTATAAGGTTTTTTGCACCAAAAGGAGATGGTATTGATCACCATTGGTGATGGGATACTTGGCCCTTGGGGCAAGGCCGATCTTTTGGTTCTATGTTGGTACAGTACCCAGCACAATGGGGTACTGGTTCAGGACTAGGGTCCCTAGTACTGTGATAATGCAAGTAATACATAATAATTTAATACGATGCAAATAATACATAATATACCATGATAACAGATAGACCGCTATTTTGAATACAGTCTAGTAGGTCCTGTATTCTCTTGTTAAGTCTCTGTGCAAATGTCAAACGACTGTATTTTTTTATCTATAATTTTTTGTTTATCTTAGTGATTTTGTAGGAAATGTGTTGCAACTTAACTCATGGCTGTCGTTATTGGGTATGGTATGGCCACTTGGAACTTCATGGTGCCCCTGGTCATATAACTTGGATCCTCCTGGTCCATGATTTCAGGCATCTACCGCCTGAGTTACGGGAAAGTCTCATTTGTTGTCAGCAGTACAGGGCATCTGACACGTACTTGGGAAATTTGGGCAGCAGTTCACCTACATACTGACCAATTTGTTACAGTATTAACGAATTGCTGTGACATTGGGTTTGTTCACATTCTTGTTACTTGATACTTGCACACTGCCATTTACCTGTTCACGACTACCCGAAATAAAAATATGCAGGGGTTAATTATGATCCGTAGGATTTGAAGCATGACTTACTCTGGCAGCTGAATTGCACTGTCTACAGCTGTAATCACCTGGTGCTTTTATCTTCTTGGGAAATGGGAAGTAAACAGGGTCAGGATGAGTCAGCACTTGAGTGGGAGACTTCAAAGCAACACCTCAGGGCTGCAGAAAGTGGCGCTGATGATTCATTAAGTGTTGCAGGGTGCATTAAGCTGCTGGAGGGGCCGTCTGTTGGGGGGGGGGGGGAGGATTATTCATTGTTTTCCTGTCAGAATCGGGGGCCCATTGTGCTGGGAATTGTGCAAACAGGGAGAAGGAGTCAGTCCCTGCTCTAAAAGATTCAGGTAGGCAGTGTGGCCTAGTGAGCAGAGTGCTGGACTGGAGGTGGCATGGATTCTATTGCTGGTTCTGCCACTGGCTTGCAGGATGACTGTAAGAAATCATTTCCTCTTGTGCGTCATCTCCCCATCTGTAAAATGGGAATAGTCATACTGACTTCCTTGGGAAAGCATGTCGTGTTCTACAGATGAAAAGTGCTAGAGAAGAGTGTTGTAAATAAGTCGTTATAAACTAACAGCAGTCTAATTGCTGCACTTGTACTGAGTAAAGATGGCATGATCTAAGAGATACAGAGCTTAATTCTCATAAGGATGGCCATACTACGTCGGCCAGTGGTCAACTTAGCCCATTATCCTGTCTTCCGACACTGGCCAGAGGGAATGAACATCCTGTCATCCCACCCCAGCTTCTGGCAGTTGGAGGCTTAGCGACACTATGAACATGGGGTTGCATCCCTGCCAATCTTGGCTAATAGCCACTCTTAGATCTATCCTAATTCTACACTCCGTGCTGGGAGGGCTGAATCAGGATTTCCCAATCTCAGTGAAAGTCACGCCCCAGCCAGATAGACTTTAGAAATGGAATAAGCAAAGGGAAATTCTTTTGGACCAGCGCACATGGCTTGCAGGTTTGTTTTGAGGGTTTTTATTCACACAGGGAATGGTATTTTGATTGGGTCAAGGAGTCATAGCTTTGTGGAATGGCCTGCGAGGTAACATGGAGGCTAAAAGCTCTGTTAGATGGCGGCATCATGAGGCAATCAGCCATACCATCACCCTGCATTCTTTCCGCAAGCATTTCTCATGTTAATTAAGGATTTGGCAAGAGAAATTCTCTCACTTTATTCTGTTTACCCAGAGTACTTTGCACTAGAAGGAGGTGAAGGAGCAGGCCCCAGCCAGGATCATGGCCCCATTGTGATAGGTGCTGCATGAACACATCCAAAGACATGGTCCTTGATTTGAGATATTTAGTATGGGAAGAAAAGTGACATTCACAAAGTTGTAAAATAGTAAGTGGGTAAAACAGCTACCAGCCACTCCATCTGATTCAGAAGCCGTCAGCAACTGGCTGCATTTTTATTAGCAGAGATGGGTCATCAGGTGAGCATGATAGCCATATGGCTCCGTCCTTGGAGGACATTCTGTGCATATGTGGGGCAGCAGTCGAGAAGCTGTCATCATTGACCGAGCAGAGGAGGCAGGAGTGATGCCGTAAAAGTCAAGAGCAGACAAGTGGAGATCTGGAGGAGTTGTGAAGGAGGGGACTAACGCTTCAAACTGATGTGCTGAAATGTGGGCAACCTGCGGTGGGATTCAAATAGCAGGGTCCGAGGTGTGTTGATGTGGTCAGAGAGATGGATAGGGAAGGCGAACTTAGCAGCTGCATTTCACATGGATACCCCTGTGCCCTGCAGATGCTCATTATAAATTCTGTTTAGGCCACAGGGAGTTGACTAGTCTGTAAAACTGATACAGTTTTAATAGACAAAGACGTTTTGAGTGCAGCACATCTGCTTTGTGAATCCATGTGGCAGTCTCCATGCCTCACTGCCACTGGTTGAACTGTTTCTTAATGCTCTGCGCCCCCCCCCCTCCTGTTTTAGACCACATATTTTAATCCTAAAAAGCCCTTGTAAGCCAAACCTCTCCCATTGTTTGCAATGGCTAAGTAATCCTGTCTCACTGTCGGTAATTTTGGAGATATCCCAGGTAGAACATTCACAGTAACTCCATCCGTCTTGAAAGGTCCCAAGGTATTTCATAATCTCCATAAGCATCCATAGTCAGGACTGGGCAGCAAGGCAGTGGTCAGATGGTACACGGTATGCTGCCCCATGGTGAAGGAATGGGGAAACTTGGGCTGCAGGCTTACTCTTGAATAAAATTCCATGGTGTCTCTAATATCCATGCAGAACAAAGAAGACCCAAGCTTTAGAGGTCTTGTCTGGAAGACCCATGCACATTGTTGTCACTTGTTGCCACGCAGGAAATTTCCAGCCTTCTTCCAAATTCCTGCACTCATATTGGGACAGAATTACTCTGAGACCCAAGGGGCAGAAGACCATGTTGTTTTCTGCCTGTGCCACAGATATCTTAATTCCTTATTTGTGGGATCCCTATTAAAGATTTGTTGCTACTTCCTTTATGAGGCCGCCTCTCGCTGCTTTCTTCATAGTTACTAGTTTGGCTGTTCTGTCTCTGAAGGAAGGAATGGGGAAAGATTCTTTGTCTCCTCCTCAACAACACTTGTTGCTGGGAACAAGTCTGGAAGACACCATAGATTTCTGGTCTCTGCTTTTCTTATTCTCTTTGGGTGTGTCTACACTAGCAATTTAGGTCAATTTAAGGGAGGCTTAAGTCGACCTAAATTACTCCCTGTCTACATCAGACTTTCATTAATTCGACTTAAGAAATTCCTTAAGTTGACTTAATGAAAGCTTAAGTCGATTTAATAAGAACCACCCATTAGGTCAACTTAAGCCTTGAGTCGACTCAAGGATGGTGTGGACATGGAGTAACCCTTAAGTCGACTTTATTAAGTCAACTTAAGGGTGGTTAGGTCGATTTAACGAAGTGGACTAAGTAGACTTAAATTTAAGTCGACTTAGTCCACTTCATTAAGTCGACTTAATAAGGTTGGCTTTAAGTCGACTTAAAGTTGACCTTATTAAGTCGACCTAACAAAGATAACCTAACCTTTTCTAGTGTAGACGTAGCCTTTCATGGTTGCCACATTCTTCCACCTGCTTCTTGTTTCTCCACAAAGATCCAGAACATTGGCTTTGACCTAGCATACCTCTCTCTGTGTCTTTCTGATTTTGCTTCCTTGGTTTCTCCCAATGACTTCAATAGCTGTTCAAGTTCCTTCAAGCTTGTCTACGTGGGAAACTTGTACCAGTATCAGCTAATGAGTGCCTCTAAACTGATGCAGTTACTTCAGTATAACCCCCTGTGAGGATATCCTTATTTTGGTATGAATGCTTCCAGCAGAGCTTACGTTATTTGGGAAGGGGTTTAAGCTAAACCAAAAAAAGGCTGAAAGTAGCTGAAAGATAGACGTGGCTGTGGGTCAATTAATCCACCATCTGTGCCGTCTCCCTCATGCAAGCAATGAAATTGTTGCATGCAAATTACCTGTAGAGTATGGATGGTAATTGGTTGAGTTGCCTGTGATATCACAATTGGTTAGGACTTGTGGTCTGGTATAGATACCAGTACACGCAAAGTGAGGTTGGGGGCATTAGTGGAATGCTTTGAGTTAGAGGATAAGTAGCGAGGGGAAGAGTTATACAGAGCTTTGAAGGTGGTGACAATAATCTTTTTTTCATGGCTTACCCTTAGAAAGGTCATTCATCCCTGTTACTCAGGATAAGGAATTAGTTCCCTGGTGTAGAATATTGCACAGTTTCATCCAAATGAATTGCCTTCCTCTGAAGTATCTGGAATAGGTCACTGCTGTTGAAAGGATGCCCAGCTGTTGCTGTGTGGCAAGCCCATTAGCAGAGCATACAGGTAAAAATACATATACTTCTTCCGGGGGGCCTGGTTGGTTTAGAGCTAGTCTTCACTGACCTTCCTGATTGACTGAGTCTGTGAAGATCCGCCCAAGTCGATCGGGAAGTCAGTCCCTGAAGAATAAGTAGCATAGCGCTGAGTCAGAGGGAGGGCTCTCCTTCGACTCACCATGGTGTACGTTCTAGGCGGAGGGAAGTAGGAGAGAGATACGTAAGTTACTTTAGGTAACTTGCGTATCTCCCTTTGACTGCCGCTGAAAACAGCGGGCAGTGTAGACCTGCCCTTAGTGACTGGTAATGGAATAAGGAACCTTTCACCTCTAGGGCACTAATTTACTCTAATCTAGGTTAGTAGGATTCAAGAGTTGCTACAAATTGATGGTTCTTCAGTGGTGAGTCAGACGATCTCGCCTGTTTTGAGATGAACAGTGCCTGTCGGATGGGAGCCCTGTATGCCATGATTACAGTACTTATATGGTAATTTAGTAGTGTGGCATGCTGGATTGGGCTTTCTGAGAGGGGAGTTACTACTATTTACTGATAAACATCTCCAGAGGGTACAGAGGGCTATTTTCTGGGCTAATGAGGCTAGTGCAGAGCCATGCCCCATACTTCAGAGGCATTCCTGGGAGGCAGGGGAAATCTTTTGTTACATTCATAAGTCTCCATGTAAACAGGAAAACAGGCAGAGGTAACAGTTTATTACAAACCACTGTAAGGGAGGAAGTCTGTCAATTTTGTCAAGGTGGGGGGATGACGAAAAGGAATGAGTTGTATTCGCTGTATTTTGACTCAAGAACAACTTCGTTATTTCACAGTGTGTTCAGTAAACTCTTTACTTTAAATGTCAAAGTAAAGAGGTCAGAGTTTCACCCCTGACGCAGGGTTCCAAATATGTCTTGGAGGCACATACAGGCGATGACATGGGGGTCTGACGCCCAGGAAAGTCATTGGGACTTTCCGTTGATTTCAGCTCTGGCTTCTAGAGTGATGCTCCACATAGGCCAGGAGGCGTTGATTTATTTCTTGTATGAGGCGTTAGCTCTTCTCCAGTAGCATCCTATCACTAAAATGTGCCATCTGCTTAGAGAAGGAAGGCATACTTTTCATTTAAAAAAAAAAAAACGAGAGTCCTGTGGCACTTTATAGACTAACAGATTTTCTTTGTCATAAGCTTTCGTGGGCTATAACCCACTTCGTCAGATGCAGACTCGCATGGAAATTTATACTTTTCATAGTGACCCACTAGGTTAGAATAGATTTGTTTCATGTCAGCCTTGTGTGTGCATCAATGCTATGCCAAGAAGGTTTGCTTTTATTTAGGAGAAGTGGGATTGGGCAAGGGAGCAGTTAAATTGGGGTTAATCCCTGGTGAATGTCTTGGAGAGTGGGCAGCTGAACTCTGACCTCATAGGAGACTGAATCAGGAGTGAGGTACCAACTGAGAATTGGATCAGGAGGCTGGATTCTTCTCCTGATATAAGCCAGACCCTGATATGAGCCAGTGCAACCGTAAGAGAGAGATGAATGAACAGAGTAATGTTACAAATGGCCAGTGGGAAGTGAGTTGGGACACGTTCCCATTCTCTGTGAGCAGGTGTTCATCTCACGGAGACCAACCTGGCTACCTACACCATTGTTGGCAGTCTCAGCAGAGAATGTGGACTGAACGGTAAAGGTGGCCAAGGACTGAACTAACTTCTTGTCCTAAGGGTGGTTCCTCCAAACTGGGCGTCGAGGTCTGTTGGTGGTGATAATTTAACAATTGCTGTTGTCCTGAGTGGAGGCTAAAATCTTTGCTTTCTGCTCTCCCTCCCACACCCCCACGTTCCACCTAAAAGCAGGAAGTACAGATTTACCCACCACCGCCATCTGGCAAAGGTATGGTACCAAATGGGAAGAATTTTCAATGAATCCGGACAGCAGAGGGGACACCATCCATGTGGTTGGAGTGAGCTATGACGAAGCACACAGCCTCTCCAGTTTAGAACAAGAAATGAGGAATGTAGTGAGAAAAAATCTCTCTCATTTTCACTGCTGGATGTTGCCCTTTATTTTCTGCTGTTCTGGATCTGGGCCAGTGATTAATAGCTCCTTGGTTTTGAAAAAGCTGGTACTGCTACGGGCTGGGCTGTACCTTCTGTGGCTGGGCTGTACCAGGCACTAACTGTCTAGCATCACTGTAAAGCGAAACTCAGTGTCATTATGAAGCTGTCCCTCACACAACTGTCAAACTCACCCAGGGTTGCTTCTACGATTTTGTTATATGATTTTCTGTTCTGGGATTAGCGATGTAGTGTAGTTTTGTGTCCAGAAGCTCGTTTCACCCTCAGTTCTGCGGAGCATAAAAGGATTTTCTTGTACGCCGTTATTTGTGCTCAAAAATGTTTCTGGGCTCACAGCTGATAAGAAAAAGATGAGTTAAAAAGAATGGTTTCTTAACAAAAGTGTTTAATGCATTCTTGTAAACCCTGAATAGCTGTGTATGTGAAACAATACTGGGAAATCCATGAAAAAAAGACATGAGTGAGAAAATAGGTTTTTCAGCCTGGTCAAACAGATCTTGAAATACGTGAACAATCTGTTCTACCTTGTATTTAGCTAGGATGGTATGAATAACTTTTCCAGGCCTGAAGAAGAGCTGTTTGTAGCTCAAAAGCTTGCATCTCCCACCAACAGAAATTGATCCAATAAAATGTATTACTGCACCTCTCGTGTCTCTGTGGTCAAATAATGCCAGTTGAGGGCCTGTTATTTCACTACGTCAAATATTGTCACCTACTCCTGAAACAGTGCCCTGGGTGACCTACATTTTACTGCATCATGGTGTCATTCTTTCATTTTTTAGCACTTCATTTCACTAGTTCACATTTTTTGCAGTTAAAATAACAAAGTAACTTGCTTTTTTGTAATTAGGCACAAGCTAAGGTTATACATAGTGACCATAGAGTCTTACTCTTCTTTGTTAATATTGTTACTGCTCTAATTCATGAAAGCTTTAAAATATTTGACTTTGTCTGACAACATTTGACTGATTGAATGCCCAGCCCAAAGTAACTGAAACACAGGAATCAAACTACTGGAAAATGCACATTAAAGGAAGAATGGTCTTCAAGTTGGGGCACATAGCCCTGGATTGAGTGATCAGCTTTCTCTCAGGTTCTCTGTAGGCCGTAAGTCCCTCAGCTTTCCTTCTGCGCCTTGGTTTCCTGTCTATAAACTGGGGCCAATGACACTTGTATCTCAAAGGATGTCATGAAGATCAATTTAATTAATGTTTGTGTAACCTTCAGGTGGGCTAAAATTCACTTAATTGCCCCTCTCCAGTGCCCCACAGAAATCAATCCCAACCCCTATGGGGAAAGCAGCTGGAGACCCAGGATCCAGTCGGTACAGGACTCTCAGCAAAGATTGCTCAGAGTTACCACCCCACATTAGAATACTACTACATTAAACATAACAATGAACTTTATTAACTACTAACTAAATGAACCTTATCCTAAGAAAACAAACTACAATTAACCAAGAACAATCCCTTGCATGAAAGATACCCAAGAGTCCCAAAGTCTGTGTGGAGTTCACCCAACTCTCAGCTACAGTCTCTGTTCCAGCGTGGAAGCTTGAGTGGCAAGAAATAGCTGTCCTCTTCTTTCTTTGCTGGGATCCTCTGTAGCATTACATGCAGGCTTTCTCTTCTTCTCTGCAACCAGCCCTCAGTCCCATATGCATGTCTGCAAGGTCTGGTGCAAATGACTCCTTCACATGGAGAAAACATCTTGTTCACTCCTGGCTCAGCTCCTCTCCAGAACACTGAGCACATGGTCTCCTTTCAAGGCAGCTCCTGCCTGCTGTCTGCTCAGGCTGCTGCTCTTCAGTCATCTGACTGACATCCCATCACACCAGCAGGGTACACTGTGGAGCATGCTCAAATTGCTACCACTCCCTGCTACTGGAAGTTTCCAGTTGTGGGTCACTAATCTGCCCAACAACAGTAACCCACCCTCAGCAGGTCTCTCAAGAGATAGCCTTTTCAGGCATATGGGTTACATTTGATTATTAGATGATTAGCTATTCTCTTGATGGGGGAAGGACCTGGGAGAACTTGTGAGGCAGGGAGATGCTATTATCCCCATTTTACAGATGGGGAATTGAGACGGAGTTCATGGCAGAGCAGGGATTGCACCCAGTCTCCCAGGTCCTGCGCTGGTGTCCTTAACTGCTGGGCCATCCTGCTTCTCTGGAAGAGATTGCAAAGAGTGGGTTGTAATACTAATAGTTTTCTGTAAATTTCTTTGGGATAATAGGTGTTATATCAGTGTGTATCAAACTCTGTGTCTTCCAGCACTCTCATGAGATAGGGCGTGTCCTCATCTTCATTTTACAGGCAGGGACACTGAGGCACAGAGGTTAAGTGCATTGCCCAAGGTTAGAGGGACAACCTCTGAACGGGGAACAGAGCCCAGGAGTACAGTTTCCTGCTCCAATTAGTGAACTGCTGTGCAGTGTTGCCATGTCACTAGTGAAACATCCCCCTTCTTCTTCCATAGTCTGACATAAGCATCTCCTGGCTTAGGAACCCATCTCCCCACTGGGTTAGTCCCTCATCAGCATAGTCATCTACTCGTGCTAGTGGGCTATGTTTCCTTGCATCATGGGTATATGCAGTGGGCATGTAGCCGTCTTGGTCCCAGCAGGACATTAGAGAAACAAGAGGGAGTGATTGGAGAACTGGGGCACTGTGCGCTAAAATACTACTCTCTAGGTTCTCTGGAGGTCAAAACAGTGAGCACACTTTGCCACCTAAAATGGGGGAAGAGAGGATCTCTGAAATGACTTCACCTCAACTCTTGATTCTCACTTTTACAGACACCAGGCACTTCACAGGGCCAGATTTCCCCCCTTCCACAGTAAAACCCGTGTAATCTGCACTGAGAAACTGTTGCATACCGCCTCTCCTTCCTTACCACCCCTTGTGACTTCCTGGCACCTGGGCCGCCCTGACCACATGGCACCCGGGACCTGCAGGCTGTTGCCCCAGTGAAGACTCCCGATCAAAGTGATAGTCAATTGCTCAGTGCTGGGGCTACCCACCCTGTCCCTTCCCCCTGCATGGACCTCAAACCTACAGGAAAACCTTTTGTAGGGTAATAGGAAGTGGTGCCTTTGTAGCAGCTGCCCAGTATTCAAGGTGGAAAGGACGACATCTCTGCGCAGAAAGACCACTCTGAATGTGTGGCTGGGGTAGAGTGGGCAGGGCAGGATGAGCTAGTTCTGAGACCCGAGCTTACTAAACGTGTCATACTTTCATTGAACCACAGCTGCACCTCCACGTTACAAATTACTAGGCTTCGCCTGCTGCACAGGTGGCAGTGTTGATCTTAGCCTGGGAGAATTTACTCTGTACTTTGAGGTGGCTCAGATCCACAGTGATGATCCCTGAGGCCAGAACACATAAGTCATTTGAGAGCGAATTTTCCGACTCCTCTTATTTAAGCAGAACTTTCACACTGGGATGAGCTTCCAGTATACCTTCAAGCACACGCCAAAGAGCTTAACTCTCCTTGTTCAGCTGCAAAGGAAAATCCTTGAATGCCCCTGTTTGCGAATGGATCGCAGGTTTGGCATGTTGTAATCAGGGGTGGCCTTTGGCTATTGGGGGCCCCAGCGAAGGGCCATTGAGGGACCCCCATAGGTCTCCACGGCTCCCCCTCTGTGGCCGCAGCTCCCCACCTCCGGCCCCGTCCGTTGCCCATGCTCCCACCCTCTGCCGGCCTCGGCTCCCCACCGCCAGTTCCAGTCCCAGGGCCAGCTCCTCCTCCTGCTGCTAAACAAGTCAGATGCAGCTTTTGGGGTAGGTGAAGCAGGCAATGGGGCCCCTTACTGCTTTGGTCCCTAAGCCTACGCCTGCTTCGCCTACCCCAAAAGCTGCCTCTGATTGTAATCTTTTCTTTGAGAGCCCTAGGATTGTTTGTGTCACAGGCTCCTATAACCTAGGTAAGAGGGGTGAGAGTGTATTGCCCTCCTGCCCTTATGCTCCAGCCAATCTTCTCCATTCCCAAATGGTAGAGCAAGAAGGTCTATTGCTTAATTTAGCATCAGCATAGACGTTTGTCATTTTTCTGTCTTCTCCTTCAATACAATTAAAATAGTGCAAGTGCTGATGAATGATGCCATATTGACAGTCTTGGTTAGGTGATCTCGCAACACTCTTTCCTGAGCCTTGCTGCCCAGGAGCTGAAGCCCACGCCCCGCCAGGCCCAGGAAGGTGGGTCAGGAGCTCCCAGGCCCTGCTCTGCTCTCCCCCTCAATCTCCACTCAAGAGGCTGTCATGGCTACAAAAAAGAAAATCCGCTGATGCCACACTTGAGCAACGCTGGCCTTGGAGGTGAAAGCCATGTGTTCGGGTCAGCACAAGTAAAGCAGGGGGGGTGCCAGTGCTGCCTGGACAATGTGCTTTTGTACCGACAGGGAGAGGATCACGTCAGCCTTGAGTGAACAAGAAGGTGGTTTGTTGGGTTTGGGATCTCTGTGTTGAGTCAGCTGGCAAGGCTGAGGCCATTGTGGTGATGGAGGTTACAATTTGCTTTGTGTCTGGAATACAAAATATTTTTTTCAAAGCTGCAATTAAATTGCAAATTGTCCAATTCCGTTGTGGGTTGGTCAGTCAAGCACAGATAAAAGGAAATAGGAGAGAGGTGGAGAAGACAGGGAAAGGGGAAGAAGTAGAGAGTGTTTGGGTATGTTGTAACAGTAGCTCACATCTAATAAAGGAAGGACCCACATAGATCATTTCTTCTGGAAAGTTCTTGGCATTAGGTCAGTTGATTTCCTTGTGTTCCACTTGATCTAGTCAATAGACTTCTGTCCAATACCAATTTGAGATCTCCTTTCTCTGAAGGACTTAGTTTCCAGGGTTCATTTCAGAAATGTATTCAGAGAAGAACCATGTCTCATTAACTGTGTGTGGAAGTGAGGGGAGGGAGATGTGTGTCATAGACCAGGCATGTTCAAGAGTCAAGTGTTTGCAGATGGACCTTGGTGCCTTTGAACAGCAGTGAGCAATGATGAAACCTTTCCACCAGTTCTTGAGCATAAAATGGCCCTAGTACGAAGGAGACATGAAAAGCAAAGAGAACTGATTTCAGTGACTATGGGATAGAAGCAGGCTCATTGTGGTTCTTCTTCAGAAGGAGCAGGTTGAGAAAGTATCTGTTGTCAAGGCTGTTTCCCCACTCTGGCACTTCGAGTGCAGAAAGTGGGGGCCTGCAAAAGGCCTTAAAAACCACTGGCTCTCAAGCCTTTTCTTAAAACTCTCCAAGGCGACCAATTTCCTGGCCTTGGATTGCTGCTACCACCCAAATGCAAAAAACTCTTGAGAACCCTGGAAGGTACACTTGGGAATTCCTTCCTTCAAGGTACCCTCAAGTTATCCTTATTCTTCCCTCAGGAGAATGACTGAACCCCAGCTGTGGTACAAGTTGAAAATGGGACTGAATCCCCTTTAGTAGTTGGTTGTGCAGTCTGAGGCACATGTACACAAAACCTCTTGTCTTTTAGGACACAAAAACTAACATGTTAAAAGGATAAATGTTCTTTAATTAAAAGGACAGCTAAGAAACACAGAGAGTTGCTTCTCTGGGATTTAACTTGGGTAGTTACAGGATTTTGTGTGGGGGGGGGGGGGGGGTAGTACATGTGCACAGCACAGAGGAATCTGAAAAAGAACCAAAACAAAGAAATGCCCTGAATGCATCTAGCTACACATTCCATGCACACATGCTTGGTTACATATCTGAGCCTTTCGTAGATCCAGATGTCATTGGATTCTCCAGGGTTGGCTGCCTGGCCTCCTCCTGCTCCTTTCAGGAGCTCACTGCTGCCAGCAAACAGGAAGCAGGCAGGACTGCTGCTCCAATTCAAAAACCTGCACTCTGTTTCTGTTGGCTCTCCTGGGCCTTCTCTAGGACTCACTATTAACCCTTTTCCTCCCAAGGTTGCTACATCTGTGACTCGGCTCTAAGAAAGGTGCTGCAGTACAATAGGGCAACAGTTTAGTTTTGTACCCTAGTACTGCAGGGCAAAAAACTTCCCAAGAAAGCAATCTTTGTAACTGAAAACAGGCTTTTGAAAACAAAGCTATCCCCAATATTAGAAATGGCAAAATAGGTTAACTAGTGAGAGGTGGTGGGGAACAGTTATTTGAAGGGTGGGATAATTAGATCAGCTGTTGGGGAATGGATGTCAGAACTACGACTTCTGGTCTCTGGAGAGATTTACCTGCTCTTTTGTGTAATTAGGTGTATCGGGGGCCAATTGTTATCTCACAATGCTAACATGACATTTTTCTAGACAGGATTCTATTGATTAACAGAACTGAGCAGTTCTTTGTAGTCAGATCGTGTTGTCTGTGGAGTGAAATGAACTCATGTATGCTTCCTGCTCTAGGAAATCTTTTCTGGTGGAGCAGCAACAGTTTTTTGTCTTAGTGGATGCTTCTTATTGTTCTTGGAAGTAAAACCGGGGGCTCTTGTGGTAAAACCAACAGATTGATCTTTTCTTTTTAAAAAAAAAATCCTAACCAAAAATGTGTGCCGTAATAAAACGAAAAGGAATATCCAGCTGTATCTAGAAGGCTCAGAATAAAATCTGTGGTAAGGAAGAGAGCAGCCTGAAAGTGCACCTAACATTCTTCCATTATCACTAGCACATACTTCAGACCGACGGTCAATAATATTTAATGGATTCCAAATCACACGTGTTGCATTTAAAATACCTCTCCAAACTTTTTTAGTTTCTGTCATGTGACCTTCTGAGTTGGCATCATCCACAGAAGCAGCTGAGCAAGTTTCTAAGTACGTACACTTTTTACTCTCATACTTCCTGTTCTATGGTGAAGGGAAGTGGGCTTTATTGATTTGTTCTGTGTAAACAAAATTTACAGAGCTGGGAGCTGCTGGAATGACCAGGAGGCGGAATAGTTGACAGGATTATGGTCAAGGGTAGTGGGTCAGACTTTCTTTGATACTGGTGCCATTTTAGGGATGACTCCAGTCTCTGAGATGTCTAGCTTTCCTCTGGCTGTTCCAGGAGCACCAGGCACTGACTCCCTGCTCTGTCCCCTCTTTTTTTTTTTGGCCCCCATCACCCTAGTATCTGAGCATCTCATGATCTTTAATGTATTCGTCCTGGAAACTCAACTCAAGGCCTCTGGGGCCGGCCGGGGTGAGAGCCAGAAGAGTGCCAAGAGGTTCTGACAGGACACTGGCTTAAGTTAGCTGTGGCACAAATTAAACCCAAATAGTGAGGGGATGTCTACACCGCCAGCTCCGTGGCCATGGATGCAGTGGGATCAATTGAGCAAGTTGTAGAAACAAACTCAGTCGATACCAGATGGGCCTACTGGTCGACGCTGGTAATCCATCTCTCCAGAAAGAGGAAGGTTTTGTTGATGGGAGGCCACGAAGACACCATGGTACATCAACAGAGGATACACAAGCTACATCGACCATCGACAGCGGTGTAGACCAGGCCTCAGAGGAGAGTGGCAGTAACAGGGACTGAAGATTGGAGAACTCCATGGAAATCCAGGGTGTGTCAGGAACTTTTATGTAGGAATTTTTGGTCACATCCATCACCATAATGGATTGTGCTCTTCCTTCTGAACAGGCTCTGACCCAATGCCCTAGAATAATACCAGGGCATTCAGTGCTGCTGTGGTGCCAGATTTCCGGTGAACGGTTCTGTAGAGCTTGTCACAAGAGCTAGGAGTGGTGACCAATGTCGGTCAAGTTTCTCGAGTTGTTAGAGTCTGCGTGCTGAAATTCCACCATTGGTTTCAAGTGGATCCTCAGCTAGGGAACCGTGTCGTAGCTCCATTGACCTCAGTTGAGGTTGGGAATCTGCCTCAATTTTATTCACTTTCCATCCTAAACTTTTTGTCATCGCTGTTTAAATGGCTGCCAGCGTTCAACCCAGGGACAACTGCGTCTCAATGACAGAAAGAACAATTCCTGGAAATTTGGAGAGTGCTTCTCGAGCACTGAGGCAGAGGAGCTTTATGGATGTGAGTTGCTGTTAATGCTCTCTCCAGCCATGAGTCATTTTTCCTTATAACGGAAGCTTTTTTAAAATAATGAGTTGAAATAAACTTTTTTTTGCCTTCAGTCAGTCATTTGCCCCGTACGTATACATATAATGAAACCTTTCTGTTGGGTAATAGGTAGCGATGGTAACGTGGCCTGGGGCACAATGAAAAGATCCTGTTATTACCTGTGCGGTCTGTGCCTGACTGACAGCCTGACTCAGAAAAATGAGGGATTCGCAGTCACTGCCAGGCCTTCACCTCAGCACGTACAAATGGAAGCTGGTGTGCAGGGAATACTATTAAAATGTTCTGCTAGGAGCGCCGAGGCCTCCCCCGCCTACCCACACTGATCAGACCCACCAGGAAGCAAGAAAGCTAATTTAGCTTTTTCCTGAATTTTTAGCCCGTCTTCCAGCCTTCTGGAATTTACGCTGATGCCCTTTGCTGGGCAGCACTATGAATTTGTGATGTGCCTTGATTTTATTTTTTTTACCAGCTTTGCTGCTTGTTCAGCATCTGACAGTGGCTGGTAGGGGGTGGGGAGGATTCCCATTGGATCACATTTGCCAGAGGCGCAATAACAGGTGCCCTTGTCATGAAAAGAGATTAAAGAATTGTGAGTGGTTAAGATCTGAAGCCTTGATTTATTTTCTGGTCTAAGCTAAAGTACTAAACTGAAAATTAGTCCCGATTTTTCTCCTATCCACACCCTGCCGAAGTGGAATCCCTCTTTTCCTTTCTGCCGATTTTGAGTTTGGGTTAAGATTTCCTTGTGCCTGAGTTTCTTTGTTAAATACCCACTCCAATGTATTGGAGTTTTAAACAGGTTTAGTGAGATTTCAGTTGTTCATCTTCAGCCCTGAAGAGTAGATTCTTGTCGTGTTTTATTTATTGCCAATGCAGCCTCTCCAGTGAGCTGTACTAGTGTCAAAGACAGTAAGTAATATTCCAACTGATGCTATGAGGGTTGATGAGCGGCTCCCTAAACTTGGCTTGGTTGCATTTCCTTAACGGCCACAGGGCACCTATGATAGTCTTTCATAGAAGTGGTGTAATATTTTTTATTTTTTTGCATTGTGGTATCACCTAAAGCCTCTGTCACAGACCAAAACCGTATTGTGCTAGGCGCTGTACAAACACAGAACAAAAAGGTGGCATATCTTTTGTATCTCTGCTTATTAGGGGCATCTCTCTGTAATGGGTGCCAGCTAGGACCTACTGAAATAGGTCTGGGCATACTCCTATAATGAGGAAACTGCTTTTATTGTCAGAGGGGTGGCCGTGTTAGTCTGTGTACAGCAAAAAAACGAGAATCCTGTGGCACCTTATAGACGAACAGATTTTCTTCGGCATAAGCTTTCGTGGGCTATAACCCATGCATCTGACAAAGTGGGTTATCGCTCACGAAAGCTTATGTCGAAGAAAATCTGTTCGTCTATAAGGTGCCACAGGACTCCCGTTGTTTTTTTGCTTTTATTGTGAGAACTGCATGAGGAAAATCTCAAACCTCCCCCTTGGTTAGGTAATTATGTAAGTTTTGGTTTTACTGGTGTATCTTGGGCCAAATTACATTACAGCAGAGTGACTGTGGACGTTCATGATTGAGTTTGGTGAGAATCATTATAAGGTTCCACAGGCTGCAAGTTTGCCCTTTACAATGTAAGGTTGAATACCAAATCACTAATTCAATATAGTGTGTCTCTACTGTCCTCATGATCCTGTCTTTTTATGGTTTGTTTGCTATTTGTGATAAATACTCTTTATACAGGGCGTCAAGGTGTCCTAAGAGAATTTCCCCCCCACCCCCAAGTGTCATTTCTCTAAAATGCAAACCCTTCATGCAACTGGATAAAATGATCAGTTTTTAATTCAGATGGGGCCCAAGATTAGAATGGAGTATTTTGACTCAAGTATGTAATAGACGTAATAGGTGGTAATTCTATAGTGCCATTTGTCTGAGGATCACAGCATGCTGTAAAAAGGTGGTATTAACATCTCCATTTTACAGGTGGGGAAACAGAGGCTGCTATTCTGTTCTGTGTGCTGAGCGCAGCTTTTATCAAGTGCTGTGATAGAACTGCTGTACAGACAGCTGTGTGTATCTAATGAATCCTGTCAGTCCCTAGGGTTTGTAAGTGCTACACCAGGAGATGTCAGACAAGTAAGAGTGAGTCAAAATGTTGATGTTTGACTGTATATGCGCTTTTAGTGCCTGTCTGTTTGTTGTTTTATAGCTTAGGAAGATTTCATTTTTCCCTCGTCTGATTCTATTGTTCTTTCGTAGGAATGGCAGAGTATCAACAGCGTGGAGGTGATGAGGGAGTCTGATGCTTATCCGAGTCTCTTCCGGCTTGTTTCAACTCTGGCTGTTGAGTCCGCATATTCATTGGATGGGAATGCAGAGCATCAAGTGCAGCGGTGAGAGCTCAGCTTGATCCTGTTGTGTTTGTGTCGCCGTGACAACACCACTAGCAACAGCCCGTTAACCATAGATCAAGCAGGAAGGTCGATGATTGAGTCTAATTGGATCCAAAGTTGCATATGCAACAAAAAGGCTGGAGGCAGCCTCCTGCACAACAGGAAGATGAAATTTCCATTCTATTGGCCCCTTACTAAGCAGGCGCAATAACATTTTCTTTTAGAGACTTGCTAATAAAAACTGTTTTGGTTATGGCTACTGATCCAACGTGATTGGGCGCGCACCGATTCTGACTCATGACTGGGTATACCATGTTGCGGAATGGGGGAGTGGGGAATGGCGGCCAACCATGGATGTTACGATGGTCCAGTCGGATCCGGCTCACCTGGCTTAGCTTTACCCTGTTCATCATTCTCGTCTTCTTCCCCCTCATCGCTCACTACTACCTGACCACTATTGATGATGCAGATGATGCTGGCAAGCGCATCTTTGGCCCCCGCACAGGAAATGAGCTGTGTGAGGTGAAGCATGTCCAAGACCTGTGCCGCATCCGTGAGTCAGTCAGCGAGGAGCTGCTCCAGTTGGAAGCCAAGCGGCAGGAGCTCAACAGCGAAATCGCCAAGTTGAACCTGAAAATTGAAGCCTGCAAGAAGAGCATAGAAAACGCCAAGCAGGATCTCCTGCAGCTAAAGAATGTCATCAGCCAGACTGAGCATTCCTACAAAGAACTGATGGCTCAGAACCAGCCAAAGCTCTCCTTGCCAATCCGGCTGCTGCCAGACAAAGATGAAGCTAACTTACCGTTGCCAAAATCCAACAGGAACTGCAGGCTGCACAACTGCTTTGACTACTCACGCTGCCCGCTGACGTCTGGCTTCCCAGTGTACGTCTACAACAGTGATCAGTACCCATTCGGTAGCTACTTAGACCCTTTAATTAAGCAAGCCTTTGAGGCGACCGTCAGAACTAACGTTTATGTTACGGAAAATGCAAACATTGCTTGTGTATACATAATTTTAGTGGGGGAAATGCAAGAGCCAATAATGCCAAAACTTACTGATCTAGAACAACAGTTGCACTCTTTGCCATATTGGAGGACTGATGGACACAACCATCTCATTATTAATTTATCGAGGAAATCGGAAACTCAGAACTTTATCTATAACATCAGCACAGGGCGCGCCATGATTGCCCAGTCCACCTTTTATGATGTACAATATCGGCCAGGATTTGATATTGTGGTATCGCCTCTCGTTCACGCAATGTCCGAACCCAACTTCCTAGAGATACCACCCCAGGTGCCAGTGAAGCGAAAGTACCTATTCAGTTTTCAGGGAGAGAAAATAGAGTCTCTTCGATCCAGCTTGCAAGAGGTTCGTTCATTTGAAGAGGAAATCGAAGGGAATGCCCCAGCTGACTATGATGATCGGATCATTACCACCTTGAAGGCCGTCCAAGACAGTAAGTTGGACTTTGTCTTGGTGGAATTCACTTGTAAGAACCAGCCTAAGGCAAGTCTGCCCACTGAGTGGGCTCTTTGTGGAGAAAGGGATGACAGATTAGAGCTACTGAAGCTATCTACTTTTGCACTGATAATCACACCCGGGGACACCCATCTAGTGATCTCTGCTGGGTGTGCCATGAGACTCTTCGAGGCTCTGGAAGTTGGAGCCATCCCAGTGATTCTTGGAGAGCAAGTTCAGCTGCCCTATCACGATGTGATCCGGTGGAACGAGGCAGCCTTAATCATACCAAAGCCACGTATCACAGAAGTGCACTTTCTTCTGAGAAGCATTTCTGACAATGACCTCCTTGCCATGAGGAGGCAGGGCCGCTTTTTGTGGGAGACCTACTTCTCCACTTCTGACAATGTGTTCAGCACAGTCTTAGCCATCATAAGGACTCGAATTCAAATCCCAGCTGCTCCAATTCGAGAAGAAACTGCAGTGGAGATTCCTCACCGCTCTGGCAAAGCGGCAGGTACTGACCCCAACATGGCAGACAATGGTGACTTAGACTTAGGGCCTGTGGAAACAGAACCACCCTATGCATCTCCCAAATATCTTCGCAATTTTACCCTCACCGCAATGGATATCTACAGGAACTGGAATTCAGCACCCGGGCCTTTCCACCTCTTTCCCCACACACCCTTTGATCCTGTTTTACCTTCAGAAGCTAAATTCCTTGGCTCTGGAACTGGTTTTCGACCAATTGGAGGAGGAGCAGGTGGTTCTGGGAAAGAGTTTCAAGCTGCCTTGGGTGGCAATGTCCCAAGGGAACAGTTCACAGTGGTCATGTTAACCTACGAGCGGGAGGAAGTGTTGATGAACTCCCTAGAGAGACTCAATGGACTCCCGTACTTAAATAAGGTCGTAGTAGTGTGGAACTCCCCCAAGCTTCCGTCCGAAGACCTCTTGTGGCCGGATATTGGTGTCCCAATCATGGTAAGAAATACCCAAACATTCTATTTGGTTTGACATTTTTACAGGCAGGAATAACTTTAAAAAATAAATAAATAAAAATTGCACCAGTTCTGTAACTTGGTTTCTCTGTCAGGACCAAGATTTTCAAAACTAGGAAAGCCTAAAGTTAGGTTCATAAATAAGCAAACTGCTTTCCAGGAGTGCTGAGGACCTACTGGCTCCTGCTGATATAAATGGAAAATGTTGGGTATGGCATTTTTGCAAAAAACAAGTTACATATACAGGAGCCTAAATATGAATTTAGGAGCCTGAAGCCGAATTCCTGTTTGGAAGAATCTTTGTTTCAGCTGTTTTTTCGTCACCCCAGTGTCGTGACAGTTGGCACTCTAAATGCATACATTAGTGGCTGTTTCTCCCCTTTGTAGCTAGTGTACCTTATTAATCATTTATGAAAACAGAAGTGAGAGAAACTCCTATGCAACGTCAATAGGTGCTGTGACAGGCCAGGGCCCCAGGGGGTTTAGCACCTCGTGTTACAAGGGAAGGTAGATGAAACAAGACGACAAAACATGCACAGAAACGTGACCATGTAATCTTCAGTGGTTTGTGGAAGATGGAGGGTTTTTTCTCCCGAAGAGAAATGTTGGCTACAACGCCCTCGATTCTTTGTTGGTCACACTACCAAAGTGACAGTTCACAATGTTTAGATTGCCAAAATCAAACTTCTTGGGGTGTGTCTGCACAGCACCTGGGAGGTGTGATTTCCAGCTCAGGTAGGCATACACATGCTAGCTTTACTTGAGCGAGTGCATAAAAACAGCCATATAGCTGCACCAGCCCAGGCAGAGAGTCAGAGGAGTCAGCTAAATCAGGGGTGGAAAAAAACGGTTCACAGGTAGGTGCCAGCAATTTTACTTTTGGTCTCCAGAGGGCGCTCCTCCATTACATTTCTGCAGTGGTGCCACTAAAACTGGTCACCACGGTGACCAGAAACATATATTTGTCAAGGCCTGAGCTAAGTATGTACTCAGGGGAGTCAGGTCAGATTGTGCTTGGATGGCCAAGGGGCCACTGCAGCTTTCTATTATTAGGCAGTAACTGAAGCAGAGCGAGCATGAGTATGTCTATCCGTGCTGGGAATGGATCATCCCAGCTGCAATGCAGACGTGCCCGAAGTGTGTGTCCTAGAGATCTGCCTAGGAACCTCAGCAGGTCTGGGGAAAGTTTTTATTTTGTTTTGTTTTCATGGAATTCATTCTGCTGCCCCAGCAGGTCATTTTCTATTGTTTTTGACTTTGTGATTCTTCGTCCAATGCTGCCATTTTGGCATTACTTTTTTCCCCCATGGGCATCGATGATATTAAAAATAAATCTCTGACTGGCTACACAGAACGAGTGCCTGCACAAGACCAACTGCAGGAAGTAATACAGCATTATTTGAATCCAGTCATGCTTAGAGGGCAAATAAAAGGATAATGCTTTACAAATTAGAAAAAAGAGGGGGAGGAAGATGGCACTTAAATGCACAAACTGAATGTGGGTTTTCTGCCAGGGCAGTTCTGAATTTAATAACACTTTTAGAGCCAAGAGAGCATTCTGCTGGATACAGAGAAATTCATTGATTGAATATTGATATTTCATTTTAGTATTATTTCTGATGCATAAATCCTGCATGTGTTTAAAAACCCTTATGGTCCAGGAACAATAAGGAGAGAGAATTGCTCTGCTTATTGCAGTTGAAGCTTTCACATTAGTCCTCTCCAGCGTTTGAATTTTGGGAAATTCTTGCAATAGTTCTTCTTTAAAAGTATTAACCCCCCCATAGCTGGAAAATAGGACGAGGAATGGTTTTTTTTTTCTTTTGATTTACTGATGGGTGTCATTTGTGAAAGAGAGTCATTTTTCCCACTTGGATCAACCTCTTTTCTCTATTATTCCTGCCATTTTTTCTCTCCTTACTAATATTATTATATTTATCATTGATGTAGTGCCCAGAAGGCTGCTTGCACTTTACAGACAATTAGAGGACAGGCATCCTAGTGTTACAGATTTACAGTCTAAAGAGTAAGATCTTCACAAGTTCATAAATACTTTTTGAAAATATGTCTTATATTCTTAGGAGCCTGAGAGCTTGTCTACACAAACAATTAGTTTGCAGAAAGCTGGGGTGTGACTCCACCCCGTGTTAGCTTACTATGGTCTGTTTGTGTAGACCTTGTTCGTGTGCATTAACAGTTGGTTAATGTGCTTTGATTTCATTTTGTTTCGAATCAGACTAGATCAGAGCACATTAACAGACTGTTGAGTATCAGCAAGCGTCTACATGGACAAATCAGTTCGTGGCAGGCTACTGTGCGAAAGATTCACACCTCAGTGTGCCCCACATTAATTCAGGCCTCGAGAAATGTATCTTTTTGATTGCCACGGTGACCAGTTTTAGTACCCTGTTGCCTAACTCCACTGCAGAAATGTAATGGAGGAGCGCACTCTGGCAACCAAAAGTAAAATTGCTGGCGCCTAGCTGTGAGCCAGTTTTGTCCACCCCTATATTAATTGTCCATGTACACTAGCCCTAGTCTCATTGAAAGTTAATGAGACTCCTAATAGTGAGTAAGCTTGAGTGTGTGTAGCAAGCCAGGTCTTCCAACATTCTAGCTACCACCTCTGGGAGAGATGGATGAACTACACCGATAGCAAAACCCCTCGTGTAGTTGTAACGAGTGCCTGCAGTGAAGTGGTACAGTGCCACGTAGCAGTTTGTGTAGACCTAATTTAACTAGTCTTTGCAAGAGGAGGCCATAAATTAGAAAAATATTTAACTGCTTAGTCAGCCTGTTTCCTGACTTCCTGATTCTATATTTCACTCATGTGGGGACTTCAACATGCACAGTATATCCTCGGCTGGAAGTCTTCAGAAGTGTCGCCATTGATAATCTTGAGTGTTACAAGCCAATGGGTCAGCACATACAATAGAATGCTCTTTATCCAACCCTCCTTTACCCGCCCCTCCGCATTTACTGGACAACTGGGACTCCGGGGACAGGGACGAGCAATCTCTCTTGTGGCCGCTGGGTGGTGCTAGAGCATCACATTTTCCCATTCTCCGGTTTATCAGGCATTTTGATGATCTGGCCCTGATCCCAATTAGACTGGATAAATGGGGTTCTAGCATATTACAGGTTGGAAGAATGCATCCTGACACTAGTGCATGCGATCCAAATAAGTCATCATATTTGCGACAAGATACAGACATGGAAGCTGTTGGTTGGCAGACCCTTCTCTCCCAAAATCTCACCACTGGTACTGCTAGAGCAGAGTCAATAATTTGCTGTGGTATTTTCTCTTTGCAGAATATTTAGGAGAAATTGCCATTTCCTTGAATTTATTCTCTTGGTTATTTTTTCCCTGCATTGGTTGATCACTGATGGTTCACTGAGTATCTGATACTTGGTTTTTGACCTCTGCTGGTTAGCCATAGTTGGTCTCTCAAAGTCACGTGATGTAATTTCTGTTTCCCAGTAGAGTGTAACAATCTAGAACAAGGTTTGAAGAAGCCATTGGGGCTTTCAATCTTTCATGGAGGAAGAGAAGATAAACAAAGTTAGGAAAAGTATTTTATTTTTAAGCCTCTTCCTTTCTTTCTGAGTGATATATTCCATTCCTGAAGCAACATTCCTAGAAAAGTCAGGCTACCATGAGGTATATTGGCTGTGTGCAGAGCTTAAATTTATTTTTACCTAGTCTCATACAGAGTGGGGGTGGATGTGTGCGCATGGGCGCAGAATTTCGTAGAAAGTGAACTTGGAGGCGTGTGAATTTGCCAAAGCAAATGCATCTAAAAATCTGATTGTATTGAAACATTTATCTGCACCATTTTCCCAGCTCTGGAAATCCTGATGTGTCCCTAGCATTAGGAGTCTGATTATCCAGCAAATTTGTCTGATCCATTTGGCTAAGGTTTAATCCCTTGTGCAGACTAAGCTTTTCTGGCAGCCTTATGCACTGATTCAGCTCCACCGCGCTAGCAGTGGTGAGAACTCTAATGTAGACAGCACTCTTCTGGTTGTTAGTTTTTAACACCATGGCAATTGCGTTTTGTCAGAGAGAGTGCAACTGCTGTTTCTTTGCTATGCAGAAGAGGAGGCGAGAAAGAAAGAAACAAACAAACTTGGTCTGAATCTGTGTCCTCAATGTCTTGACATGTTCCTCCTTTCTTGATACTGGCACGCTTGCCCTCTCTTCAGTGATATTGCAGATGAGGATTGATATAGTCTGGATACTGAATAAACCAAGCAAGTTTTGTTTCGAGGATTTCAAGTTTGGCTGTCCAACATTGACACATACTTTAGTTAGTGTAATCCGGCTCCGCTCACCATGCATCTCCCAGACCTCCAGCTGGTTGAGCAGACTGCTTTCTGAATGGAGAGCAGGAGAGGAACTTCATTTCCCTTTTCCCTTCCAGTGTGGTGTTAATTCTGAAGGAATGGAGCACATTGGACTGGGCAGGCGTTAGCCTTCTGTAAAGAATGCTCACCGTTTGCTTTAAGAAGGGTGGTTGGCCATTCACGTATGCCCTGATTTTGGTGGGCTAACCCCAAAGGACCAAATATAAAGACAGCGATGATTAAACCTTGGAACAGCTAGACACAAATAGGTACCAGCTCTCTAAGGCAGCAATAAAAGGATCAATTTCCCCTCTGGAAATATTCTTGAAACCCGAGGACCAGAGTTGAAAAAGGGAAAGCAGAAAGTGACTTGCAGCAGTGTCCTCAAGTTCTCAGACATTTTACCCCAGTGTTTCTCAACCATTGATCCATTTTACTACCCCCAGCGAGCAGTGAAAGGCAATCAGAGAGGTCACCAGGTGTTGAAAATTTTATTACAATCTAAAACAAAGGATATGTTACCACCATCGTCCTCTCTGCACTCCTTTATCCTTCAAACTCAGGTATTCTGTGTCAACCTCCTGAAACATACAAAACTATATAGGATTATCATTGATGTGGAAACATTTTCCTTTGAGTAAGGCGTTAGCAACATGAAAAGATAGAAAAACATTTTTTCACCCTAGGATATTAACACCCTCGATGATCGGAGCTCACCAAAGGTCACTGAGGAACCAGCCCATCTAGAGGTTTCCACCAAGGAGAAGTTGTCTTGATATAGGCGCTTTGTCAGTCACCTTGTTGAGTTTATTAAGAGTCACCTCTGGTGGGTTCCAAATAATGTTGGTTTCAATTTTTTATTTCTGTGTTTATTTTATTTGGGGGCAGTAGAGTCCTTCCTGGATTGGTGCAGCTGGTTCACTCTGACATGACTCAAGTCTGTTTGATCTTCTATGAGTGGATATTTCACCAGTGTAACTTGAGATGGGTATTTGGATGGCTACAGCCTTGCACGTCACAGTTCTCAATTCCAGGACAGATCAGGCCATTGGCAATAGTAATTTTCTAGCCACTTGGTGACTGTTGAGTGGTCTGTGCGAAAGACTTGGACACAGTCCGTTCCAGTGTTAATCATGTTTATTACAGTAGTGCCTAAGGACCAAACAAGAGGTTCTAACCCTATTGTTCTCAGCAGTGTGGAGGCAGAGGAAAAGGGTGATCTACTCCGAAGAGCATACTGTCCACATTCTGCACCCCTCGAAAAGTTTGGTTGTGTTACCAGATGTGGTTTTTTGGGCTTGCTCCATCTCTGCCATGGACAGTATGTACTGTCCTCTACTCTGTACAGAGCCAGCTCAGCATAGCATCTCTCCATGTGCCACCGCAGTGACTGGCGTTACGATCCAGAGTACAGGGGAAATCAAACGTGCAATATGTTGGCCTCTCCTGACTGCTATCTGGAACGTTGCATCCTGGTTCCTCCCCATGGCCGACCTGTGAAATGAAGCTAATGAGGATGGGAAGGGTGTTCCACTTAACTCTGAGCCAAGAGTCGCTCTAGGCCCACATACGAATACTTTTGTAATGATCTCTCTGATTACACCCTGATCATAAACAGCTTTTAACCCTTGTCTCTCCTTGTGAATTTCTGACGCTCTTGTCTCTGGGACAATCAGTGTTGTGTGGACTGGTCCTATTAATAATAGAGAATAGAGCCGCAGCCATGCTTGCTTTCCCCTCTTCCTCTTGGCTTTCTGTGTGTGCTTGTCAGCAATTTATGAGCAGTTTAGCTGGGGTCACGGCCAATGCCAGCTTCTGTAGCTCTTATCAGTGACTAATCCTTTCCCTCAGCTTTGTTACAGAATAAGTAGCTAGCTTTGATCTGTGCGCCCGGCTCCAGCCTCATAATGTCCCTTTCCCTCTGGCTCGGTGGCCGTTCGGGACAGCTTATTCAATTCAGAGGCTTGTTTAAAAGAAATAACCCCCTGACGATTTCTAGTCCAAAAGTGTCTCTGCAATGACAAATCTATGTGCTTGGTCACGTTGACCAGCCAAATGGGACTTGTTAAGCAGTGAAATGCTAGGGAGGAAGATTTCCAAACCGTTAATTCAGAGAAGTCCTGTGCAAATGCTGCAGCCCTACAGTGCAGCTATTGTAGGGTTGACGTCACAAGGATGTTGAAGTGCTTTGCAGATTACAGTTAGGCAACACCTCAGCCACCATGGGGGTGAAGAGAGCAGCTAGGCGGACAGCTGCTACGTTGTACCACCAAAAGGGACGGAGATTTTGGCCAAGAGCAGAAGAACTTAACTTCTTTGCCCATGAGATGAGGTCTATTATATCCACCCAGGACAGACCTCCCCTCTCCTTGCGGAGTGTGTCTGCTCTGGAGAAGCACTGGCCCCATGGAGTTTCGTGTTTCTCTCTCTCTCTCAGTGACTCCTGGTCAAATGTGCTTCTTTGGCGAGTGAGATGCCAGCCGGGAGCTAAGAAATGTGAGTTCTTGTCCAGCATCACTGTTGACCTTTCCCAAAGTGAAGTGCATTTCTATCGGTCCACTGAGGTGAAGCACTCAAGGTAAAGTCTTTCAGTCAGGGTCAGATTTAGATAGTATTGATTGTACTCTCAGTTCAAATGTTTGACTCTATTGCCCTTAGGACTTCTTGTAGTCTTGCATAGATACCAATTGAAGCCCTGATTCAGCAGGATACCGAAACACATGGCTAACTTGAAACATGTACGTAATCTCATTGAGTGTGTTGGGACTGCTCACATGCATGGAGTTAGATGTGTGCTTGAGTGTCTTGCTCAATCAAGGCTTAAACTTGGCCTTTGCCCTCCTCCTTTGGGAAAGCTGAACCCACCCTCCGAATGAAGCTATTTTTAATTTGGATGTTTCTTGATCATGTGTGAGAAATCAAAGTCCAGTGTGTGCGTGAAGAAAGAGGGCTGTAGAAACGTAACTGAGTGCCATTCTTTGGCACAGCATAGCACCACCGCTTGCTTTAGAACGTGAGAGGCACTATCGGATATAACACTTGGAAACACTGTAGTGGCAGAAACCATCTTGTTTCCCCGAGGCCGGACGTTGCTGTTTTTTAGTGTGTGTGCACGCATACATAGCTAGAGGATGTTTTACACCCTTCGGTGAACACGTGCAATGGATTGTGGAACAGAGATCTATTCTGAGCGTTCATTTTCTCCCCTCACTTTCCCCACCCAACTTCTTTCAGTCTCCTCTGCCTGCCCGTTAATTGCAGTTTCTGGGTTTTTTACTGCAGTCAGATATGGTACCACCAAACCATGTTATGAGGCTGGGTAGACTTGTGATTAAGGCACAGGGCTGGGCAGTTCTTGTCCTGTCTTTACCACAAACTTCCGTGGGCAAGTCACAATGGTGCTTTACGCTTCGTGGAAAGACTCAATCCCTCCCCATAGGAGATTAAATGTAATGCAATATAAGGAGCAATGATAGCCAGGGTGCCTGGCCTGGGGTGAGTCGCAGCATGCACAATCTGTGAGAGAGATAGGGAGAGCGAAAGCCAAGTACCTGGTGCCTTAAAACCAGACTGTTCAGGGCAGGTTAGCCGTAGCTGGAGAGCCCCCTAGGACAAGGAAATACTTCGAGATCCTTGGATGAAAGATGCTGTTGTCTTATTTATTTCCCAGATCGGCACACTGGCTGTCAGTGACTGAGACGTGACTTCCATGGACGTCTTTTACCTCCTGGGCTCTTTGGCTCTCTTTCCACTAATGATATGTGTCTGTGCCTCACTTAGAAGAGAGATGCACCCTCTTCCTCTTGTTCTCAATGAATGTCTTTTCTTCCGTTTTTCTTGAAATAATACTTCTTTTGTTAGTGATGAGACATGACAAATCTCCTGCCAGCTTGGGAATCCAGAACAGTCCTTTTTTTCTCCAAAGCAGCCTTCACTTCCTTCCTTTGGGAGGAGGGAATAATGTTGCATAAAACATAATCAACAAACAGAGAGGTGATTAAATAGCTTTGTTCAGAACCAAGGGCTGCATTTTGCTTTCTCATTGTCCTGCCCATTCTTGTATGACTTGAGTTTTCTGTGAGTTTGACCCATTCGAACAGTTCTGAACAATCAGTCGTTATAAACATCCTCTACTTGACACACACTTAAAGCTGAATTAAAGACTCGAGCCATGCCTAACTGCCATAATAGGTGAGCAATACCGTTCCACTCTTGCGGGTGGATCATCTGGTGCAAGGAGACAATAAATGACTTGCCCAGAGACGTGCTACTAATCTGGAACAGACTAAGGAATGGATAACCCTGTCTGCCCTGCCCAGCCACTAGACCGTTTTTCTTTCCATCTTGTGAGCCAGTTTTTGTCAGGCTTCCCAAATAAAACAGTTCGCATACGAACTCAGACTTCCAGGATGCTTATCAGAACTGGAACGCCACATCCTTTCAGATTCACACGGCAACGGGTTAAGTAAAAATATTTCCCTTGTGTATGACATAGAACGCTTTAAAGTGCTTTCTAGCAGCTGTGCAAACTAACGCTGTCGTTAGGTTTTTATAGATCATTTAGATTCCAGACTGGCTGAACCTAATCCCTTCCTTGTTAAAGACTGGTGTCTATTCAGACAACGGTAAGACTAAGGTGCTGTCTTTCTGGGTATGTCTACGATACAAACCCAGATGTTATTGGCGGATCTTATAAACGTACCCAAGCTAGTTTTCATCTGGCAAGCTGAATACAATTTCAGGGAAGCAGTGGAGGTGTAAATTTTGTTGATTGAGGATGTACCCAGGGTCCCAGGCAGGATTATGCACCCCGTCATGCTGTGGCTTCACTGTATGACATTAAAGCTAGTTAGGGAATGTCTACATGTACAGAAAGAACACCTCGGATTGCAGTGTAGATGTGCCCTGAGTTTGGAATGAGAGAGATTAGAAGGAGCCGATGCATTACTGGCTTGACATATTTTATTAACTTATGTTGGTATTCAGCACGTTGAACCATACTTCTTTATAACAAATTACCAACCTTCTCTGTTCTGAATTCAGGTTAGCAAACGGGGATCGTCTCAAAACATGTGGGGGAGATAGTGCGTTGGATTTTTCAGCACTGGAGTTGATTCTTAGTCAGTGGAGATTTTTTTCTACAATTGTATTTGGTTTCCCTGTGAGCTTCGTTATTTCAATCACAGGGAGGCCCTAATCTCCGAACCAATCTGCCTGTTGTGGGAAAGTTACCAGAAAGTTATGTCCCAAACTGATGTTCCTTTGTTAATAAAGTGAATGTCATAAGTATGGCTTGTTAAGTGGCATTTGTTCTCCCCCTTTTAAGGTGAATTCCAAAGAAAATCTTCCCTCTAAACAGAACGAAAATCCCTTGAGTGGCATTGAAGCGATTTGGGGCTCATGCCCCTATTAGTTATAAGCTGGTTCCACTATACATAGCGATATATCTTATTTATCTAGGTCGTTTGCGGAGGTGAGGTGCTGTGATTGATGAAACTGCCTTTCTCATTTATTTGATCAAGATCTGGAGCGTAGTTCTGACCTCTAATATTTGAGCTGATGGAAATAGCTTCCTTCCATTTGCCGCCCTCATCCATGTCGTAATGCAGAGATAAAGTACTGATTTAAGGAAGCGTGGTAAGCCTTTGCTAGTCCACATCTCTTAATGTTTCGTATGGGAGCTGCATCAATAGATAATGCACTGAGAATTGACTTGCTGGCAACACAGTCTATTCATTTTATCCGGACTCTTCCAACCCTTTCAGTGAGATTTTACATCTTCTACTCAAGGGGGATCTCAAAGAACTTCACAGTCTGAGCAGACTTGGGAGTCAGAATAGCGTGATAAAGTTGAGAGCTTTGTATAGTCTTGTTAATGGACCCAGAATTTGGTAGAGAAGTTAAGCTTTAATGCTGCCTCTATCCTCTCCCTCCATCATCCTGCAACAAAAAAACACGCCCACCAGTGTGAACTTGATGTGCCATTGTCTTCCTGAGTTTGCAGAGAGCCTGAGAATACCCTCAGACAATGTTAACTCTGAAACATAACGATCCACTTAAAGCATCAGTGTTACTGGGTTTCGGGTGGAGCTTGCATAAAGTACCAGTTCTTTTCTTCCTTCATTCTCTGATTCACAGTCAAGTTGATTTGCAAATTATAACAAAGGTTATTTTATATAACACTGGCACACAGGCTCTTCTAGAATGTGACAGTGTGGGGAGTGAAGAGTATCTTAAATAACTGGAATAGCAAAGGGAATTCAGGTGAGCAGAATGTAAAGGAGTTTGGTCGGGAAACTCTTCAATGTTGCAACTCTTTCATGTCTCACTGAAGACAGCCCTTCTTGCAGGACAATGATTCCTAACACTACACTCAGGCACAATTCAGTTCTACCTACTGTGTCACCCCTAAAAGCTAAAACCTACCAGATCAGCTTGCTCTGCTGCACACGTTCCTCCCCTGAGGAGAGGACAAACAGAGGCCGTGTGTAATCACATTGCTTATTGCAGTACTAGAAAGCGCTGAGATATTAGGGTAATGAGCACCACGTCAGGCCCTATAGAGAATAAAATAGCCTGGAAGTCTTTAATTCAGATACTTACCCGGCCTGTTGCAGCGTAGTTTGTGAACTCTAGCAGAACAGGATTGTATGGGTGTTGGCCATGTATGTATGTCAATTTTCTTAGTGCCTGCCAAAAAAATAAACATAACACATTCAAATGGTGAAACATCCCCCATTTATCAAAGGTAAAATAATTGTATCAGCTGTGCCAGGGCTTTTATTTGACTGCTGCTGGGGAAATCCTGCTTGACAGATCCCAAGTAATGGAGAAGGAACCTACTGAAGAAATAATTGCACTGTAGCGCTGAGGATTTGTACTGAAGGAAGCCTCTGTTAATTAAATAGCAGGGAAGTCAGCCAAAGAGCCCACTGTAGGTATTGTAAGTTCTGCCTGACTTAGCAAACAGGGGCAAGATGTTTCAAATCACCACCTGGGAAGGCAGCTGCTTGACAAACAGTTCCTGGCTCTCACCCGCCTGTCTTTATAGACGTTCTGGCTGTCCCTCTTGTAGTTCATGTGCAAGTGCCGTATCTCTTTAAAATGGACATTGCTATGCTTGTGTGCCTTTAGTGCCAATGAAGAAATATCGCATGGCAGCTGTGGGCTTGGTTGAAACCTGCTCTCCTAAAGAGGAGAGCATACGTGAGAGATGCAGCTGATCCCCCACGCTAATTTTTACATGCCCTCTCTTACACAGATGAGATGTGACGGTATCTCCCGGATACACCCAAGGGCTCTCGGTGCATTTGCTCCCAGTCTTCTTTGTGCCGCGAGGAGGCCAGCAATTGCCTTTTTCAGTGAAGCTAGGCAAATGGGAACTTGTCTAACAAGAGCTTTATTCTCAAGAGTGAACAGATAACAAAGATCCGAAATTTAGCTCTGAAGATGTATATTTTTTTTTGAGTTGGTGTTTTTAAGTAATCATAAGCCTTTGCCATTACATAGCACCTTTCAACCACTTTGGAAGCTAGGTACCTGGATGGCTCCTGATTACCATTGGAGCTGAGCATCTTATCTGTGATGTAAGGTTTATCCCCATTTAACAGAAGGCAAACTGAGGTATAGAGACTTTGTCAAGGAGAAACAGATTTTGAAGCTGGGTCTCCAGACTTCTAGGCTAGGTCCCTCTGTGTGAGAGCGCTGAGAATGAAAGCTTTCCTTATCCATTCCTTTATGAGTCTTTTAAAATATACATTCTTCAATTTATACAGACTGAGATTTAAGATTCACAAAATAGGATCATAGGAATGGCCTGAGAGGATCAAACTAATGCTCCATCTAATCTAGTATTCCAGGGCTCAACAAATCCCAGGTGCCAGGTTGCCATGGCACCCAGAAATTTGGCCTGTGGTACCTAGCTGCAATGTGGTACCTAAGATCTAGTCTACTCTGCCACCCTGGATCGATGGGAGATGCGCAATCTATGGACTGTAGAATGCGTCTCTCCCGTCGATTTACTTACTCCCCCTTACTGCAGTGTCTTCACCAGGCTGCGCCAATGGGAAATGCACTCCGTTCGACACAGCGTTTCTCTTTTTTGGGGGTGGAGTTACTGTGTCCAACGGAGAGCACTTCCAAGATTGATTGAGCGGGTCTCTACTGACCACTCAATCGATCCCGCTGGGTCAATCCGTGGAGACCTATGCAGGCGTTTCAGCACAAGCAAGCCTAAGTAGGGGAACGCCCTAGGCACCTAAAAAAATAACCACTGGTGCCAATACTTTCAGCTCCACTGCTCCTCCCCCCACCTGCTATCGAAAGTGCCCTGGACGCCGGCTTTTTTTGACGGTGCAGGGACCTTTTTAGCACCACAGCACCACCAAAACTGGTGGCAGTGATGGCTTTTTTCGGCAGCGGGGGGGGGAGGGGGGAGCGTTCCAAAGTGCCGCAGCACAGCTAGGTGCCTTAGTTTTGGGCTGGCCCATAAGTGGGCGACATGTTTTCAAGGCCTGTGGTATGCTGTCTCTGACACGGGCCAGTCTCACCTGATACAGAGGAAGAGCCAAGAAATCCGGCACTAGACTGTTCTGGGGTACGTCCCCAGAAAAGGCTTCCTCTCAACCCTCACTAACTAGATCTGGGTCACGTCCTGGAGCAGGATGGTTTCTATCCCTTTTCAAAAATGATTATTGAAAATTGGAAAAGGTACAGAAAAGAGCAGCAAAAATGATCAGGGGTATGGAATAGCTTCCTTAGGAGGAAAGGTTAATAAGACTGGGTCTTTTCAGCTTGGAAAATAAACAATGAAGAGGAAATAAGATAGAAGTCTATAAAATCGTGACAGGTATGGAGAAAATAAATACTGAAGTGTTATTTATTCCTCATAACACAAGAATTAGGGACGACCAAATGAAATTAATAGGCAGGTTTAAAATGAACAAAAAGAAGTACTTCTTCACACAACACAGTCAACCTGTGGAACTCCTTGCCAGAGGATGTTATAAAGGTCAAGATTATAACTGGGTTCAAAAAAGAACTAGATAAGTTAAAGGAGGATAGATCCATCAATGGCTTTTAGACAGGATGGGCAGAGATGCAAAACCCTGCTCTGAAGTGTCACTAGCCACTCTTTGCCAGAAGCTGGGAATGGATGACAGAATGAATCACTTGATGATTCTGTTCTGTTAATTCCCTCAAAAGCACCTGGCATGGGCCACTGTGAGAAGATGGAGCATTGATCTGACCCAGCATGGCTGTTCTTATGACTGGGTCCTGCCTCCACCTAAAGGGCCAGTCACCGTGTGCCAGGGATTTAGGAACACAGGTCCCATTGGAAGTCATTGGAACTTGAACTTGAAGACCTAAGAAGTCAATGGCAACACATAATCCAGAAGTTGTTCTGAGAAGCCAAAGCATGATCAAGTAACTATAAATAGGTAGCTACTGCTATGAAATTCCTTCGCAGTGGGGGGGGAGCCACACATTTACCTCTTTCATTTAAATTACAAATGTTGGCTTCCTCCTCTTCTTCTTGTTTCTTTTGAGACGTTCAACAGCTGCATCCAATGGAAATGAATAATCATCACTTTTATTCCTCTCACAAGCTGTTCTCTTATCTTGAAGACTGGCAGCCCAGTAATTTAAAGGCAGTCTGAGTGTTTACATGCGTCATGAGCACAGACAACGTATCAGACTAACGAAAGATTTCTAGCCAGTGTTATGTCGTCTGGGGTTGATTTCATTGGGGATAATTTATGGTGGGTTTATTCATATTTTTGAAAGACGTCTGTTTTGCCTCTTCATATGCAGTATATGCTGTCTCTGATTAGCTTTATAATTAAATACAGTGTCAATAAAACTCTCCTTCAGTGCCAACGTTGTCCGTTAATCCTGTTAATTCCGATTTTTACAGCTGGGTCTGGTTTCAAGGTGGCTGAGCACAGAAGACAACGTTAATTCTAGCTGTAATGGGTGAGGGACACGAGAAGAGCTTTTATAGCTATTTCAAGGAAGAAGAAAGTATTAGGGGACAAATAGGTTTATTATTAAATGAGAAGTGTGCTCAATAAGAAAAATACAAAAAGTGTGAAGAATTGCTAAGGGAAGACACTGTAAAACTGTAACGGTTGTTGAAGAGCAGGTGAGGGACTAATCTGATCTTCTGAACATTCCCAGACAGACAGACATTCTAGGAATTAGCTAACAAATTTACTGTGCCACTAAAAGTTACTTTTGAAAATTTTAAAGGCCACCAGAGTGCTGTAGAAAAGCAAACGTGAAATGAAAGGAAGAATCGTCTAGGCCAATATAGTGCATTACTTATGGAGGGATGGGCTGTCAAATGGCAAGCTACCAAAATGCTTACATAACTGGTGGCAAATAGAAAGGCTTTACGATGTTGCTGGGGTGGAGATTGGTGAAGAAGAGCACTCTAAAAAATGAGCCTTTGATGCAGATTGAGCTGCAGCGTGGATGGTAACTCATGGCAGGTGAGAAAGGGGAGGTGATGTTCCAGATAGATAACTTGAAAACTAGTCCTGTTTTCTGGGCAATGATCTATAAGAGCAAGTAAGCAAAGCAGGTGAAGACCCATGCGAAAGAAGAAAAGATTTGAGTGTGCGATTGACACATAGCCGGTTCCTGCTGAAGTGCAGTGGAGAGTTACTGGGATGGGAGATTGGAGGAAATCAAATGCAGTGCAGCTGTTGAATGCTGTGTAAAGGTACCGGACGGGGACTCCGGGGTAAGTGATTGTAACCCAAGCAGGTGTACAGGTAATGAGAATAGTGAAGATGTGGTGGCACAGGCTTGCCTTCAGATCAGCGGACCAAATACAAGACCACCAGAGACCCTAAGTATATACTCGGATTGCCAGCTTCTTCCGAAATCTATGCCACATCTTCACCGCTGGTGTTACCCATGCCAGCTAGAGGTAGGCCTCCCAATGCCACAGTCCCCCCTTCACTCGCAGTGTGCGCATGCCCCCATCTGCTGCTTCCTTCCTCCCACGCTTTGTTTTGTCTGTTTAGAATGAACGCTCTTCGGAAACCGTCCCTATCCTGTGTGTATACAATGGGGCCCTGACTAGCACGGACCAGCTGTGGACACAATGTCCATGCTGCTAGTTTTAGTGCCCTAGCTTGAGCAGAGCTAACGTATCTGTCTCCCCCTGGGCCGGCAGGCTCGCTCCCAGCTACGGTGTAGTTGGACCCCTAGTTGCTAGGCTTTAGCTAACACTAACAGCTGAACAGTGGCCCTGCATCTGTGGCTTTTCCACTGCTCGTGCAGTGATGGACTGAAATACGGAGAAGTCTGTTTCAGATAGCAAAGCTAATTTGAGGCACCAATCACATTTGTTGCTGCTTCCCAACAAACTCCTAGTTTGGCAGATACTTTCATCCTGAGCGGGGGGGGGGGGGCAGCAAAATGTCTCCCCTTCTCCCCCCAGCAAAAGCCTTTTCCAAACCACCCTTTTAAAAGCTGAATTCCAGCTTAATCATTTCCCCTCTTCCTCCACCCAGTTCTAGTACCTGTCAACCTGCCCTGTGCATTAATAAATAATAGTCAAAAGAACATTAGCTCCATTAAAATAAAAATCCCTCTTAAATATTCCAGCCTTGACAGCGTCTATAGCAGGTACTAATTACAGAGTTAAATGAAGTGTCTGTGATATGGAAAATATCAAACTGCAGGGCTGTAATTTATCACAGAATGGTGAGTCCCCATTAGGAGCTATCAAAACTTCCCTCTGTCTATATCCCTCATTTCCTCTATGGGCAGGGTGCAGTCTGTCTCCTACCTTTTCCAGTAACGTGATGTAACATCTGTCTGGTCTCTGCAGCAACCTCCTCTGCCGGCTGGAATATACAGCAACACCAGCTTTAGAGAGATTATTCCTCACATCCTTACTAGGACAAGCTGTAACCTTTCCAGGCAATGGTGACTTTGTAAACAGGAGTGAGATTTGTGCTTCGCTTTTAAAATGTCATGCTTCAAAGCTGGGGCTATAAATTGTGCCGTGTGTGGTCTGGGAGCTGATTGCATAGAGGAACCCCAGTTCAGACCAGCAGATAGCCATGTGCTTAAGTCCCGTAGTTGCAGGGGTGCGGTCAAGTGCCCTGCTATCACTCCCCACTCCGGAAAACATGTTTAGTTGTACTTGCTGTGTTCGAATGCACCGGCGGGACGTGGCGGGACCTTCGCGTGCCGTTTTATGGGGCTGAGTCTTCTCATATAGCAGAGAGAGCTGTGGTTTGAACTGATGGGCTGACTCTGCTTTTCAATGGTGCCGTGCCCAAAGGTTGTCCAGTGAAGGCTGGGTGAACCTCTCAAGCAGGTTGGGGTTTTTTGGCAGTAAGATACAGCATTGCAAAATTCTGCTTGCCTTGGGCCAGGAGCTTTTTTTTTTTAAGAAAATTTTGGAGAGGTAATTAAGCGTCATTCTTTGTTTCATTAGCACAAATATCAGTAAGGGAGGGTGGGCAGACTTTGGGCGTGGGTGGGCCTGTAATGGAGATGATTTTGCTAGGGTTTTTTAGGGCATCCGTGTTTTTCCGGGAACCATTGTCCAAGATTAAAAGCCAGTCCGCAAGAGCACTGTTTTGAAACCCAGAGAGCGGAGTATCTGTAAAAGAACCTCTCATCACAGCTTCAACCATGTTACTCGTGGAAGTTTGAAAGATTATTCGTTAAAGGATTGGAAAACATGCCTTTTAGAGCTCCATCTATTTAGGTTATCAAAGAGAAGGTTAAGAGGGTGTCTTGATCACAGTCTAGTGGAGAACAGAACCTAATAATAGGGCCATTTTTAGGGGTACCCAAAGTGTGGCTTGTGAGCTGTAGCTCTTTTACAGTGAATGTGCGTCTCGCAGAGCCCGCAATACGCCCTGCCCCACTCTCTGCCTACCAGACTGGCTGGGGAGCTCAAGGCTCCTGCCATGTTACATGGTAGTGGGCGGACACTAGAGGATTCTGCCCAGTGGGGGTGTCTCAGGGGTCAGAAATTTGGCCACCCCGATCTAGTCTAATCTCCTGTATAGCACAGGCTGTGGAAGTTGCCCAAAATAATCCCTAAAGCTGATCTTTTAGAAAAAAAACATTCAATCTTCCTAGATAAATTCAGCCTAAAAATAAGAGGCAGATTTTTATCAGAGGGTAATTAACCATTGGCGCAATTTAACAAGGACGGTGATGGTTTAACAAGAATTAGGGTTGGGTGTTTTTCTAAAATGTGCTCTAGTTCAGAGAGGAATTAATTCAGGGAAGTTCTGTGGCCCGTGTTATGCAGGAGGTTGGACTCGTTTAATACAACGGTCTCTCTTGGCTTTCACATATGGGTTGTGACGAGCTCTCCAAGGTACATGGCTTCCTAGTCATCTGTCCCTTTGGTTCTGTTCCTGGGCTTCTGGGAGTGATCCCTGCAGTCAAAGCTTCAGTGGTCTTTGTCAGCGACTTGGTGTGACACACTGAGCTGGGCTGTCAGAATTTCTCCACGCACACTGGCAGTGTTCACGTTTTCACCATCAAATTATGCCTGACACTTAATCTAAAACCCAAGTGTCAAACCTCACTAGTGTAACGAAAGAATTTCAGCTGGGCGATGATTTGAGTAGATTTGCATCTTTTCACTGGCATTGGTTTATTTAGAGTTATTGCTAGACAGACCCCGGATTCCTAATTCGATGTTGCCCACGTCTGTACACATTTGTGAAGACCCACTTGGCTAACACATCTGTGGATGACAGAAAGAGCAAATTCATATTATTAAACTTGTTTGCTTAGCGATGTGGGTTTATGTGCTTTCTAGTGCAAATGAAATGGGAGTGAAGTACACATATTGAACTGCTGCCCATTGGAAGGATCAAAAGCTTGTAATGTGTGTCAGCAGTTTGACACATCCTACCTCATTGCCTGTCAAGAATTGCAGTTTATCACCGAGTTTGCAAAATGTTTCATCAGATTAATTGTGTGGAGCCAGGGTTTGCCAACATTTCTGTCGGGCACTGCACTGGTTAATTTAACTGGCCGCAAAGCTGTTAGTCATACACAGAGACTGTTTCTCTCAATGATTAAAGCTGCAAGTTGCAGGGAAATTCCTAAGAAGAGGACAAAAGCAATGGAAAAGGCTGCTAAAAGTCAAAAGTCAGGCCGAGTTTCATACCCATCGTAATATGTTTTTTCCATGTTGCATCCAGATAGAGAGAACAGTGTATGTGCTTTGATGAATGTTTGGTATATGACAACTGCTCCGGGGAGTTGACCTTCTGTTGAACTCCTGCTCATCTTTCTTTTCACTCCTTGTATAATTGCGTGACCCCTTTATCTCGACCCTCCCTAGATGATCGGTCAGACTCTGCCGGACCATTGTGTTATCATGTTCATTGGGCACAAGCTTAATTTGAAGCAAGTGAGTCGCCCCACTGGTTTCATGTACTTAAGTGCCTTGTGGTTGAGGGTCTTCGCTAGGTTCTCAAGTACCTGCGTTTAACTGTTGGAAAATTGGAGAAGAGAGCCACAAAAGTGATTTGATGGCTGGAAAAAAATGCCTTGCAGTGAAAGATGTAAAGAACTCACTTTCTTTAGCTTGTCAAAGAGAAGACTGAGCGGTGAGTTGATTATACTGCATACATCTCTTTGTGGGGAGAAGATACCAGCTGCCAAATGGCTCATTGATCTAGTGGAGAGAAGCAGAACCAATGGCTAGAAGCTAATACCAGACAAATTCAAATTGAAATAAAGCACAAATTTTAACAGTGAGGTTGATCGTTGCAACAAACTTCCCAGGAATGTGGTAGATTTGCTATCTCTTGATGTCTTCAGGTCAAGACTGGGTCCTTTTCCAGAAAAGATGCTTTACCCAAATGCACGTTGCTGGGCTCAGTATGGGTTAACTGAATGAAACTGAACAGCCTGTGGGGTGCAGGAGATCTGACCAGAAAATTTAATTAATAGTCCTTTCTGGCCTTAAATGTAATGAATCTATGAGTTTTGCAGCTCTCCATGATGTTCATTCAGCTATAATATCACATCCTTATCTGTCTCTGTATTCATAAAGACATCCAAACTGCATTGTATCTGGCTGCCCCTTCTGTTGACCCACCCACACAAACCACAGGTAGTGATTAGGTAATTAATATTCGAAAGCTGCAAGATGATCTAAAGGGGCAAAATGTCCTTTCATTTTATTTTAGCTTTGTGACTAAGCCATGAAGAATTGCTCATTCTCACTTAGTCATCTAAGGCACAGACCTTGACTATAATAACCTTTCTGTTTTCATTCAGCTCAATATTCTGTAGATTACCTTTATACCGGGATTGTCTTTTCATGCCTGACAAATTCAATGAGTTCTTTTTTATTATCCTTTTGGAATTTAAAAATCTTTGAGGAAATAGTATTTGATTCAGGGACGTTTTTTTTCTGTTAAACAATGTCCCTGAATTAAAAGACACCATTTTGGGCCAGACTAGTCATTTGAGCAGAAGGAGAAATGTTTCCCTCGAGATACCCTTAGCTTTTGCCACAGTTTTATTTTTCCATCTACTAACATGCGATGTGTCCGTTCCCGTGGCTCGTGGATGCAATATATAAATTCAAAGTCAGAACCAGTGCCGCCAGTATAGTAGTTACAGCTGAGCCCTGTCAATCATCACACCAGATGTCAGGGAAGGGGAAGAACCTCTAGATTCTTAGTCCAAGCTCAAGGTAAAACTTGGCTTTAAAAAAATCTTGTACCATTCCCTGTAAGCTCACGCTCTGCTCTGGGGGACCAGAGAACAGAAGAGCTAAGAATTCTTCCAGCCTCCTGTGCTGCACGAGGCACTCCCTCTAATAGCAACTCAGCCATGAGGATGAGGCATCTCCAGAGTGAGTGTGTGTCTGTCGATTTATTCGTTATGGCTTTTCTTATCATTGGGGTTTAATACTCTCTCATATGCTGCTAAGCAAAACCTACCCTAGAAACCTCCTCTTCCTCCCCATCGGGCAAGGTGATCTGCCCCCTAACTCAAGACCTGCAGTGCCATTAAATGGCAGCTTGTCATGCAGGTGACCCACAAAGAACAACTACAGGTGCACTTTAATTTGGGTCATGTGGCACCATCATTCTGTCTGGCTGCACCATTCATGTGTCCACATGTCAGGAGAACTGGTAGGTCTCATTTTAATCCCTGTCTAAACACAAATTACCCAGTTAGAACGTAAGAATGGCCATTCTGGGTCACACCAATGATGCATCTAGCCCAATAGCCTGTCTTCTAACAATGGCCAATGCCACTTGTTTCATGGGGAGTGAATGGATCGGGGAATCCTCAAGTGATCCGTCCCCTCGGCCCTTCACAGCTTCTGGCAAACAGCTAATAGCCATTGATGGACCGATCCTCCAGTTGACGGAAATAACGCATGTTGTGGACTTTCTAGACTGTGCACAAGGGTTCCAGTTCCTACAATACATTGGTGATGTAGACGATAGCCACTAGGCAATGGATTTACCCAATCACATTTCATGCTACCACTGAACAACCAACAGATGGTGGGAGGCCAGGCCCTGGGCTGCTGTAAATAAGGGCAGTGCCATTGAAGACCAGATACCTGGATAAATAAGTTTAAATTAGGTCCAGCTCTAGCTGGATTTGAGCTGGTGCACTGCAATTGTTTAGAAGTCTTTACCAGTTCTCTGGGCCATCCGTTTCCCCCGCAGCAGCCTTTTACTTTAAGTGGAACAAGCCTTTAAGTGGAATGCACTGAAGCCCATCAATTTCAGATACATTCAGCAGGATCCATTTCAGTTTCTCAATTGGCAATATTTGCATTACACTGTTCAGTAAGCTTACAGGAGAAGAGATGAATCAATAAACAGTTCAAGTCTCTTCCTTAGACTGTATTGATTCGCAAGCTGCCTGCATCTTAAACACTCCCAAATAACTTTTGCCTCATTATAAAGAATGGACACAATCTGTATTAAATGCTAAAGCTTTGTTAATGCAACCTTATTTGAACAGTTAACTACCTGAAATTCAGGAAAAGTGAAAGTTTAAGCTTGACCGTATAATCTGAACTCTGCTTTCTTGTAAATATTCAGGAGTTGTGTAGCCAGGTTGGTCTCAGGATATTAGAGAGAAAAGATGGGTGAGGCGATATTTTTTACTGGACCAACATCTGTTGCTAAGAGAGATAAGCTTTTGAACTTACACAGAGCTCTTCCTGAGATCTGAAGCCTCAGGGAATGGATTGGTGACTTACAAATCCAAACTGGTGTTAAAAATTCCTTAGAGCTGGATCGAATCCCAGATACCTATAGCCAAAGATCTGGATGCAAATTTTGCCCCTCTTGATACTGAGTGGAACAAGCCCCAGGTCTGAATAGAAAGTCCAGATCTAATGTATGCCCTTCCTTTGAGCAATGGAAGAGCTTGACTGCATTTGATGATCAGTGAGTCATGGAGTGGTGCCCTGGCCAGAAATTCAGCCCTGCCAGCTACCATGAAGAGGAAGGGCATTGAGATTTTTACTTAGATGTCCCTGGTTCTGCGATGGGAGCTCTCTTTCACATCGACCTCCGGTTAGTAGGTGTCTGAGAAATGTGAAATTCCACCCATTGCTGGCTTTTGGAAGAAAGAAGGAACTTGTCTCTTTGTCTGCTCTTCCTCCCTCTTTCCTTCATATGTCCATTAGCTGCTTAGCCTGTAAGCTCCCCAGGGCAGATACCTTGTCTGTAAAATACATCATACACTCTTGGTCCAATATAGATCATAATTTAAAGAGTTTTTCTCTGTGTTCCAGTTCACTCTGATCTCAATCTAATTCCCACTGAAGTCAACAAAATGATTTCCATGGGCTTGAATGGGGTCAGAGTTCATAAGGATGATAAATTTTATTGGATGTAGGAGAAGTGTCGTGTTCCAGTGCATTCTCCACCCCAGCAAAAATGGAGCGGCAGTGTTGGTATTTACTCAGGCAAAGTTGATGCGAGTAAAGAGCTGCAGAGGAAGAAAATATTCTTTAAGCAATCACTAATGGCCAGGGTTTTCTGATGAGATGTGATCAGGGAAAATGAGGCTGTTGCAAAAATGCAGGACGACATCCGTTGGGGACTGAAGCCTCTTTTGAATTGTTGAATAGGCACCAATAATGACGACTAGCTCCCAGATGAATGCAAGGCTGCAATCTCCTGGAGAGCTTTTGCTGCTGCCGATGTCATGAGCTGTGAGCGCTCCTCTCCAGCGGTTTTTACAATCGCCGCAGAACCTCGACACTGACTTAAGTCTTGAGCAACCCATCGCGAGCTGCCGCGCAAGGCAAACGAAGCGATTAGGCTATTAGAACGCGAACAGGAAGAAGGAGTTTGCAGCCCGTAGGAGAAAGGAAGTTGACTAAGGTATTTAGCCTACTTGTGATCCTGCAAATGAAGTAATACATTGGATGGGGTTTAATAGTTCTCAGTTAAACAGACTGACAGGCTGTTTTCTTCTCTGCAACCGCTCAGCTCCCTCTTGAAGCTGAATTTTCTGACTGACTGACTGCACAGCTGACTTGTTTCTGCATGTGGTGTTACGTTGTCTTCTCCGGGACTACAGTCCTTTGCTGAATTCCCTTCCAAATGAGGACTCCGACGCTAGGAGGTGACCCGCGGAGCAGCAAGGAAGTGTCAGCTGACGGATTCGTCCCAGAACATCTGCTCACGTGGTGTCTTGTGCCTGTGCAGTCACATCGTCTTATTTCTGTGACTAGAACACGTTTTTGCTTCTCCTCCTTGTGCCTCATCCCCAGAATTGTTTGCTCTTCAGTTCCAGTCAGCGATGCTGCGATGGGAACATTTCAATCCTTTCTGTCACCCATCGTTCACCTGGGGCCATCTTGGACTGCTCCCTCTCTCTTGCCCCACACCCCCAAACCACCACCACTTCTCCCCCTGTAACACTTCTCGGATTGCCCTTTTTGTTCCAAACCACATAGCTCAAACTCTTGTCCCATTGTGACTATGGAGCCTTTACTCTCTGGCTTTCCTGACACCCAGGACACTTCTCTTCATCGTTTTTTTGACCGTCAGTCCCTTTTGCTAACTTCCATCAGCTCCTCATTTCCACTGCATCAAGTTCAAGCCCTAAGCCCTTCACATCCTCCTCCTGATCAGCTCTTGTCTCTTCTCAAGTCACACCCAGCCGTCCATTTCTTCCCCACTTCTGCCAACGCGTGGAACGCTCTGGCTTAGTTTAAAACTGCTCTCTCCCCCAGCCCTGCTTCTACTGTGATTCGTAGAGGAAAGTGCTAACTGACGAAGTCCCCTGAGAAGAAGACTGATTGGTGAGCTCATCTGTGTATCCATTTAACAATAATCATTTTGTCAGCACTCCACCTTGGGAAAAATCCCTCTTCCCATATCGTGTGTCTCTTTGTGGTTGGTATCTTCTGATGTGAGCTAATTGACTAGGCGGCTGTCTGTTGTGTGAATACTGCCCACTCAGCTGTGGCTTCAATACACTCCAGCGTCTAGTTGGATAATTCATTGACTCTGCAATAAATTGTTTGTGCTTTTGATGGATCTTTCATGAAATATTTTAATGCATTCCTGTTGAATGTTCCATTTTTTTCCCAGTCACTGTTGACAAAAGAGAGCACTGATTCTGGCTTTATATAGGAATTTAATCATGCCAAGCTGTCACATAGATTCCCGATACAAATATTTTCTGCTGTTAATGGTTTCACTGTGGTTTTTTGATATGATCAAATGTAGTCTTATTTAATGGAATTTGATTGTCACTGGGTTGCAGACTTCCTTTTCTTTCAAACCTGGGGAGATTAATCATTTCTGTTTCTCTCCTCTGAACAAAGAGATGGACCCAGGAGAAAAGACCTAAAAGAAATGAGTTCGGTATAGCTTTAACTAGCTTAGGGTTGAATAATATAGAGAGTTGGGGGTGGGATCGTATTTGAAAGGTGTAATCAACAAGGAAGGGAGAGGAATTTAGTGTGGTTTCAGGGGTGTCTGGCTTGGAGTAATGGGATGAATAAAAGAAAGGAAAAATTTAGGATGAATGTCTGGAGAAACTTCCTGAAAATGAGTTCTATTAGAATTGAACCTTCTCACAGGAGAAGTAATGGATGTTTATCTCACAATACACTTAACATCAGACTGGACAAATCACTGGAAAATATATTGCAAGGTCACAGTATATGGCCTTCCTGTTGCCAGAAATCTTTTTCTCCTCTCTAATTTCAGTCATCATGTTACCTCTGTAGATTATCCAGAAATTTACAGGAAGCCATGAATGTAATGTTGGGCGTGGTGTAATGATTCTGAGTAACAAAATTGGGACCGCAACATCAGCTGGTGTAAACTGGCTCCATCCGACTTCAGGGGACTTAATCTGATTTACACCTGTCAGTGACCAAGGTTGGAATCTGTTATTCAAGGAGCTGGAATTCACTGAATGCAGCGTGGGAGCTGAAACCTTATAGCTTGGGAAGTACATTCATGTCTCTGGGGCCAAACACCAGCACAGAAACATGGAGCTGCTAGGAAGGCTGGCCCCTGTTTCTAAAGCTGCGTTACGTCAGTCTGGTCAGTGCCTGGCTATAACTGTTGTGTGTTTGTTAGGTTGTCCGCACAGACAAGAACAGTCTGAACAACAGGTTCCTGCCATGGGATGAAATCGAGACAGAGGCCATTCTGTCTATTGACGATGACGCCCACCTTCGCCATGATGAGATCATGTTTGGATTCCGGTGAGTGGCATAAACTCTGTGCGTGTGTAGTTAGTTTGGGTCTTTGGGACACCGTCAGGGCTGTATGCAATCAAGCCATGTCCCATTCAGATTCACACTCTGAAGTGTGGTTAAAGCCAGGGCCGGGAAGCAGGAGAAATATGGTTCTGTTCCTGGCTCTGCCATCAGTTTCCTTGGGTCACTTAGACCAGAGTTTTGAAACTTGAAATTCATTTGTAGCACCTAATAACGGGCCTGATTTTCAGAAGTGCCAAGCGCCTGTATGTAGCTCTGCACAAATTCAGGGGGTATTGCAATTATTAGCACTTCGGAAAAGTTAGACACTCTGATTTCAAAGCATTAGGCTTCACCTTTTTTAGGGCAGTTTCTTTATCCATAAAATGGTGACATCTATGTCACATAAAGTGCTTGGAAATCCTGGGGTGAAAGGTGCTGTAAATACAAAGTATAGACACAAAGCCAGTGTTAAAAATGTTTTAATAAGGTTATAAAATCAAGCATGTAAATGTCAGGAAGTACCAGAATGAAGGTTGCCCGTGCAATTATTATAATTTACATGATCACAAACTGCTTTTTTTTAGCAGGGACAAAACAGCATAGTTTTCCTTAGCCCTGTTCTCGGAAACAGCAGAACCATTCTGGATGAAAATTTCCAAAAACACCCAGCATGGAAAATTTCAGCCTAAACAGTTAGTTTGTCAAAATTATAAGTAACCGAAAACAGGGTCTTATAATAGGAATTGTTTGGTAGCCTTAAAACATGTGGTGCTACCAGCCCTATCCATAAAAACAACAGAGTCCTGGGGCACTTTCAAAGACTAACTGATTCATTTATCGCATGAGCTTTTGTGGGAGAAAATCCCACTTTGTCAGGCGCTTTGAAGATGGGGAACTCACTGTCACAGAACATCCTGCCATCGGCCGTTTGTTGCTACTGTGTCCCCCTCCTCCTCCTGCTTCAGCACCTCAGCTTCCATCCGTTCTGGGTTGCAGAGGGTTTCCTGTTTGCAGAGGCAGGCGCTTGGGGTGAAGTGGTTAACGGGGCTGGGGGAGAGGGAGCGAGGCCAGTCTCTGTTCCATCCGCTGATGGAATCTGGCTGTCCCGGGTCCTGATTTAGTCTGAGCTGCTGTTGTAGGAGGCTCTGCGGGCTGCTCCTGCAACTCGTACAGCTAAATCCCCCCTAAATACAGCCTCTCATCACTGCTCCGAGGGCCCAAATAGCTAGCGGAAGGGCGAAAGGCGTTCAGCTCTCCTCTGTCCCCGGGGGTGTGGGCCTGCTGGTTGGGGGGCAGGTAAAAGACCAAGAATCCTAGAGGGGCCCCTGTAGAGGGGGCGGAGTGAAATATGAGTAAAGCCAGGGATTGGAGCCAGGACTCCTGTGTAGCGGTCTGCTTGGACCTCATTTTCAGGCCTCAACTGGCCCCAAGCCAACCTGAGCTGAGCCTGAAAAGGTCAAGTTGTTTTCCAGCCCAACCTTGACCTCCCCCCACCCCCAGCCCAAGTCAGTACTGCCATTTCCTGCCTATGGGGCTGGCTTTTCTGCAGCCCGTGGGGTTGGCCTGGTGACGGCTAAATTCCTTGCTCCTGCCATCCACTGCCCCTGCTGTGTCGCGGAAGGAGCGGCACTCTGCTGTGGGTAACTGGCTTTCCCTCATCCTGGCTCGCTTTCCCTCGCTGTAAAAGAGGGGCAAGGCTTATCTGCCTTACAACAACGTCTGGCGAAGGCTTTGCTGATTAAAGCTGGAGAGCCTTGAATGAAAATTGCTCTGTAAGCATGCGGTATTCCGTTCCTATCCCTCCTAAAAACACATCTCTTGCAAAGACTGCTGGGGTTAATCCACCAGAGAAATTGTGTTTTAAAAGGAAAAGATATCTGTAATGTTTATGGACGGAGCCATTGCCTAGTACCCAATAATTCGGGGCTCTACAAAACCTGGCCACCAGGTCACCATGGTGACCTAGGTTTGTAGCCTGGCTCCTAGCTCTGCTGCGGAAATGCAGTGAAGGAGCACTCTCTGGCAACTAAAAATAAAAACTGCTGGTGCCTACCTGGGAGCCAACTTTGTCGAGCCCTGCAATAATTGCATTATTTTTCTAAACTGTATTGGATGCTATAGATTATGTGTTCTTAGCATTGAGGACAGAGTCTTTCTCCACATAGTAGATGGTACTTGGCCCTGCCATGAGCGCAGAGGACTGGACTTCATGATCCCTTCCAATTTCTATAATTCTATAGTGTTCAGCATGGAGCTGAACAAACAGCAATTCTGTATACAATAAGCTAAGCGCCTGTGCTACAGTGAACCTCTTAGAAGAATAACTATTAGACAGTTGCCTAAAACAAAGGAACCCTTGATTTCCAGGGCAGGTCTCCAGCTCGGGGGGAAAGTAATGCAGAAGTTGAGATGTTGCAATAAGTTAATAAGGGCATAAATAGTTCCTGCTACAAGTATTAAAAAGAAAGTCATGTTGGATTAATAGAAACTGGCAGAAATAATTGCATGGTGGTAGAGTTGTGACTGGGAAGGTGCCGGCAGGTTTAATTATTCATGTTTTCATTACCAGGTTATATTGGGTTTCCTTTAATTGAATTAGCAGTGTCTACAATTAAAGTGTCTTCGCTTCTTACTGTGCTGGTAAATGTAACGAATGCCGGGTGCTTTGGAAGTGTGTCTGTTGTCCTGCAGCGATGCTGTCTGTAACTCCCAGTACGAGAGGGGAATATCACGGGGGTGGGAAACACTCGTACAACACACAGCAAAGAAAATTACGACATGTTGCCACACTTTGCTCCTGTGATGCGGGGAAAACCTCTTCCTGCATTCAACAGCCTCCTACAGGAGGCTCTTCACGTAGACTGGAGCCACTAAGTTCCAGCTGAAGGATGTAATTTACACATTAACTAGAGCAGATCAAATGATTTGAAAAGAGCCAAGCGGCACTGCAACATAGAGCCAGGTTTGTCTCCCAGGTTAGCTGTCAGGTGCTGATGTTTTCCTGACAGTTCTCCACTAATCCAGAGGGTTCCTCCTGAGGGGAGAGTTTCGGATGAGAATGGAATATTAAGTGTTTGCTTTCTTTTAGGTGAACTTTGCCATTTAATGGCGTACGGCTCAATCGTGACCCCTCTTATGTGGCTGTGCAAGGGAGAAAGGGGGTGTGAAAAGACCATTCTCTCCAGCATGGCGAATCCACCTGGCCAGCAAGGAGGAGGGGAGAGTGGAGGCAATATTTTAGTGATAAATAATACTTTGCCATGTTCTAGCACCTCCCACCAGCTAATACCCTAGTGTTTTACAACACCAGTGACTTCAATCTCACTCCATCCCCGTCAGAGAGGTTGGCAGATGAGGAAACTGAGGCTCGGGGAACCTGAGTGACGTGTTACACAGAGGGGATCTATGGCAGAATTCAAATCACTGATTCCAGCCTTGTACCTCAGCCACACACACGTGATCTTGCCGCTCGCAGGGGAAAACATTTAGGAACAAAAGTAGCTGAAATAAGAAAAGTTGATTTTATTTAATATTTCATCCGGGATTGGTAAAAGATGGTGAAATGAGTGATCTGTGTTCTGGTGGGGGCTGTTTCTGTTCAAAGCTCTTCCTGTTCCAATCATTTGGCTGTTAGTTTTCCATCCTTTCTCTTGTGCAGAAGGTACTTGAGGCAGTTGGTTTTGGTTTTGAAGTCTGGAAAATCCTGAGTCAGTCACAATTTAGGTGAGGTGGAAAAAAAAATGCTTTCCATGTGGAAAAACCAAACCAAGGCAGCCTATTACCCTGCCTGCAAAGGGCTGGACTGAGAAACTGAACTGTGTCCATGACCGAGCTTGGAAAGCGTTTTGGATAATGACAATTGTGTACGTGATAGAAGAATATGTTTGGAACGAGTGCCGAGTACAGCAAGTGCCACGGTGTGTTGGATGTAATTTGGAAAGCGCTTTCAGATCAGTGGGACAAAGGAACTTAGCCAGGGCCCCCTCTGTTGCACTTGCTCCTTGAAGTGTATCACCAGGTTTTCTGCCTGTCCCATTGCAGTTTGGTTAGTTAATTTGTATGGTATATTTGGAAGGAACTCGACTGGGGGGGAGGAAGGGAGTTTCTTTAGCGTTTAAGCTGAATGTCGGAGCCGGGAACCGTGGCATTCTGTTTCCTGCCCTGCCGCAGACCTGCTGTGTGATCTCAGGTGTTTTCTTGGGGCGGGTTTTTCAAAAAGCGCTCACCCTGACTGCTCCCAGTGCGGGCAGCGTGGAAACTCCCATCAGCTCTGATGGGAGCAGAGTTAGACCAGAGCAGCTTGAAAATTCCACCCTTAATCACTTGGTGCATCAGTTTTTGGATCTGTAAAATGGGGATAACGGGTGAACCCCGGCCCTGGCCTAACTGGTATTTGCAATTGACTGCATTAGGCCAGGGTTTTCCCTGCTCTGTGGGGTTGTTTTATGGTGTGGGGGCCCTTGGCTGACCAGCTGCCCTAGTTGAGTTTCTTTTCGCCGTCTGAACATGGTGTAGTCTTTGCCCCACTTAATATTTTTATATCTTTATATTTGCAGAGTCTGGAGGGAAGCAAGGGACCGCATTGTCGGGTTCCCTGGGCGATACCATGCCTGGGACATCCCCCATCAGTCCTGGCTTTATAACTCAAACTACTCCTGTGAACTCTCCATGGTGCTGACTGGCGCTGCCTTCTTCCATAAGGTAAGAGCAAGTGATCAGAGAGAAGTCAGGCTCTGTTCTCCTTGGCCAGCTCTCAACTTTGCTTTTCCTTTTCAGAGTAGCCTGAGGTTTTTCAAACAGAAACCAGTGCCAGAGCTGTCCATTCCTTCCCTCTTGCATCTCTGATTCTCAGCACACGCTCCCTCAGTCGCCACGAACTGAAACCCTGCTGGGGAACGGTTAGCGTCAGCATCCCAGGAGGTGCGGCTCGGTTTGTGAAAGACGCGTAGCATGGCAGTGAGCCGAGGCCGATCCCGTTTTAGCAATTCTTTGGACGCTATGGCGCCAGGCTCAGAAGAGTTCTCTTCTTTGGGTTGGCTTGGTGATTGGTTAGCGCGCTATTCTAGATTCCGGTGCCCAGCTCTGGGTTGTTGCTCCCAGTCCTTAGGAACCCAAGGCATTTCCGTGCGAGCTCGCTGCTTACACACCTGTGTGCGTAACACCTTTGTGATGGCGTCACAAGGCATTTCACAAATGAAACACTTTAATAGCGTTACAGTGGGCTCCTAAGTCTCATTGATTCCAGATCCCTCGGGCGGCTTGGAGAATCACAGCTTCAGGTTCTCCCATGGAGGAACAGCTCAAATGGATAGCACCCTTCTTTTGGAGTCTAATCTTATGCATCCTGAGTGTTGCAAGGGGGTCACTGGGTTGCTACAGAAACTCTGGATCCTGTGGTTATCAGGGGACAAAGGATCCTGAAGTGGGCTCGGGGGGAAGAAAGGTGCTGGCTGAGTTGGTTTGTACCAGAGGCTGGTGTTATAAAAAGAGGGGAGGTTGGGGCAGATGCAAAAGCCTGTGTCAGGTGTTCAGAACCTTCCTCCTGTCTGGCAGAGGCAGTGGAGAATAAATCAACTGTTTGTATCCCTTTGGGACAATGCGGGGCTGTCTCTCTTAAGGGTCTCCTGTGCCATCATCCCTGGCTGGGAAGGGTCCCAGATACAGTAGACCAGAGATGGCAGGATTTGGGGAGGCCACGCATGCAATATAGGGGTCTCAGGAGCTGCATGTCTGTATGGGCAGCCGTGGGGTTGCTTCACTGCTACTCTACGAGGGAATAGAGCAGAACCTCTCGTGGAATTAAATGCTTCCCCGAGCGTTGTTCTGGGGAGCCTTTCCAGTGACGTCAGTGGGATTTGAGCCAGGCCCTCGTGTGTGTGTGTCACTAGCTGTCCTGGGTCTGTTTCACTGTCGCATGTTTGTTTGTTCCAGTACTACGCCTACCTGTATTCCTACGTGATGCCACAAGCCATCCGTGACATGGTAGACGAATACATCAACTGTGAGGATATTGCCATGAACTTTCTAGTCTCTCACATCACGAGGAAACCACCCATCAAGGTAAAGCCCCAGGCAGGAGTGTCATACAGTTATTTATTCTGATCCGGTAGAAATGCACCTATCTCAGCTCTGGGCACCATTAGCAAGAGATGGATGGCCAGCTTCAAGACACCTTCCACTGAATAAGGGAAACCCAATTTGCTCATTCTCCACCTCTCACGTAAAGGCCTTCATAAATAGATGCACCTTGCAGCACACAGGAGGGGTCATTAAAATGGTTGGAACTGCTCAGTAAGAAGCCTCAAGACCCCTAGAGCTGGGGGGATGTCTCTCCATGGCTGTCCACTGCAGGAAGTGTTTGTCTCTGAGCTGGGCAGGACCCAGGCCAGGGAGTCTCAGGGGGTCCGAGTCGACGAGTCCACTTGCTCCTGAGCGGCTCCAAAGGAGAGGCTCTCTGTTGTGGAGCGTGTTTCTTCAGAACCTCCAATGGCTTCTTCCTGTCTCATAAACTGGGAATCCTAGGGTCTGTTTGTGCACCTGGGTGAAGAGAGGTAATGAGGCTGTTAGACCAGAGAACAGTGGGTCCTGCCCCTTGTAGAAACGTGGTGTTGGATGTCCCAAAGCGGTAAAGGGGCCTGGTTTTCAGAGGGTGGGTGCTCCATACTTTCCAAAAATCAGACCCTTCATGATATCACTGGATGGCTGCCCCAAAAGAGGGGCACTTGAAATCACTAAGTACTCCTGGAAATGTAGGCCTGTGTCTGCAGTCCCCAACGGTCGCAGTCCCAGCGCAGCAATCGGATTCACTGCTGGTACTTTTCATCAGAGTGTCTCCGCATCTTAACACAATGATTCATAGCAACCAACCGTGAGGGAATGGGAGGTTAGAGGTGCATGCTATATTGTATGTTGCAGGCTGTGAGAACAAGGCTTGTTTAGTCTGAAGAAGAGTGAGGGGGGATTTGAGAGCGGCCTTCAACTACCTGAAGGGGGTTCCAGGGAGGACGGAGCCAGGCTGTTCTCGGTGGTGGCAGAGGACAGAACAGTGAGCAGCGGTCTCAAGTCACAGAAGGGGAGGTCTAGGTTATATGTTAGGAAAAACGTTTTCCTTAGGAGGGTGGTGAAACACTGGGATGGGTTACCTAGGGAGGTGGTGGAATCTCCCCCCGTAGAGATGTTCAAGGCCTGGCTTGACAAAGCCCTGGCTGGGATGATTTAGTGGGAGTGATTCTGCTTTTAGCAGGGTTTGGACTAGATGACCTCATGAGGTCCCTTCCAACCCTCATCTTGTGTGTTTCATAGGGCTTGGGTTCTAGTCTGGCCCATGTAATGTAGGAACCTCTTTTGTTGTTGACTCATTAGCATTTGCTTTCGAACACAAGCAAGAATGGACTCCGGGCACCTTCTGTTCAATATCACCTCTGCTCAGATCTACAGACTGTCTCTCCAGTCTGTGAAGACCAGCAGCATTGTCCAAGCTCAGAGCTCGGAGACTGGTCTCTAGCGTTCCAACCGAGGGGTGCCACTGTCTAGCTTAACACCTTGGTGTCTGATCTTCAACGCACTTATGCTAAGCAATAGCGGTGGCCAATTGGAAATAATTCAGGCAAACTCCCTGAACTCTCATTAGCCAGAACTTGCGTAGTTGAAGCCTTTCTAACAGATTTCGAGGTCTGCAATCAATAAAGGCATTTGTTAAATACCCAACCCTCCCCTAAAGCTTGGTGACTGACCTATTTTTAGTTGTCTTCCTGAAACACCCTCCCAAACCCCTGAACACAAAAGATCTTAGCTCAACACTGTTCCAAAATCAATAATTCCATTTTAGAGCTACATGTGTTAGGTATAATAGAAGTCCAGACAGTTCTTTTCCCATCTGAATTTACACATTAGTCCCGTGGTAGGCTGGATTCCTTTTCTTTTAGGCGGGTGGAAGGTAAAGAGCTGAGAGTGGCTTGATTAGGAGGTGGGTAGTGTGCTTTGTGAATCCACACCTGCTTCGTTCCAAGCATCATTTACCTGGGTGCCAACGATCTCCTTTTGTATGGGCGATTCCCATCTGTTTCAGGAAACAGGGAATCTGCATTGTAATTCACTCACTGCAAGACGACCCTTCTTACACTTGTCTTTCCTGCGTTGGATGATTATTAGCTAGAGTCTGTCCCCAGCAATGATGATCAAGTCTTGATTGTTCTTTTGGCCTTTCAGATCAGCTGTGAAGCTTGGGGGTTTGGTGGGCGCTGGACCAGCTGCTTCATCTAGGAGGCATGTTGAGCTGAGGGCATGCTGTCTCTCTGCATTAACATCTAGGCTGATCTGTGTTACGGCAACTGATGGGCAGAGAGAGGTGAAAGCTGGGAAACTTATCTGTAGTGTGCTCCTGCTGCGCCTGGACAACAGAGATCACGATTCTCGACTCAGTCTGGTTGTCAATGTCTCCATCTCTCTGGACATCTCACTCTCACTTCCTTCTCCTACCCCACTGAGCTTGAGCACCCCTCTGATCTGTGCTGTTTGTTACCTCTACCCATCTTCTCTTGGTACCTTCTTCCATGCTGTGTTTGGAACAGTCTCTTCCTTAAAACATACGTACTGTCTTCCATAAAGCCCTCCAGAAAGCACCTCTGATAACAGGTTCTTACCCGGCCACTCTTCGTCTTAGCTGCATGGTTGATAGATGAACCCCGGGAAAAGCCTTGCATCAGGTCTTGTGTGGGCGTCTTGGTACGAGAAGCATCAAGCGTGTGCTGGGGCTTGATAGGTGCTTGCCTGGATGCATCCTGGTCCCATTCCCAGCCATGACATCATTTCAAGCTGACCAGGACAGAGAATCTGTGTTGAGAAGGGAACCAGGCAACAGAGCTGCATTGGCTGAGAGTACTGAGGGAGGAGAGAGGGGAACAGAGAAGGTGGGAGAATAAGAGGAATGAAGAGGAAAAGGAGATTGCGTGATTTGCATTTTCAAAAACAGTTCAGGTAAAAATAGATTCTCCCTTTTCCTGGCATTCCTTTCCCAAGGAAGCCACCACAGCTGCAGATGCCAGATGGCTGTTATGGGAGCAGGCGGGAGGGATGCATATGAGATGGGCTCCCCAGTAGGGTGTGGTCCATGCTGTGGAAAAGTTAAGAGGAAGTTGCCAGTTGGGGGTTCAGTCAGTTCAGGCCAGGAAAGCAACAAGGAACTTCACTTTCTCACGCTGTTTTGATACATGCCACTCCCTTCTCACCAGAAGATGCTGAGAGCAAGAAACAGTGGGATGATGGAGGGAGCCAAAATTTTAGAGCCATCAAGGAAGAGCTGGATTTCTCCCTTATAATAAGATGGAGGGTTAGGGTGTGATAGATCTCTGCCCCCCTCCTCTTCCCATCCAAACTGTGTCTTCCATCTCTAACGAGGATCTATTTTCTTCCTTACTTGCTCATGTTCCTTCCATATATTTCAGTCAGATTGCTGGGAGCCACTGTGCCGCGGGGAAAGGAGTCTTCTGCCTGCCAATGGCTTATCTGAGCTTCCATTTCCTCTAGCCTGGGCTTTCGATTGTGACATAGGAAGGGGAGCCAGCGTCTTTCCATAACTCAGACTCTTTCCCAGCAGCCCTAGGCAGGATGCTAACTGTGTATCCTCCATGCGATAGAGCCGTTCTGCCACGGTATCTGATCCTGGCTGACTAGAAAAACCAACTTTTCAGTGGTTTATCGGGGGCTATCCTGGTGACAGGAAGTGTCTGTCTCCAATTGTGCGTTTATGTGATGGATTCCCCAGGGGTAGGGTTGGATAAATGAACTTAAGAAAGCAAAGAAATAAAACTTCCCGTGAGCTCAGTCTGTGCCTTTGGTGTTGGAAGATTTACATTGGCTCCCAGATCCAGACTATCTGAATGCTTCCCCAGTTAATCAGAATGGAGAAGCAACGTCCCCAGCACGCATGAGTTTGCGGGGAAACCAAATCAAAGGAAAATGGATGTATCGGGACTGTTGCCAGTTCGGATTGAGGAGCAGAGCTGTGAGGGGAAGGGTTCACGGGCCACAGGCCTGGAGTAGCCAGCAGGTGCCATATGTGATGACGGAGGTGCTATGGCCGAGGCATTCGGGGATCCAAAGCTGGAACACCAGAGGGATGTTGCCAATCAGGACACAATTGCATTGCGAAAGGAGGAAATGAATGTGGCATATGAGGACAGAAGTACATTAGCACAGGACCCATGTTGGGACTAACAGGAGATGAGGCAGATCAGTATTGGTGCGTTAGCTGGTGGGGTGGAAGCCTGCTGGGCACTCACCCATACAGCTCCTGCCTCGCCCTGAATTCACCACTCGTTATTTAAAACGTTGAGAGTAATCAGCGGTGCCAAGCACGGTCCGTGTGTTACTGAGAGGCTGTCCAGGTGCGTAATGTAAAGGTGGAGATGGTAGTGGGCCTCTTCTTGGGAGTGGAAAAGGAAGCGAACCTCTCGTTCCTCAAGGACATGTTTCCCGGGGGGTAGACAGGCCTCCACAGGCTCCTCTCAGCTGCTCTTCCAAGGCAGTGGCCAAGCAGCATGGAGCTTTCACGGCTCCCAGCGTGTCTCTGAGTAGCTGTAGAAAGCCGTCTGCTAGCAGCTATGGCCCTTCCCGACTGCTGAATGTGGGAATGAAGGAGGAGGGAATATATATTCTCTGCTGGATTTTCAGCAGCTGCGTCTCTCTCCCTACCCAATTAGACACACAGGCATGGCCACATTACTAGATAGGATCAAACCAGGGATCCATCCAGCCCAGGATCCTCTCTCTAAGTGTCTGGTTCCTGTCACCTGCAGGTGCAAAAAGCCCGCTAGGGAGAGGGAACCTGTGAAAAGGGAAGTTGCTTTCCAACATCCATCAGCTAAGCTGGTTTACGTCCTGAGACAGGAGTGTTTGTGTCAGATGTAAAATGTACATGTCCATGTTCTGTGTAATGTGGCTGGATGGTGTCTCATTACCCAGAGAAATGCCTAATCCTTTTCCCAATTCTGCCGCACGCTTGGCCCCAATGACATCTAGTGACAGTGAGTTCCCCAGGTTGTGTGCATCCTGTAGAGAAGTATTTCCTTTCCACCTCCATTTTAAATGGGTTGCTCTCAGTTTCGCTGATGTTCTCTAGCAACGCCCAGTTTCTCCTTTCTGTACCTTCCATTCTGCATTGTTTGTCGTACCATTCTTTGTCATGTGCCGCATTGATTGGGTCCTCTCCGAACTAAATACTCCCAATCTTTTGTGTTTTGCGGACCAAGAAAGCATTGCATTCTGGACAGTGAATGGGGTGGGCATGCAGGACGTACAGTCAGAAGAGGCAGTGTGAAATTGTAGACATCTACTTGAAGCTGTCCCACCAGAGGCTGGGATACTGTCTCATCTCACAGGCGAAGTGGGCTTGGCTCTGGTCAGAACTTAGATGAGAGACCTCAGAGGAAAGCCCTGCTGCTGAAGGAAGTTGTGTTGATGATTTTCTCCCCCACCCCCGCCCCCCCCCCCCGTGTCCAGGGCATTCCTGAGGCTTGTGCTGCTGCAGGACCGATCGTTAGTGAAACGGCAAGCGCCGGTCCTGAACGGAGCACTCGGTTAAAAGTTGTTCTTGGGGCTGCTGGAGATCCTGGCTTTTGCACGAATCGGGTTGTCAAACTGCTGTGGTTTTAGCTGGCGACAGCATTCCTTTTCGGTCCTTCACTCCCCTCTCGGTGGCTGCACCTTGCAGAGGCCACGTCAGCAATTGCTGTATGCGTAGCTCTCGAGAGAACTCGGGGCCGCTTGGAGCAGCCCGTCGGGTGACGCTGTTTGTTCCTCTCTTCCCAGGTGACCTCACGTTGGACCTTCCGCTGTCCCGGCTGCCCTCAGGCCCTGTCGCACGATGACTCACACTTCCACGAGCGACACAAGTGCATCAATTTCTTCGTCAAGGTGTATGGGTACATGCCGCTTCTGTACACCCAGTTTCGTGTGGACTCTGTCCTCTTCAAGACTCGCCTGCCCCATGACAAGACTAAATGCTTCAAATTCATTTAGGAGGGGTTTCCGGGGGGGGGGTCCCCTCAGCACGCTGGACAGTGGCGAGAGACTGAGGGGTGACGACCTTTGCCCAGTATCGACCGTGAGGAAAAGCAAAAGGAAAATCCTGGGTTCTAATCCATGCGTTCTACACGCCCGCCCAGAGTAACTCCGCCGAGTAAAGAGGCGCTGGACCAGGTGACCTGCCGGGAGACACTTCCTAGGGATGTACACTGAGGAAATGGAGACTTTGTTTAGGAGCTCAGCTAGTCCGTTAGCCAAGGGCAACCATTTTTTTAATTATTATTATTTAAAAATGAAAGTGTTTTAGATTTGCTGCGTGAGGCTTTTTTTTTTTTTTCTTTTTTGGGGGGGTCGTGGGGGAGCTGCCTGTCTTATCCTGTGTGGGGAGCTGTGGAGGAGAGAACACCCTGTGGAGGGGCCTAGCTGGGGAGAGGCAATTCCCCCAGCCCCAAAGCAGCACCTGTGTCTGTCCATTGTCCTCTGTGCTCTCTCATTTTTTCGGGGTAGGTTGCAGTCACACTTGCTTTCTTCTCAGGCTCCTAAACCCTCCCCATGTGGATTGTGCCAGGGTATACCAGTCCGGTGCAAGCAGCCGGCTGTGCTCCTCTGGTGTGGTGTTTCTGGTTTATCTTTTGCTGCGGCTCCTGAAGACAATCAGGTGTTGCGCATTGCTGAGATTTCCTCTCCTTCCCCTGCAGCTGCCCTCCCACCTCACCTCCTTTTCACATCCCAGAGAGGGGAGATCAGGGGAATTCCGGGGGTTCCCTCTCCAGCTCCAGGCACCAGATCGACAAGGTGGCCTCCTTCAGCCGCCAGACATTCGGTTACCTCTGCACACGCTCAGCCCGCCCTTGAAGTTCCAAGTCCAGATCTTCTCTGTCATGGTCTCACTCATGGTGACATTTCCATTCCTGCTCCTCACTGCTCAAAAGCTATTAACCTACACCCACTTCGAAGGCCTTGGATCCTATTTGGGAATCTTAACCCTCTCTCTGGTGGTGGCACACGCCTGCGGTAAGCAGCAGGGTGCTGTGTCCTGCGGCGGTCCTGAGGCCTGTGGTTTTCTGAAGCCTTTTTAGTCGTAATTGGAGCTGGGATTTTGATATGAAATTCTTTCTGTTTTAGCCTTTTAGCGAAGACATCAGGAAGTTTCCCCCTCCTCTGGGTGCTTCATTTGCTGGAGCAGGAGATCTGTGCCGAAAATGGCATGAGATTTGTCCCACGGGTTCTGAGGGCTCATGGTTAGTTGAGTAAAGAAGGCAAAGAAGTGGGGCAGCGGTCACGCACACAAGTGAGGAGGGAGCTGTTTGGGTAGCAGGAGCGATGGCCACTGCTTTGCTAGGCGATGCATGGGACAGTGGGGGACATCTGCACCAGAATAAAAGAATGAAAACCTTGTCACGTCCCAGAACTTGGGCTCCAGCCCAAGCGCAAACACCTCCGTGGCAATTTTGGAGCCTGCTGACCCAGGCCAGCCAAGAGTGGCTGTGCAGAGAAGCTGGACTTGCGCTGGTGATGAGCAGGGCTTCCCACTTCCTGCTGCTGGGAACTGGAGGGTCAGAGTCCATAGGACCCACAGTGCTTCTGTTGGGATTGTTTCAAATGCTTCTCTTCTTCCTGGGCGGGGGGAGGGAATAAACCCTCTGTGCAATGCACAGCTTCAGACCACCAGGAAGACCTAAAGCAGAGCACCAGCGGGAATGACTGATTCCCAGGATCACGCTCATCACGATGTGCTCACTTGCCCACACCACCCACTGCGGCCAGAGAAGACTCCAGCAGCGTTCCCCCCTAAAACCACCTCTCCTGCACACGCACCGCATGCCGCCACACCAGGACTCTTCCTCATCCACAGCTGCCTACGGAGGGATTGCACTGGAGTTTAACACGAACTCCTCATCCTCTCCCGAACCCTGCTAACTGTCTAGTCTGCTCTGAGCCAGCTCATCTTCCTCTGAAGCAAACAGCCTTTGATCTGTGCATGGGCCTCTGTGTTCCCTCGCTCCTCGTTCCCTGCCGTCTGCCGGTTCTTTATTTCCTCCTTTGCCCTCCCCAGTGGCACTCATTCGTTTCCTGTAACGCAAGGCGAAGGGCTCCCTATTTCTCCTTTTCAGAGAGACTGACCATGCCGCCTAAATTGTTCTCCTTGATTTTTAAAGGCACCCTGCAAAGACAAAGTACCCATGTCCCAGTAGCTCCATCGGCATATATTCATTGTCCCCCGTTGCCAAGAGGGGGAGTTCAGCCCATCGTTTTATACAATCATCCCTTAATATTATCCTGTTCTCTCGCAGACACTGATGCTTGCTAATGCAAGTGCCATCCCAAAGACCAGAGTCCCATGGTCATATGGAGCTAAACAAAGGGGTTTTCTCTTCCACTGCTATGTCTCTGAAAGTCTTTGGGCAGGCCTGAAAGCAGCCAGCACCAGCCATGTCAAAAGCTGCTTTCCCTTCCTTTCCGGGTACATTCCTTCCTCCTGCTCGTACCAGCCCATAGCCCTGCAAATCCTGGTGTTCGGATGAGCTGCCCTTGCAGAACTGTCTATGTGAGCGGTGCCCTGGGCCATCAGCAAACGTTTTTTCTGCTCCACATAGATGCCCATCACGTGCACCAAACAGACGAGCGGAGACAAATCTGTCATTCTCTGGCGCCGAGTAACCACAGGTGGTTGGTTGTTGTGGTGGATGCAACGCTTTGGGAGAGAACTACGACTTCCAAGTGGACTGCGCCCCTTTAACAACAGGGGGGCCATTCTCCAAACTTTCCAGTTGTTTTGGTGGTTGGGAGGGAACCACTCACTACTGAATCGCCCCCGACAGTCAATTTGTTATCCTGTTGTGAACTGTGACATCACAGAGCGAGAGCCTGGTGGAGCAAGGAGGGATGACGCAGCACCTACAGGATTAAGAGCAATGCCCATTTTTATGGCGTAATCTGCCAGATGCCCTGCTTTTCCCCATCTCAGGGGCGTTTGGCATATATCAGTAAGGGAACTGGCTTGGCACTTGAGCTGTGTTTTAATTGTCTTTTCATGTTGAGCACTATCTACACGTCTCATTTTCACTAGCTAACATCATGTCTCCGGTAAATTTAGTTGAAAGATCTGGGATTGCTGTTCATGGCCGTGTTTCAGCTGGTTGTCCATGTAAACACTGCAGAAAATCTGAGCCCAATGGTGGAAACGCCCCCCAACTCCCCCCCGCAGTTCTCCACTGGATGCATAACTATTACCCATCATGCCACGCTGTTAAGTGCAATGCGCCTGTTTCCCCGGAGAGACGAGGACACATCGTTTCGTGTCTCTTTATGTTTCCCAGCACTGTGGAGTGTAAAGAACCAAGATCAATGTTCTTTAAATTTGTTCTTAGCCACGAAAATACCAGGCTCTTGAAACAAACCCTTCGAAAAGTAACGGTCCTTGAAATGAAACAAGCGATCAGTGATCGATAGTGAAGGAACACATGGCGGCATCTTTCCGCTCCCTCCTGGTGCACCAGACTCTTTGGCAGGAATGATCCTGAATTCCCAGCACTACTGACGAGTCTTAAGTTCACCGAAAAGAATCACAAACCTTTCTGCTTTGTCTTCGTTAATTGATTCTCCTTGGGTGTAAAGAAAATGTTGATCTCGTATACGTCGCTCGCTGCCTCATCTCTCTCCTGTACCCTCCCTCCCACAGGAAGCAAGCAAGAATTTGGAAATGGAGATGAACGCAGACGACTGTGGATTGCACTTTATAACAAAAACTGTAAAATAGAGAGATATAGATATATAAAAACTTGTGATCAAATTATTTTCAAAATCTTCGGGGCGATTTTATTATTCCTATGGCAGGCTGACATATACCAAGCTTGAAGATGTGCATAATAATCAAAAGACGGGTGTGACACTGACCGACTTGCATTGTTGGGGGTTTTTTGAATGCTGCTACTACTTTGCTGGTATTAGCAGATACACTGGCCAGGAGGCGTCATTTTTCTTGACAAGCATTGCAGTCCGAGCCCTTAGAGCGGGAATTCTGGCAGCTCAAAACCTGAAACTCTCAATGTTGGTTTGTTACTGGATGTTTGTTTCCATTTGTTTCTTTAAAAAGCCGGTCAAATGTGTAAATCAAAAACCAAAATGGTTCTGGGCCTTCCCCAGCCCAGTCCTGTTCCTCTCCACATCCTTCCTCAGTGCTATCCGGAGTTCCAAATGCTCTTTTCATCTGAACGAGAGAACTCTAGCATCCCTCTACAAAGCTGTTGCTGTAGTGCTCCCAGCTGTGAGTTTACTGGGGTCCTGCACAGCTAGATGTGAAAGGAGGAGACAAGAGGCTGCATGTGCTTCAACAGCTAACGGAGGGATTGCATCTTTCTAACGCCAATATGGCCCACTTGTCTAGCTGCTAAGGGGACACTGTGTGGTGGGCTGGGGTGTGCGCTGGGTCTCCGTGGCAATCAGGATGGAATTCAGCTGCCAGAACTGGGGGGAAACAGCTCTTTCTCCTAGCAGCAGAGGTCTCCTGATATCTCCTGGAGTCTGCTGTAGGTCCAGAACATCCCTTGCCACTCTCCATTCACTACTAGGAATCAGGCAGCTCTCCTACCTCGAAGGCAGCCTTGCAGATGCGTTTCCGCAACGGTCACAATGGACTGGCCCTGTTACACGGCTTGCTGGTCGGTGCCACGCCGGCTTGCGGCACCTTTTCACCTGCGGAGCAGCGTATGGTGCCATCAGGAGCCGTTCGGGTTTTGGAGAAGGAGCGGCCGGTGCGGCTGTTGCATCATGGCTTATTGCAATCTGTATTTCAGCAGCTATCAGGAGGGGTCAGGCAGTCAGAATTAGCCAATCAGCTGCCTCCTTATATTTTAAGCACAGTGAATTTCTCACCAGTGCTTGGGGCATGCACACCCGTTCATGTCCAGCACCCGTGGGTGAAATGATACCACCTCTGTCTGGCCCACCACGTGGTCTCCGTTTCTCCCCTCTCTGGAACGTAAGTGGTGCAGTTCTTTTCTTTCTGCTACTTAACATCGGAGTGGGGAGCTAGGCCAGAGGGCTCCCTGCTGATAAAGTAAGGACTTTCTGGGGCTATGCGCGTCTCTGGACACGTTCCCTGTAAATAGCATCTTCTACTTCAGTGGAACCCAACTGACTGTGTATTGTTACGGTACCATCTTTTCGGTTAACTCCCAGCGTCCTCACCGGGATCTGCCCCCTGCCCTGTGTTTGTGTTAACTGCTCTGTGAGCATCAGGTTTTAAATGGCTGTAAAATATTTTTAAAAACAAAGACAAAGTCCCCCCCAACACGAGCACAATATTCATATGTGGGATTTTGTAAAAGGATCAAATAAATTGCGAGTTTAACTTGAGAGTGTTTGCGCGTTTCTCTCTCTGATGGAGAAGAATGGGAGCTGCCGGTATGGGGTACACGAGCCTTGCTCCCTTCTACCCCCTCTGGGCACCATCCGCCCCAGCCAGACCAATCCAGAGACCTAGTACAGGTTTTGGGGGGTCATCCTTGGCTGCTGCAGCACCCCTTGAGGGCTTGTGCCCCATAAACACATGCTGAGTGGGAAAGCCATGGTCTTAAACTAGGGCAAACCAGGCTAGAGAAATCGCCGCAGGTCTCTGCAGCAGAGATGTCACTGTGCATCCAGGGCGGGAGCTCACAGCACGGGACTGGCCTGGTGAGACCCCAGTCTGCCCCTTACTGCCGAGCGGGAGGGACAGAGACGCTGCTGCATCCTCTCCTGTCATGGTCCAGCTGGCAGCGCTGAGCAGGGAGGGAGGACGGCGCATGTGTGGGAGTGAAGGAACGCAACAGCCTGATAAAGGGAGCAGCCCCCCACCCTCACAGCCATTGACTGAGCCCACCTGTGACAACTGCCCCAGCTTTAAAGAGATGAGAGACCAATGGGTGCGTGGGGGAGACACATGCCTCTCCCTCTTCAAGGAGGAATGATGTCTCCTGAACACGCCCTTCCCACCCTCCCAGGGGACACCAAAGGTGGGAAGCGTTTGTCAGGGAGGGAGGGTAGAGGGCTTTAGGAGAGCATCCAAACTCCTAGGTATTTAGCTCTCCAGTCTGCTGGGTGCCCTCAAACCAATCATATCACCACCTGGTGCCTCAGTTTCCCATCTGTAAAATGGGGCAATGATGCTGCCCTCCTTTCTAAAGCACTTTGTAGTCTGCTGGGCCAGTGCTGCATGCTTTCCCATGTTGGGGGGCGGGGGGGGGGACAGAATCATGGCTTGCTATAGAGGCTGATCCCCCCTCTCCCCCCCTGGGGATTACACAGGCACAGGAGGGGGTGAAAAACCCCGGGAGCAGACCGTTGCTGGGCAGGGGGGTGGACAGATCTGAGTGTGATGATGGGTGCCCCCAACACAGACACACACTCTCAGGCCACTTCAAGCACTGGTAACACCCACCCATAAACTCTGGCCCCGCCTCCACAAAAATGCCCCCCCTCCCCCAACTCCTCTTCCTCCCCCTGCACCCCTGACACTCCTGTGGGCCTTCACAGGACCCAGGGGCAATTGCAGCAGTGATGTACCCTGCTCACGATGTCCCAGCCCTGGGAGGGGCACAGCCAGGGGCTCCTCATTCTCTCCTCCCCGCCTCCTGGGGTGGTGGCAGCCAGACATGGACCCCCCCCCCCCCCAGTGGCATGCCTTTTCTTCTGCCATCTCACCACCCTCTTCCCCAAAGCCAGGCCCTCCCCCAGGAAGCCAGTGCTGGAGCTGGGGGGAGAATACAGATTTCTGGTTCCCGGTTGCCCACCGGAACCATGCACTGAGCCCATAGAGACAGCCGGGGGACCCTGGGCCAGCGAGGTCAATGGCAAAACTCCCATGGGCTTCAAGCGCGCCAGGCTCCCCGCCGGCTGCTGTCGCTGGTCTGGAAATCCTTTGGGAGTGGGGGCCGAAGGGCCTTTCTCAGGATGGGGGAGTCGGTGTCGCTGGAGGCAGAGGATTGACGGTAACGGTTACGTGTGCAGTTGTCTGAAGGCTATAGATTCTCTCGACTGTATGCTCTCTAGGGCAGAGGTTGTCTTCCTCCATCTACATAAAGTGCATTGCACGCCCTTGGTGGGAGGAGTGTAAAAAAGTGATGGACCTGAGCTGGTAAGTTCCCGCTGGAACTAAGTTAGGGCTGACTTTGTCCCAAGATGGCCACGTTAATTTTCACACATCCATTTTGTAGGTTTGCTTTAAGCATGTGGAAGAGTGTGTGCATGCCCTCTGCCTGGGACCCGTCTCCTCACCACTTCCATTCCTGTGAACTTTTGAAATCCTTGCCAGCCTGTTGCTGGATCATGCACTCTCCTTATAATGGGGCAGCGTAAAGGCTGCGGTGGTGGCTTTTAGATAAGCCGTAACTGCTTTATGGCGTGAGAAGAAGAATATACTTGGGGCGGTTGAGCACTGCAAGCTATTCCTCTGTCACGTTTCTATTAAACAGTAAAAAAATACCATGAAGCAAAGCACAAGTAGTGGAGACACCACAGAGAACAACCTCCAGAGTTGATGACAAACCTTCCCTGCAGCGAGAAGCAATTTGTACCAAGGACAACACAAAATAAAGAACAAGTTTCCCACTGGGGAAATGGCAAGAACCAGCACTGATGAGATGAAGTTGTAAATACAGTGCGAGATTGATCAGAAAGAAAGGAAAATAGCAAAGCTGGGTCGCTGGTCCCCGGTGAGCTCCGTCCGTTGCTGAGATTTTGTGTAGTCTTGCCTCCCGGTTTGATCCTCACTTGGAACTGAAATAGTCTGCTTCTGCTCCCAGCAAGGTCATTTCAATTTGCAGAATGGCACATTGCTGTAACCCTGTGTGTATCTAATTGGGTAATGGGGTTTTTTGTCCTGCCAGCGATGTGCAGTGTTAGGGTTATTTTCTTGCCTTTGGGCAGGAAGCCATCAGAAATTAGCACTCCAGTTTTAGCTGAGATGCCTTTAGTGCAATATTAAACAGAACGAACACGCACAAAATAAAGTGCCCTGATGTTGGGAAGAGGAGAAAGAAATACACTACAGTGAAAGGAAATTCCAAACTGCAACGCTGTTCTTCACACTGTCGCAGAAAAAGGCTAACATCATTCTTGGGTGTAGTAGGAGAAACGTTGTAAACACGACAGGAGAGGGAAGTCATTTGCTCTGCTGCGCACTGATTAAGTCTCAGCTGCAGTATTGGGTCCAGGCCTATGAGCCACATTTCAGGAAAGGTGTGGACAAATTGAAGAAAGTCCTGCGAAGAGCAAGAAAAATTGTTGAAGATCTAGAAAACACGGCCCATGAGGGAAGATTGAAAGGTTAAAAAAAAAAGAAAAAAAAAAGTTAGTTTACTCTGGAGAAGCGAAGAATGAGAAGGGTCATGTGACCCAGGCCTCCTGGGGTAACCAGCTGCATATGCAACGATTAGGGCAAGCTGCAAAAATGAGAGCCAAATTCTCCAAAACCTGATGGGTGGCATTTAAGCCAGACTACCAATCAGTGACAAATCATGCTTCTAATTCCCCACACTGATTATTCAGAAACATAACAAAGCATAAACGGCCCCCTTTATTGCATTCCAACTCCTGGTTGCTAACTAGCCACTGGGTTTAGTAAAGAGACAAGTTGCTCACAACTCCAAGCTCTTTACTCAAAAAGGTTTCTCCTGACCCCAAAGGGCCAGCCACATCACAGAGGGGAATATAGATTCGGATCGTACCCAAAATACTACGCTGCCAACCAATCTTTTAATAACTAAAACTAAAGATTTAATATAAAAGGGAAAGAAACAAAATATGAGATGTTAAAGGGTCAAAGTGAATCACATATGTATAAATGATTAAGAGTCCATGTAAAGCAAGTCCTTGGAAGATTTTGGAGTTTGCAGGTTTGTTCAGTTCCTCTGGTAGACATCCAGCATCTGGTTGGGCCTCAGTCTTTTGTTCAGTTGCAGGTGAATAGATCCAGATAGTAGGTATTGGCTGACGACAAACTGGAGATGGGAGCATCTCCTTTTATCACTGCTGGCCTTCCCCATGCTGTGTGGAGTTTTTTACATACCAAAATGGCATTGAGTCACATGGTCAGTCTGGGTGACTCGCTCAGCAGGTTTCTCTCTAGGCCCCTGTGGTTCCATTAATGGGCTATTTGTTGTTTCCAGGGGTGGTAAGGCAACGCAGCGGTCACGGAGATCACACGTTACGCAGGAGGAGGCTGAGCTGGTGCGTTTATTGTCGCGGTGGGCTCCGCAGTGCGAGCGTGGACAGGCCCGAGGTTCCTCAGCAAGGGGCAGCAGTTAGGCCCAAGTCGCCTTCCTGCTTACAACTGTAGCCCGAGATGCCCCGATTGGCCCCGACTAGCTAGCTCCCTGGCTGGGCTAGTCCTGAGACTAAGGCCCCGGTGGTGTGTGTGCGTGGTAAGTGGCAGTCTGCCCCAGGTAGCTCCTCTGCGGCTTTCCTGAGTTTGGCATACGGACTGCGACTTGACCCTGTCCCAGGCCTATTATATACCCCATGGACTCGTGCTGTTGACCCTGACAGCGGGTGCCTTGGTCTGGGGCGTTATCTGGTATGTCCAGCCTGAGCACAACTTTCACCATTACAGTAACTCAGGCAGTTGGCCTCAATGTTCCTCGAGTGTCCGCCCATGTCCAGCACAACGCAGCTGAATCATCACTATACCCCATAAAACAAAAGATACATAGAATAAGTCCCCCAATGCGCCCACTGCTATTTCTGCGGTGTGTCCTGGCGTTGTCTGATTGGCAGGAGAGGTCACGTTCCCGAGTTCCGAAGCCGCTGCTGCCGCCCTTGTCAACAGTGGTGGGCCCAGCAGGATCCAACTTATCAGGTTAAGACAATGTGAATGACTCAGGACTCATCGTCAACCGCTTCTGCTTCCATTCCTGTAAAGCATGCTCAAATTTATTTAGCAATGTTCATGACCATCTGGACCCGTCACCATTAAGGAGACAATGACTGTAGACATCCAGCTGGGGGAGTTCCCCAGAATCCCATAAATTGAAATAAAGCTACAACAAACATATTCCTAACTTTTATTACAGATATGACATCTGCACATAAACAGAATAATTCCTAGCACGTTACAACCTTTCTATCGGTACCAAACATGGCATAGCTCCTATGGATTATTGCAATTATTAAATATTAATATGAAAAACAACCATAAGTGGTCCCTTAAACCTGGACAGCATCACAACATGGTAATAGTTTTCAAGTACATAAAAAGCTGTTACAAGGAGGAGGGAGAAAAAATGTTCTATTTAACCTCTGAGGACAGGACAAGAAGCAATGGGCTTAAATTATGGCAAGAAAGGTTTTAGGTTGGACATTACGAAAACTTCCTAACTTTCAGGGTGATTAACCACTGGAATAAGTTGCCTCAGCTGGTTGCGGAGCCTCTGTCATTGGAGATTTTTGAGAGCAGGTTAGACAGACCCTTCAGGGATGGTTTACTCTAGATAATACGTAGTTCTGATCGAGTGCAGAGGACTAGAAGACCTCTCACGGTCCCGTCCCGTCCTATGATTCTAGACTCTTGTGCCTGTGTTTGTGAACTTTGGTGGCTAAAATTAGGCCCTGAAATCAATGTTTAAGTACCTATACGAAAACGGCCTGATATTCCAAAGTATAACCCCCACTGAAGTTGATGGCAGCTTTGCCTGAGTAAGGGTTCTCCGGGATTGGCCCATGGTAAATAATGGATTTTTAAGCACATAGGAGGATTCTGCCTGGCCATCAGCAATGCTGTGTCTCCCACAGAACCCAATGCATTTTCTAAAGCCATGGCTGGTTTAGTTGTGAGTTAGCCAAGGACCTGGTCTGGCTCCCACAGCAGTTGACGCTAAAGCTCCCACAAAAACCAATGCAAATATGATTTTTTTCAACGCATTGCCCTGTTGCTATAGTTTGGATCACTTGGAGAGCCTTTTGCCATCAGGTCCATCGGACCAGATTTAGCTACAATGAGGGCAGAGAACAAGGTATATTTATTTGGCCATGTTGATGTCTGACAGCGGGGGGCTCTGCTACTCTACCTCTCTCCATTTCTGTGGGGTGCGAGATCTTTCTCCCACCCTGAGACTAATTCCTCGGCTTCCCCTTCACAGCAGCCCAGAGCTTCTGGCAAGATGCTGCCCAGAGTAGCCCAATTGAAAATGACCAGAGTCTTGTTGAGCTCTGGGTCTCAGCCATGCGTTGGCCAATCTGCAGCCCCAAGGAGGCGGCCCCACATATTTTGCAGCATCAGGATTGAAAACTCCTTTTAAATAAGTCTGGAGAAATTGCTGTTTCTAGAACACTTCCATTAGCCTGGACCAGAATCTTCTCTCCATGGGCAGGTGGGCTTCTCAGGTCCTGGCGGTGGTGATTGCGGTTGATGCAGGAATCTGCTCTCAATCGCCACAGTTCCTCAATGAGCAATGTAAGAAATGTGATGTTCCTTCTGTACGGCGCGGGTGAGGTTATGGCTTGTGCATTGCATAAGGTTCTAGACATCTCCAGTGGTGGCACCACAGCGGGGTAGGTTACATCACTGGCACCTGGAGCATATTCGTGTGCTGGTGGGAATTTGGCGAAGAACCCCTAAATCAGTTCATGATTGGAAGGACGGGCTTATTGGGATTGGTCCCTGCCGAAAGCTTCACATTTCCAAAACTCTTTACAGATGGTAACTAATTAACCCTCACTAACCATCCATTAAACCTTCTTTGTGAGTTAAGTAAATAGTTGTCTTCACTTTGGAATGGTGAAGAGCTAAATTCTCAAAGCTGTGGGGGCAGAAACCTAGCTGGCTTCTAAACTGAGTGTGACAAATTTATGGAGAGGATGGTCTGATGGGACAGCCTAGTTTGGAAATTGACTGATCTTTGACTTCTGGTGGTGAATAGACCAATGACTTGTGATGAGATGTTTGATGGGTGGGTTCTGAGTTATTACAAAGAATTCTTTCTTGGGTGTCTGGATGATGAGACTTGCCCACAAGCTCAGGGTTTAATTGATTTCCATATTTGGGATTTGGAAGGAATTTTCCCCCAGGGCAGATTGGGAAAGGCTGTGGGGGGTTTTCGCCTTCATCTGTAGCATGGGGCATGTGACTCACTTGCTGGTGGATTCTCTGTATCTTAAAGTCTTTAAATCATGATCTTAGGACTTTAATAACTCAGTCCGAGGTTAGAGGCTTATTGAAGGAATAAGTGGGTGAGGTTTTGTGGCCTGTATTGTGCAGGAGGTCAGACTAGATAGATGATCGTACTGGTTCCTTCTGACCTTAGAGTCTATGAGTTTATTTAGGCATCCAACTTCCAGTAAAGGCAATGCAGGGTAGATGCCTGAATACCTTTGTGGATCTAGGAAGAAGTCACTTGCCCAAGGCCATGCAACCAATTGATGTCAGAATCCAACTCAGGAGTTCCTGGCTCCCAGCCTTCTGCTCAGCCCTCAGACCACAATGCACCTGCTCGATAATAAAGGAACTAAACAGAGAGCTTGGATAATATAAGCAATAACTATGTTTTGCAGTTATGTACGTAGCTGTCATTTGTTTGGGGCCTGATGCATGGTTTGGGTTGTTGATGGTGACACATTTCTAAATTAACTGCACACACACATGAGAAAGAGCTCGCTGTGCTTTCTGACAGTTCAGTTAGCACCTCTGCTTGGTGTGTAAAACAGCAAACGGAGTTTTACATTGTATAAAGACTGGGGTAGAAAATACAGAAAATATTATAATGCCACAATGTAAATCAGTGATACCCAATCTGAGCAAGAACACTATATTCCATTCTGGTAACCCCATCTCACAGTGGATTTAGCAAAAACAGAAGGGGATAGAAACTGACCGGAAAAAGTAGGAGCCTGGAAAGAGTGCTATGTAAGGAGAAAATTCAAAAAGATTATGACTGGATTTTAAATTAGAGAGGTGACAAATTAACGATGATAGATGGAAATGGAATAATGAAGGGTACAGAGAAGGGAAATCCCGGTGCTTAATTTACCCTCTCCTAATATGAGAACAAGGAAACATCTTCTGAAACTGTAAAGCAATAATTGTAAAAACGCTAAAAGCAGGTATGTGTGACTAAAAAACCCCTTACCTGTGCAACTCATTGCCACTAGATACAGTGAAGCCAAGAGTGTTAGTGGGGTTCAAAAAAAGAAGGATTAGACATTTGTTTGATTAAGGAGAATGTACATTCAATAAGGCCAGCAAAAGCTGTAGGTGACAAACCCTCCTGGTTCCAGGCATAAGCTAACCTCTAACTGAGGGAGTTAAAAAGAAAACTCCCTGGTGGGGAGATTTTTCCAGAGCTGTTGACTGTGGGGTTGCTTACACCTTCTTATAAAGCACCTGAGAGCATCTACACCGCCAGCAGTCTCATCGGCAGGGCAGGATTGATTCTGTGGGACCACTTGAATGGCAGTGGAGACCCATTCAGTTGAATCCAGAAGTCGATGCTGTTAATCCATCCCGCAAGAAGAGTAACATTAGATAGACCGACAACAGAGTCTTTAAAAGTGCCACAAGACTCTGTTGTCTTTCTACAATAGACTAACACGGCTACCCCTTTGGAATTAGATAGACTGGAGAGCGTTTCCCATTGGCACAGCATAGTGGGAACGCTGCGGTAAGTAGATGTTAGGAATTTAGCAGGAGAAGATACGCAAGCTACTCCACATACCTGCCGTCAACTGCCGACAAAACCCACCAGCAGTTAGACCAAGTTTGAGAACTGGCTAATATCGGAGGCAGGATAGCAGACTAGATGGACAGAACCTCCAGTTGGATCCAGTCTTACAATACCTCTGCCTGTAATTGAGCTAGAATAAACACCAAGGAGGAAGAGGTCATCATTAGATTTTTCTACTTACGACTGATCGAATGGGGGGGAGAGAGGAGGTTGGGTGTCAGGAAAACTACCCAAAACCAATGAGTTCTGCAGGCAGTCAAATTGTCTCCCAGGATGCGGTGAAAGCTTAATTGCTTGAGAGGTTTAAAACATGACAGGACAAAGTCCTGAAGAACATCTCAAAAGGTGCTGGCAAGGAGATAAAACCTCGTTAGTTGAACGTCCATCCTGCTGCCATCCAGAAGGACACATTTGCCTTATTTCTGTTTCAAACAATATTCTTGTTCGGATTAAATGTTGGTGGCTGACCCTGAAGTCCATAAGCCAAATCTTTATTACTTTCCAAACAACTGGTCCAAGATCTGATGTGGACATGTTTAGTTCTCTGTCGCCTCTAAAAGGGAGCCCAATTCCAGAATTATTCGTAGCCGTGCAACAGCGGAGGAGTCCCATTCATTTCCGGTGGGCCACTTTCCATGGCTGCATGACAGATGCAGCCTGGCTGGATTTGCTGTGTCTACTTGCTTGTAATTGTTTCTGTCTCCAAAGTGGGAAATACCGCGAAGCCCATGGCGCTATCAATCCAGAGTCTTCCCTGCTAGAAGCAGTCAATGGGCATAGAAAAGTCCAGGCCATTTCAGCAAGGAACACTAACTGCGTTTGCTTCTGATGCCACTTTGATGGCAAGAGATTCTTTGTTGAGCCCTTATTCTAGTGGCTCATATGATTTGCGAGTGGCAGCGTTCAAAGTGTTTTTGCTTTGGAATTACTGGGTATCTGGATTCTTCACCCCACTCCTGCACCAGTCTCTGTCTCTTCCAGATTCCTGTGGCCAGACAGAGCAGAACCTTCTTTCTTTCCATCACATTTGTCTTCTTACCACCTGTCAGCAATTGCCTGCTCACTGGACTAGGATATAAGGCCTGACAAAGGACTCCGAGTGGAGGCCAGCTCGCTGATGATGACACCCCATTTGTTCACCAACGCCGGGACTCTGCTTGCTGTGTGTTTGTGTGATGGCTAGCACAATGTGACACTGTCCCAGAAGTGGGAATGCCCAGTGGTCCACATCCATGGTGGGTTTTTTCAGTGAATCTCCATGCCCATTGTTTCTATGATTCTGTATATGATGGTAGGGCCTAGGCACTGTACAGATGCATGATAGGAGACAGATTCTGCCCTGAAGAGTTTACAGACAAGGCTAATGGTGGGAGGGGACACAGGTTAAATGATTTGCCCCAGGAGAATGGTGGAGTGAGAAATGGACGCCGGACCCTACAGTCTCCTGATGGGACAACAGCCACATTGTGGCAGAGTGAAGGGTAACCCTGGCCTGCAATCTGGTGGCCTGTTTTTCAGTGGTTAAAGTATAATAGGACGGGCCTCGGAACCCTCCTAATCTCCGGGCCCCCTTCATGCATGTGTGGGCCCCAGGTAGATATTTGCAGCCACTTCTCCGTACCACATGCATCAGTTATCGTTCCATAAAAATATTTATAATTTTGTACGGTGTTTGTCTATAGCAATTATTGTCACACACTAGCAAACACTGCATCACACAATAAGTATTGTGATTAACAACGGTGGGGCGTTAGGACCTGCCAGCAGCCAGAGCAGGGCGGAGCGTGTATTCCGCCGGATTTTTCTATTTTTAGGGGCCCCGGAACTCTGGCCCCTCAAATTTGGGGCCCCCGGAACTGTGTTCCAGTGCATTCCCCCTTACTTTCACCCCTGCTGTTTTTACTGGAGAAAGGTTGCCACAGGCTCAGTTTATGGAATGATTTTTAATATCCAGTACATCCTCCACTGACCTTACAGCATGACAAATTCTGCCTGAATGTGACTTTTCCAGCTGTAACTGCTATAATTTATTCAACACATAAAGCTTCCTATTGTGTCAAATAATTTTTACAGCTGGGACTCGCGTGACCCTGCTGATACGAGCCATAATGTCACAGTTACACATTCGGTGTGGTTTTTCCTTCATTGCATGATGGGTCAGCACTGTGGGCTGGGCGTTGGGTAGGGACAAAGAAAAAGGAATGAAAGACTAAAACACAGGAGCCATGTGACATATTCTCTTCTGCTGGGAGAAAACAATGTTTTGCTCTGTCCACCTACACAATAAAGAGCGCCTTCAATTTTCCATTTCAGCTGACACATTCCTTGATGAAAAGCAATTTAGCTGAAATTGCTCCTTGTGCTTCTGACTGTTAATGGCGTAAAACTGCAAGACAACTAACTTGTGTGAGGTTTAAATTTATTTAAAAAAAAAAAAACAACCCACCCTAAGCCCCACATTGTTATCTTTCTAAGGGCCCAAAACATGCTTGTGTTCCAGACAGAGTCTATTACAGTGTAAGATAGAAGATATCCGTAGGGAGAGGAAAATAAAAAAGCATTTACATTTAGGAAATTCTTCACAATGGAGGCAGGAGCTCCTTGGAGACTTGGTAATTTTTCTGTTACAAGCTCAGCTTCTTTTGTGGCAGGTCTATAAATTGGATAGCAAATTGGTTAAATGAAATGGGCTGAAACAAGAGGTCACTGGAAATGGCGGCAGGTCCTGGTGAAGAGGGAGCACGAGTGAGGTCCCTCGGGTGTTAGCAATCAGGCGGTTGCTTTTCCACTCTGTTAATGAGCTAGATCAAGATTGTACCTGCTGCATAGCAACAATTTGCCTGATGACATCAGTCCTTCAACAGCACAGATAATCTTGGATGAGATTTAAATACACCGGCGGAGGGAGACTCACCTTGGAAGTGGCAGCTGGAATTCAGTGCACGCAAGGATCAAGTGATAGAATTTTAGGCCTAAAAGTCCTGAAGTGGCCTGAGAGGTGTGTGAAACCAAGAAAAGACAAATACAGGTGGAAACAGCAAGAAATCCTTCCCGACAGTGCGAATCGTTACGATCTGCATTACAATAACATCCAGAGGTCCCAATCAAGACAACGGTTTTCACTGTGCTAGGCGCTGTACAGACACCATGTAAGAGACGGTCCCTATTCTTCTTTTCTAGCCAGGTTCTTTTGCCTGCTTTTGGGACGTCAATGCCATTGTGCCAGTGCTACCAGCCTTCCTTAATCAGCTGGGGCACAGTGAGTCAAAGAGAAGGATTTTTAAATGGGTTTTGGTGCTTAAAGATGCAGGTGGGCACCTGGTGGGACTGCAGTGGGAATTAGATGTGTTTGAAAACCCCACTACGGTGCAAGTCCACGAGTGTATTTAGGCCCCTAACCTTCCTGATTTCAGTAGCCATCATGTGAGACAGCATCAAAAGCCTTACTAAAGTCATGATATACCACAACTACTGCTTTCCCACTATCCACAAGGCTTGTTACCCGGTCAAAGAAAGCTATCAGGTCAGTTTGACACGATTTGTTCTTGACAAATCTATGATGATTGTCACCTGTCAACTAATTATCTTGTAGGCATTGGCCAATTGATTGCTTTATTATTTGCTTCATTATCTTTTCTGGGTACTGAAGTTAAACTGGCTATTCTGTAATTCCTTGGGCTGCCCTTATTTCCCTTTTTATAGGTGGGCACTATATTTGCCCTTTTCCAGTCCTGTCTTCCAGAACTTTTTGAAAATAAATTGCTAATGGCCCAGATACCTCCACAGTCAGCTCCTAGAGTATTCCAGGATGCATTTAATCAGGCCCTGGTGACCTGAGGACATCTAAGTTACTTAAGTAATTTTTAACTTGTTCTTTCCCTCCTTTAGACCCTGATCCTCCCTCATTTTCACTGACGTTCATAATGTTAGACGTCCAATCACTACTAATCTTTCTGGCGAAAACTGAAACAAAGAAGTCATTTAGCGCTCTGCCGTTTCACATTTTCTATTATTGCTTGTTCCTCCTCACTGAATAACAGGTCTTCCCTGCCGTTGGGCTTTCTCTTGCTTCTAACGTATTAACAGAATATTTTCTTGTTTCCCTGTATGTCTCTAGCTAGTTTAATCTCGTTTTGTGCCTTGGCCTCGCTAATTTTATCCCTACATCCTTGCGGTTTTTGTTTATATTTCTTTTCAGTAATTGACCTAGTTTACATTTTTTGGAAGGACTCTGTTTTTGAGTTCCAGATCATTGAAGTTCTCCGGTCTCTTGCCATGCTCCCTATCTTTTCCACGCAGAGGGACAGTGTACTCTTGTGCCCTTCAGAATTTGAAAAACTGCCAGCTCTCTTGAACTGTTTTTCCCCCCTTAGACTTGCTTGTGGCATCTTACCTACCAGATCCCTGAGTTTGCTAAAGCCAGCAGTAAATAACTGTGCCCTGAAGAGCTGTAATCCCCAGTAATGTCAGAACAAGGGCAGCAGCTTGTTTTACAGCCTAGGACTCCTCACAGAAAATGCACCATTGCTATTCCCTATTCTTACATACTGACAGTGAGGGCTACTATAGAAAACCTTACGAAGTAGCCAAATAATTGGATTTGGGAGGGAATGTTCCTCAAATATCTCCTCTTGCTTGTCCACTTTCCTCGGTCCATAGGGACACCCCCTCCATTCAAGAGTCCAGCAGTGTGCACTAGCAGGGCCGTCCCTTGGGGGGAGCAGAGTCCCTGCCAGAAAACCTTGCCTGGCTACGCCATAATAGCAAGCTTGGATTTCCACTTCCCGTAGCAAAGAATGGCCAACTGCATCTGATAAATAATGTACTTAGATTATAAGCTGTTTGGGGTAGGGATTATCTTTGTACAGCACCTAGTACAATGGAGTCCTGATCCATGATTCGGGTTCCTAGTTTCTTATGCAGTACAAATAACCGGTAATATTGACACTGAATGCCTCCTGTAGGTGCATAAAAACACCTGGGCAATGCAGGTTTTTACCCTCCGGTTAAAACAAATGGCATCAAAGAGGTAAAGGAGAAATTAGAAAAGCAAAACAATCAGTGCTTACTGCTAAAATGAAACTTCTGCAGTTGCCCCGTGAACAGTCACTCCAGGCAGAAAGAAACTTGCTGTAATGTAGAAGCTAGAAATAGTAAATATTAAGAGCAGTCAGAGGGAAAGGAGTGCTTATTAGCCAGGCAATTAATAAAAGTCCTAGACAGAACTCACTCTTGTGCCTGGGGGGTAAGGCTAATTGTGAACACTCATTTTAGTCCACTAAGAAATGTAATAATAATAATTAATTAATTAATAATTAATAAATGAGATAAACTGTCAGTTCATTTTGCACTTCTGAGGCGACTGTCTCAAGCTCTTCCCTTTACATGCAGCAGCTTTAGTGAAAACCTGGCCATGCACAAGAGCCTTTTTAAATATGATCAAAGTATTTTAACCATTAGGAAGAAACAAGAGACTCAGAGCACGATTCTGGTGGGTGGGTGGGTGGGGTGAGTGAGTGAGTGAGTGAGAGAAAATCTGCAGCAGAAAGTATTTAGGCTTTAAATGATCAAACTGCCTTCTTATAAATGTTAGTGCTTGTGAAAGCTGGGTCTGAACAAGTTCCCTCCTGACTTCTAGTGATGAGCTGGGGGAAAAGACATCCGGCGCTGACTGCGTTTACATTGACACACCCACGTGTGCCACAGATGGAGCTGTTTTGCTAACATGAGCAATTTGGGCTGGTTTTGGGCTACACGGTACTCATCGAGGACCAACAGAAGCTCATTTTTGATTGTTTGAGAACAGGACCCCGGCCTTTCGTGAAGCCGGAGCTGGTAAGGAGGAGAAATACGCACCCCCCGGCCGACATCCTGAGAACGAAGGGCTACAAGGTGCAGACCCACATCCTGGGTGTTGGAACCCTGGGCGCCTGGGACCCCTGCAACGAGTGTGTGCTGTGGGCCTGTGGCATCGGTCGGCGCTATGCCCACCTGATGCGGCACCTCATGGTGTCAGGTGGTCGAGAGACATTTCCATCTAGCACGTTACCAGGCACAGACAGTAATGGGAGGAGTGAGCCGAAGTTCCACCGTGCATCGGCATCAGGAAGATTCAAAGACCTTCCTACCCAATGACAGGAATTTACAGACTAAAGGACGAGCTACACCGTATCACTGACTCAATGAGGGACAACTCACTAATATTACCATATCCACTCCCCATTAATCGCATCTTGTATGACTTCTGTAATGAGTGGTGTTCCCGGGTTGCTGACCGGTCATTATTTAAACCCTCGAACTCTCAACCCATTATCTGGGCTAACTGCAGATTATGTATTCCTTATATGCAGGGCCGGCCCAACCGTAGAGGTGAACTAGGCAGTCACATAGGGCGCCAGGCTTTAAAGGGCACCAAATTAGATGGAAGTGAATTTTTTTCTCTATTTAAAAAAAAAATTAATATGTTATTTCTTATAATGTGGGGAGGGGGGGGGAGGCAAAGTCGGGTCGGCCCTTGGGTCGGCTCTGCTTATACTTGTTAATTTCTAACCAAACTCTGCATTCGTCAATAATCTGTACGCTATACTCAGATATGTCCAGCAACTCTTTGTGTAAATTCTGTGAACTGTTGGTTCTTTTAAACATTGCCAATTCATTAAATCTATTTGAATTCAGTTATCCTAATTATATGAGTAAAGGGCAGCAAAACTGTACTTAGCCAGCCCTGACTGGGGAGGGGGGTCATCCTAAAATGAGCCTTACTTGCTAAGCAAGAGGTAGGGATACCAAATTCTAATAAAGATGAGACCGGATGGAGGAATGGGATGGCCCATGTTATAAGGGTCACCACTTTTACAAGGCTATGATACATTTGGTACAAAGTCTGACTTGTGAGATATCTTTTGAAAACTCATAATCTGCAGACCATTATTGTCCTGCTAGAATATGTGTATCAACAGTGTATGTGAAGTTGTAAGTTTATCTTGCATAATATTGCTGCAACATGTTCCAGAGTTAGAAAGGCAGACCCAAGCCAGTTTCTTAGCAACAAAACACACTAGCACCCTGATGTTAAAAGGCCAGCACTGGCATAAGCAGCCATTCTTCAGCAGCAGAAAGGGGTAAAAAGACATATACATTTCATCACAGGTCCAATTCAAATTACACATCTACAACAGACTGCATGGCACCATGACTCCACAAGGATGGTTGGAGCACAAGAGATTGTATTATAAATAAGGAGAAAAATACTTGACTTCTCTTTCCCTCCTCTCATCATGACCTCAATGACTCTCAAAGAACTGAACCTAAGGAGGAGAGGGCCCCAGCTAGAAAGAGAACCAATGTATGAAATTTATAATAGTGTCAGGTGAGAAAAAGCCTTCGCTTTTAAGTTCACTTAGCTTGCTAAGTTAGGTATGAGCTTGCATGTTTCTCTTTTCTTTTGTAACAAACCAATCCCGACTTTTATGCATCATCACTGATAACCACTTAAAATGCATCTTTCTGTAGTTAATAAACTTACCTTATTGTTTTTTTCTTAACAAGTGGGTTTGGACTATAGTGTGGGGGAAACGTCATTTAGGATAACAAGGCCGGTGTATATATCGTTTCCTTTGATGAAATGACGGTTTCTAAGGGTACATCTACACTGGAGCCTTAGGTTGACTTAAGGAGGGTTAAGTCGACCTAAAGAACCCTGCGTCCACATTGGACGCGTATTAAGTTGACTTAAGTGCTTCCTTAAGTCGATTTAATAACACCACCCCTGAAGGTCAGCTTAAGGCTTAAGTCGATTTTATTAAGTCAACTTAAGTCGGTGTAGACAGGGAATAGCCTTTAAGTCAACCTAACTGGCCTCCAATATTAATTTGCTAATTAATTATTTATTAATTAAATTAAATCACTAATTAATTCTCCCTGGCTGCGGCTTTCCCCTTCTCCCCAGCCCCATAGCCCCGGTCGCGGCTCTCCCCAGCCCGATGGCCGCAGTTCTTTTTCTTCTCTCCAGCTCGACCCAGAGTAAATTAATAAAACTACAATATTTCATTTTAACATTTTTATTAAAGTTCAAACGAAACGACAACATTTACGCATTTCTTTTGACTTAAGGTACTTAGGCTTGCCGATGCTTCCAGTGCCAAAAAACTGTTGCCCATGAGGCACCATGCTTCATAAATTGCCGCTCAACAAGTACGATATCTTGCTCAGCTGCATCATCAGCTTAGAGGGAACATCGGCCCCTTCCCAGAGCTGGCCATTCCTCCGTCAACCTAGCACCTGCCAGTGTGGACACAGGCAGTCGACGAGTTTTCTGTGTGGGTGCTCTAAGTCGATTTAACACAGTCAACTTGGTCCTGTTTAACTTGACTTAATAGAGCCTCCAGTGTAGACATACCCTAAGAGTGTGTATTTTTCAGTAGTTTGCTGGACTGCACAAGACATGCTTTGTTGGGGAGCAAGGCTGGGTCTAAGAATTTACGGGTGTGCATTTTGCCCTGTAGCTGCCTCACACGTGACTGGTCAGAGCGCTCACTTATTTATCTGGCGGTGACAGTGCACACTGAAGGCCACGGGAGCAGGCTAGGTGTGGGTGGTCTAACAGCAAAGCTGTGTAAAAGGCACCCCAAGCTAGAGCATTAAGGGAACAGCCCTGTCCAATAGACCAGATTGTAGCCCAAATAATGTCACGGTGGGGACTCAGCCCAACACGTCCAGCATCCAAGGACAGTTTAGACTCAGCTAGAATCCTTGGATATGTCTACACTTAAAAAGTTAAGTCGACTTAACTTTTCAAGTGTAGACAGCGCCTTGGCTCCTCGCTGAGAAGGGAGCTGCACTTGGAGGTTCCCCTGTCCGTGGAGCGCTGGAGAAGACAGCCGCCAGCGGCTCCCAGGACAGGGGAGCCCCAGGGAAGACAACCACCAGCGGCTCTCTTCCCTGGGAGCCCCTGGGGCTCCCTTGTCCCCGAGCCACCCCCGCCCGAGGTCGACTTAAGGAATTAAGTTGACCTAGGGTATCCACACCTGTATTAGGTCGACTTAGACCTTAAGTTGACTTAACGGGCGGTAGTTATTAAGTCGACTTAATGAAAGCCCGGTGTGGACGTGGAGTAATTTAGGTCGACTTAAGAATTCTTAAGTGGACCTAAATGGTTAGTGTAGACATAGCTCTTGTTTCCAGCTGGTAGCTCCTAGACCTGCCATCATTGAGCAAGTCTCAGGGCTAAGCTGTCCCTTGTGTGGGGACAGTGAAAGACACCATGGACTGCGCTGTCTCTGAGGTTCCACTCCCTGCAGAACCCGCTGAGAGCTGGGTTAATTGGTGGAACCTCAGAACGTGACATCGCGGGAGCGGCAGACAATAGCGGCAGAGAAACAGAAGCAGCTGTCAGCCAGTTGCACGTGAGGCATTACTCAATGCCTCGCCCACTCCGCTCGCGGTGTGAGGTGAAACTGGTGAACACGCTTCTGGCCTCTGGCTAAGGCTAGCCAGCTCTGTGTGGGGTGCAGGAGAGATGTAGTGAAGAGACATTTGTTCATTGGACTGTCCCACCACATGATGGGAAACTGAGGCAAAAGACTCTGCCCAATGTGCTGTGGGGTCAGACAGGGGCATTTTAGGGTTTCCAGGGCCTGGAGCAAAAGTCCCACCCCATGGGGAGAGCTCAATCCTTGACATTTTGCCTGCCCCAGCCCCACCCACCCCACCAAGGGCAGCCAGGCTCGACAGGGCCTTCCTGGCCCTGCCAACCCCCAGCTCTCCTTGCCGACAGTCAGTCTCACCCAGGCCCCCTTGTAGCCCCCGCCATGTCCCCACTGCCCCACAGCCAGCCTCACTGGGCCTCCCCAGCCTCACTGCACCCGACCCCCAACCTACCAATGTCCCTGGCCCCATATATGGCCCCCCTGCTGGTCCCACGACCAGTCTTGCTGGGGCCTTCCCGTAGTCCCCACCACAGGCCCTGCGGCCCTGCTGTGGGCCCCCACTGCCCCCCCTCAGCCCCACCACCATAGATGGTCTTAGCGGGTGGGAGCTGCAGCAGCCAGGGGAATTGCAAGGCCCCTTCCCTTGTGGGGCCATGGGCAGCTGCCCGCACTGTCCACCCGCTAAGACTGCCTACGGGGTCAGATTTGCTTATGGTGATGTGCTTTTGAATGGTAGTGTAGGATTTGCCCAAATTAATGCTGGGGTCCCTTTCCCTTTTGTTATGCATAGATTCAGTGCTTGCAAGAAGGGCTGTCTCACCTCTCAGAGGCACCTACGGGTGGTGGTAAATTTCCCCAGATTACTAGGTAGGAGCACGAGCTGGTTCTGTGTTGTAATGTTAAAAGAACCTCTAGATATTGACCTTGGCCTTTCTTGTGCCTTCTCCACCTGGCAGAAGGGTTCACTTACTAAAACTATTATTTGGAGGACAGTAACACCTGCAGACCCCGGCAGGACCCTCCTGCTGTACATCCCAAGTAAGAGAGACCATCCCTGTCCCAAATTGCTTACAAAGTAGATACGTAGCCAAGATAAAAGTGGAATCTTTCCTCTTATTGTACAGAGGAGGTACAGACTCAAAGGGTATGTCTACACTAGCAATTTAGGTCGCCTTAAGGACCCTTAAGTCGACCTAAATTACTCCATGTCCACACTGGGCTTTCATTAAGTCGACTTAAGAAAGTCCTTAAGTCAACTTCATAACTACCGCTCCTTGGGTTGACTTAAGTCGACTTCTTAAGTTGACTTGTGCACGGGGAGTAGCCCTTAAGTCGACGTTATTAAGTTAACTTAATGCCAGTGTGGACGCCTATGTCCAATGTTAAGTCGACTTAACTTTTTCTAGTCTAGACATACCCAAAGTGGCTTGTCCAAACTCACACTGGAAGCCCACGGCAGAGCTCGTGCCTTATCTGCATTACCCAGCCCCCTCCCCCCGGTCTCCAGTGGATTTAATAAAAATGACTCAGCACCTCTATGTCTTGTGCACCATTCATTTGGCAGACTATATGTAATGCGTAAAAGCGTAACTCAAATGCTCTGCTGCTTGCACTACTCCAAATCAACTGTCCTGCGATCTTTAGCAGAAACTCAGTGATGGATTTTTTCCTTTGAGAAAAATGTCACGCCGAATCCAATTAACCACATTTGCATTCCCTTATTTTTCCTAAGCATGTGGGAATTATTTCACTTTACTTCCTGCTCCTAGCACACGTCTCGGTTACGCTAAGTAGCTGGGTTTAACCTTCCACCATAAAGAGAGTTTTTTTGCTACTGATACAATGAAGAAACAATCAATATGCTGAGTTAAAATGGCTTTAATGCTCAATTTAGCAAAGCTGTGGCCACACTGCTTTCTGAGGATCCAGGACGTGACTGGCCCACGAGGCCCACCACAACCGTGAGATTGATGGTAATTCCGTGAAATCAATGGCAGTGAGGAACTTGGCCTACAGGTTAGAGTGTAGGACTGGCAGGTCAGACTTCTGGCGGTTTCATATCTACTTTGGTGTGTATTTGCTGTCTGAGACTGGACAAGTCACGTCACCATGTTGGTTTATTTCTCAGTGTCACAGGCTGCCTGGCAGAACGGCCCCTGCTGTCACCAAACAACTCTCATCTCAGACCCGACAAACTCACTACACCAAACATGTCTTTATCCATAAAGCATAGCCTGTAAGGTACCTGTGAAAAGTTTATAACGTGGCAATACCCAGGTAATGTGTCAGGAATAAAGTATTTATACTGAAAGTCTGGTTTATGGACAGTGATAATGGGTCTTGGTCATGCTCCATTCAGGGAGGAGGATGTTTTTAGCCTTCCTGGTGAGCCAGTGAAGTGGGGGAAGTGATTCCTACCCCCCTTGCTCCACAGGGAATATTAGGAGGGTTAATGTTTGTAAAGTCCTTGGCGATCCTCAGCTGGAAGGAGCTGTAGAAATTACTGTTCATTGCTGATGGTTCAATAGATGTGATACATTAAAACTGTGCTCTATAACAGCTGTCTAAACACGGGGGGTGTCCTGAGGGTTTCATAGAATCATAGGGTTGGAGGGGCCCTCATGAGGTCATCTAGTCCAACCCCCTGCTAAAAAGCAGGACCACTCCCACTAAATCACCCCAGCCAGGGTTTTGTCTAACCGAGCCTTAAAAATCTCCAAAGATGGATATTCTACCACCTCCCTAGATAACCCATTCCAATGCTTCACCACCCTCCTCGTGAGAAAGTTTTCCCTAATATCCAACCTTGACCTCCCCAGCTGTAATTTGAAACCATTGCTCCTTGTTCTGTCCTCTGTTACCATCGAGACCAGCCTAGCTCCTTCCTCTTTGGAGCACCCCTTCAAGTAGTTGAAGGTTGCTATCAAATCTCCCCTCAGTCTTCTCTTCTGTAGACTAAATAAGCCTAGTTCCTTCAGTCTCTCCTCATA